>CM062816.1:205359732-205824774 GCA_031772625.1 Pinus tabuliformis
AGTAGATAGATATATGAGAATCATGGATTTTATAATGGGTAAAGTGTCAAGGTATTTTAGGTAAATTTGATTTGGTTAAGTTATCGATGGTTTTTGAGCTCCAAGTTCTTGACCTGTGTTATTCATATGGAATATAGCCTATTTAAAGAAGACAAGATTTCAGATAAATTTGTCCTAGTGGTCATTGTGATCCCAAGTAATGGTGTCATTTGACACCACCACTTCCCTCAATTTTTTATCCTAACAACTGCTATTAGAGCCTGGTGAATATTAGAATTGTAGTTAAAGTTTTTGTGTGTTGATTAAAGCATAGTTATGAATGGCTAGGAGTTCAGGAGAGTCACTCACTAAGCATGTTGGAAAGAAGTGTTAGAGAGTGTTCAACCTATTATTACTAAAGTTTGAAAGAAGCTAAAGTGAGGTGTGGGCATTAATGGAGCCAAAACATGAGCCTTAGTCTTCTGGAGAAGGAAATATTCCCTAGAAATGAAGATGATGATGGTGGGGATCAAAAAAAGCACGATTAAGTTACTCAAGCATGTGGCTTCATCTAATGGTTTCTAAGAGAAGGGTGATATGGTGCAACATATGGTGTGTCGGTCGCACCTTATAGATTGTGTTGGTGGCCATGGAGGCAATGGGTGTAGAGGAGTTTTTACCCCACATATGATATTCCATAAAAATTATTCAAGCCCTAGATGGAGTTAGAAACCACCTCATTGATGTAGAAATAATATGTCTTGAGGCACAACTAGTTGAAGGCCACAAACTAAGAAGAGGTGGAAAACCTTGTATTCTTTCAAACTGGGGGTAAGAAACCCTTGATGTCCTCCATCCAATGCCACCACATGATTGAGACACTCCATAAGAGACATCGCATAAAGAAGGAAATGGTAATGAGTAGTGCCATCCATGGCAGAGAGGTAGCAATCAATGAGGGAGGATAAGTCTTTTGGGCAAGTTAACAAACACTAAGGTTTGTGTTGAGGCTCAAATGTGATATTGTTGGATTAAGTGTTCTACGTTGCATTTGCATTATGAGCAAGGGTGTATTTAGACGAGTTGCGATCAGATTGTGGTTGTTGATGATATTTAGGCAGCGAAATATGGCACAATGGTATGTCATCAAAGCCATAGAGGTGGAGCATCTTCCATAGTTAAGTTAGAATGGTAAGTTGGTACATGGTTATAAGCATCACAAGTATTGACAGGTTTAGCTTAGGATGTGATCAAAGATGTGGACAAGTAGGAGCTAGTAGCAAGAGGAGTTCCGAGAGACATCAAGTCACCTAGGAAGGTGTACGAATCAGATTCCAAGGGACTACTCTATAATCATTTTTCCACTACAAGAAAAATACCTTCTAGTGGAGGTTATAATAGAGATTTTTAGTGTTATAAAATTGGAAAATTTTGTCAAAAACCATTCGATAAAAAAATTGTTTGTGATATTGTATGTTCTAGTGGAGATTATAACGGAACTTCATCAAAATTAGAAAAATCTAAGCGGTCAGAGGTTTTAGCAGATTTCTCTCTAGTAGTGCACTTCATGGAATAAGTAACTTTGGTGCGCTACATATAGAAACGCACCAAGCTGCATACATAACTAAAATCACCGAGGTGTTGAATGCAAAGAACAATAGTGCATAACATATACCACATCGGTGCTAATAAATAAAAACTCCCTGGTGCGTTCTTGTAACGAACGACACGGGTGCATGAAAAACAATAATTTTTTTGTCGGTGCTTTTATGTAAAATTGTAGTGTTGATACGTATCATTTGTATAAATACACTGGTGTTTTAATATATAAAAGGCACAATGTTGTTATTTTTCATAATGCACCGAGGCAGGAAATAATATTTTGTAGGACCAAGGTGTTAATTCTATGAAAGCACTGGTGTGTTAAGAATTACAATGCACCGGGATGTTAATTGCAAATAATACTGGTGCTTGAAGAAATAAACGCCTTGGTGTTGTCCATTTTCCGAAAGGCACTGGTTATGCAAAAATGTGTCATGGTGCTTTTATATAACACAATGCACTAGTGCATTTTTATCTTATGGGCGCACTAGATTTTTGCATCATATTTTCTCCTTTTTGGAAACATTGACCTGTGACAATGCAATTATTGTAATTTTTTAAAACCGTTATTCATTGAAAAATCAACATATATCTTATAACAGTATTCATATAAATTAAAATTTGATTAGTGCATTTGTATATGATGTTTGGATTAATTTGTTATATTATCAGATTTCACATCTCTTCATTATAATGTTTAATCATCCATATATTTAATTAGTTGTGTAAAATTTCACAATGACATTGGATAAGACAGTTGAATAAATTAAAAGTATTTTATTATATATCAACAAGAGACTTTTTTCATAAAAAATGGGACTGTTATTGGTAACCCCTTGTCTTTCAATTAGGACACTATGTCCATTACATTAAACAAAATGTCTGATTTTCACAGAAAATTATTTCAAAAAATACAACGGGTTGCATTGATATCCAAATAGATCATCATTCTTCATTGGAACTGTTGTTAGTGCTCGAGCTACTTCCATGACTTGGGTTATTTGGAGGAATTTTTTGTTTAGTGCATCAATTATTTTTGTTTTCTTGATATTGTTCCATCTAAAAACATAAAAATAAAGTCTAACGAGTGTATCTACACTGGTGAGAATAATTAATATTTAAATAAATAATATACATCAATGTAAATCGAACAGGAATTTACCATAGAAAGAAGTGACTCATAAACTGTGCACATGGTTTCAAAATGAAGTCTCATGCCTTGTTGCAACAAGTCTTCTGTCAGCGTAGTTTCATACTTTGTTTCTTGCATGTTTAAACCCCATTATAAATCATAGATTTAATATAAATGATTTTTTTTTTCCTTTCTATTAATTATAAACTTAGAGAAGTAAAACAACATAAATATTTACAAATTCCACAATTAATTTTTATAGGCCAACATATACTCACAACCCTTATTTAACCCAATGTCAAACAATTCTTCTGATGGCTCTTCTTTGTATGTTAGCACCTATTTGAAAAAATTCAAGGATGGTTGTTGTAAAACAACTTAAAATATACATAAACCTTGAGTTGTTATAAGGAAATACTAACAATTACTCACAAAATTTGAAATCAACCGTTTTCTTCCTTGTCATCATGTTTTATGCGCTGAATGAGTTCCATTTTGTTTTCTTTTCTACAAGAAAATACTTGAAAATTAATATTTAATGCTAAATTATTTTTTATATGTGTACAAATTCAATCATGATTACATACATTTGAAGCATGTTGTTGTTGAGATGGCTCTTTCTATGATGCAATTATGTCCATTTCTTTGACCATCTATTTGTACATTTTTTTAGACATTCCTATTGTCATGTTTCACATATCAGCTCGTTGATCATTTGAGATTTTTATAATCTTCTTGAAAAAAGTATTAAACTATTTTTATATTGATATATGAAAACTAAGTATAACAAAATAGATATTAATAAACGAATGCTTTATAGTAATATATACATATAATTCTAGAAAATCATTTTGATTAGGAATATTACCTTTTGAATGATTTTTTTCTTTCTATTATAACTAATGGTTAGGGAGATAACCTAGCAGACCTGCAGTGTGGGGGGGAATGAGCAAAGTACTGAAAGATTCCAAGAAGGCCATTTGGCCCCAATTTCCTATAACATAAGGAGCATTTTCATTGCATGACTTAGGTCATGCTTTCACAGAAGTTGATAATGTATTATGTCTACAACTACCAAAGTTCCCGGGGAGGCAATATGATCCCTTTGGTGTTGTAAGTAATTTTACTACAATGGTTAAAATAAAAGTATTTTCCCATGAAGAAGATCTCTTTGATGATGTTTTTCTGCAGAAGAACACCTTCAGAGAGGTTCAACATACAGCATGAATTCTTTTTTACCAAGAAAATTTCTAAAATTTTGACAATTACAGAAAACAGAGGTTATCTAAAGTCCCATTGGACCAATTTCTCATCGAAACAATAAGGGAGCCTACTCCCAGTGTTAGTATAAGTGAGGATTCAAAGACTTCCAGCAAATGCAACTGGCACATCAAAGCAATTTGGCTAATAAAGAACAGTTACAGGGTATGATAGAATTGCATAAAGACGATCCCAAAGTTGGGGAGTTTATCACAGAGGCACTTGCTCTCAATTCCTAGCTCTTGCAATAGAAAGAACTACTATGCCAGAAGATTTCGCAATGGAATTCCCATTGCGAAATGAGCGATAATATTACAAATCAAGTCGTAGAATTACGACTTGAGTATGATTCAATTTTTAAGAAGGTCTCAGACTTCTTGAACTGGCAGAAATCAGAAGAATGAAAAAGAGCATACATGCCCAGAGTTGATGAAACGCACAAGGAAATTTTATTCGCGAAATAGGATTCTCGGCTATCCCTAGCAACTCAGATGGGATGGAAGTTTCACCATATGGACGTCAAGGCAACCTTCTTGAACAGGGTGATATAGGAAGAAGTGTACATAGAACAGCCAAAGGGCTTCGAGCCACAAGAGAGGCACACTCATGTGTGCATATTGAAGAAAGCTTTATACAAACTCAAGCAGGTTCCCAAGGCATGGTAAGGTAGGATTGACATCTACTTGCAGCAGATGGGATTCATCAAGAGAGACACATATTCCAGCCTTTATTATTTGATGGTAGAGGGTGAGCCACTCATTCTAGGTTTGTATGTGGATGATCTCTTTTTTATAGGATCATCAAGGCTCATAGAGGACTACAAGAGGAACATGGTAGCATTGTTCCAGATGAAGGATTTGGGGTTGATGCACTATTTTCTAGGATTGGAAGTATGATAGAAAAATGGGGAGATTTTCCTTGGACAAGGAAGGTATGCTATAGATATTTTGAAGAGGTTCAAAATGCAAAATTGCAGACCCATGTCTATACACATGATCACCAACTGGAAGAAGATAGATGCATCATATGACAAGGATGTCGACCCCACCTTATATATACCGCTGATTGGATCTCTCATGTATATAGTCAATACGAGGCCATATATTTTCTTCGTAGTCAACACCCTTAGTCAATTCATGGTAAAACTGAAGAGGGTACATTGGGCAGCAACGAGGCACATTCTAAGGTATGTGCGTGGCACAGTTGAGTATGGGTTAAGATATACCCGAGGAGATGATGTCAGATTATATGGATTTATAGATGCAGATTGGGCAGGCAATTTAGTGGAGAGGAAGAGTACCTTTGGGTACTGCTTCAATGTTGGATTAGGAATAGTTTCTTGGTGTAGCAAGAAGCAGAAGTCAGTAGCACTGAGCTCTGTAGAAGCAAAGTATATGGAAACAAGCACAACTACGTGTGAAGTTATATGGCTTCGGAAGATGCTAGTAGGCTTGTTCAGGGATAAGATGGAGGCAACTAGTGTCTACTATGATAATCAGAGTTACATAAAGCTCTCTGAGAATCTAGTGTTTCATGACAAGTCGAAACACAGATATTCGATGTCATTTCTGTGAAAATTTGGAGACCCAAATTCCCTACTACAACAAACTGATATTACTTCTACTTGTTAATCCATGCAAGTTATTTACTATGTTCTACTATAAATATCGAAGTAAATACAACTACAACCTTCACAACTTTAAATAATATGTGGAAACAAGAATCTGAGCAAGAAAGAAATCACACACATAAGTGACACCGTTGTTTTTGGACCAATTTCCCCGGCAAAACCCAATGTAGGAAAACCGGTGCAGCAGCTGAAGGTTTGTATTATTAAGCAGTAATTTCTGAGTACAATTCTTTGGATGCCCAAACTAGAAATCCTATATAGAGATTTAACTGGACAAAAAGTAGTGAGATGATCTCACCCTGCCACTGGAAAATTCGGCATTGATTTGCGCTAGAGATGAGCCTCTACGCAGTAATGCGTCACACCCACGCAGTCACTATGTCACTGTTGTTGGGACTGCATTGCACCTCCTCTGATCCTCTACTAGCTGGAAATTCCGACCTTCTGTCCTCCCGGTCTCACACCCCGGCTCCGACACTTGATCCCGACTATTCCTTAGTAGAATTTCAAACTCCCTCTGAAGCTTTGCATTGCCACAACGTAGCTCTGCGTGGATCTGCATCAGCCTCTTTGGACGTCTTTCTGCCCTCTCTGCCTTATACTCTCCGTATCAGGAAAACTTCCTCTGGAAACTATCCCTGCCCCTCACTGCAAAAAATAACCTCAATCACTTCTCCGACAACTGATATGCTGCTCTCTTTAGAAATCAATCTCTTGATCTCTGACTTGATATATTTTTCAAATGCCCATCAAGCTTCTTCTTATAATATTCTCGTTGAGAATCAGCGGCTCAGATTAGATTATAATCAATGGCTTAGATCATTTTGGCTCGATCCTCGTCTTCTTCTAGAATTTTCACCCTCAATTTAATTAATACCCTTTAATTATTTTAATTTCCTAAGTTTAGACATAGGCATCCATTAAAAGAAATCAATTATTTAATAAAACAGTCTCTAGGTGGAATTCCCCAAAAAGATTTATGGGTATTCTGGAATACATGTGTCCTAGCCTCCTTGCAAATTTTGAGGCTTAGAGCACATCTGATGCTACCAGAAATCAACACTCCCTCTTAGCGAGGAATGTGCTCTAATAATGCAACCTACTGAAGCATCACCCTTCTCTGTAACATCTCCCTCTGCGTTGTTGATGTCTAACATCAATACCCACCAACTGCTGCGGAAATGTTGCATCTGTATTGCTGCTGACCTTGTCACTGCCAACATTGCATCTGTACTACAACCCTTATAAATGTTGCATTTGTGCTGCTGCTGGCCCTGCCATTACCAACGCTGCATCTGCACTGCAACCTTCTCTAACTGTTGTTGCTACTGCATCAACAACAAAAAAACATCCATTAATTACTGAACAGGTGTTCAGTATGATGCATCTGCTGATGGAGTTCCCACTGCTGCTAGTCTCTACATTGTTACTGAAGCCACTGCATTGCTATTAACTCTGCATTGTTGCCAACTCTCCTCTACGTTGCTCAGTCTCTGGCGCTCCTAGCCACTGCAACTGTCACTCTAACACTCCTCTGTATCAACTGACCCGATCCATCATACTACTTTTAATATGGGCTCCCTTAGCAAGGTATTGATCCAAGAGGTGGACTCCTCAAGGATCCTGCCCATCTACAGTTCTTTCGAACTATAGTACTAGATTACCCCACCTCTCCCCTGGAGATATTTGGGAAATCATGGTGAACTCCTCTTCCTCGATATTTGCGGCTGCAACCTGCGGATCATGTTTCCCATCCTTGTCCTTCTTGAGAGGACACTGCACTAGAAACATTTGATCTTTGAGACATCCTTCTTCTTTCTTCGTTGTTCTTGCCACCCCTCTGATGCAAAGGTTGCATTCTCTTCCTCCTCCTTAGGCTTCATCCCACTGTTGTTGTTGCCATCAAGTTTGCACTTGACTAAGTCTTGCCTCATCTCTTCCTATTGAAGAGCATCCCACATTCCTTCCCAATCCAGTAATTTCTCTCTACCTAGGATACTCTAGACAAACACTTGCCATTCTTCTAAAACTGAATTCAGGGCCAACCTTACTATCTATGTAGGTTAAGTTGTTGATCCTACAACTGGCAACTAATCTCGAACTTCCCAAAGCTTTGACAGGAACGGATCAATGTGTTTCCCTTTCTCCATCCTAGTTGATCCCAACTTCTCCTCCAAGTACATCTTTCGTTGCTCGGAAGATCCTTGATATAGCGTAGCCAAGGAATCCCGCATCTCTTTGGTTGTCCCTTTGCCAGCAATGTGACATACAACGTGATCCCTCACTCCATTGAGGATCAACCGCTTGGCCTTCACCATCTCGGCCTTGTACTTTTTGAGTGGATCTGCATTACCAAGTAAAACTACCACACTATTGACGTACATCTTAAGATCGTGCTCATCCAGAAGGCATGAGATCCTAGCCTTCTAGATCACATAGTTGGATGCTCCATCCAACCGATCTTGATCTCTCAGCCTATTAGCTGCCATCTCTGCCAAAAAAAATGTCGAACTGCCTCCTCTCTCTTGTTGCTCAACAATTGAGAAATTAAATTCCCTGGCTAGGAATTCTCTGAGGAAGAAATTCCCTCCAAAAGTCTTTCCTCCCTTCTTCTGACGTTTTTTTTGCCACAACAACTGCTGCAAAAAATTGCGTCTCACCTGAAGATTGCTCTGCGTTGAAGCTTCTACTGCGTTGCTCCCTTTGTTAGTAACAAATCTTGATATGGAAATCTTACCTCTGTCAACTCACTAAGAGATAGATCTTCCTTGAGAATCTTGCCCTCTTGGCCTGGACTGCGCAATCCATCTGGGTATTCGATATGCTGCCTACGCAACACTTCAATCTCCCTCCTCTTCAACGCTCGGCTCTTCCAATTTTCTCTCTTGCTTCACCTACGCTCTGATTACCATGTGAAAATTTGGAGACCCAAATTCCCTACTGCGGAAAGCTGATATTACTTCTCCTACCTGTTAATCCATGCAAGTTATTTATTGTGTTCTACTATAAATATCGAAGTAAATAAAATTGCAGCCTTCATGGCTTTAAATAATATGCAGAAATAAGAATCTGAGCAAGAAAGAAATAACACACACAAGTGACACCATTGTTTTTGGACCAATGTCCCTGGAAAAACCCAATGTGGGAAAACCGGTGCAGCAGTTGAGGGTTTGTATTATTAAGCAGTAATTTGCGACTACAATTCTTTGGATGCCCAAACTGGAAATCCTATACAAAGATCTAACTCGACAAAAAGTACTGAGATGATCTCACCTTGTCACTGGAAAATCCAGTAATGATCTGCATTGGAGATGAGCCTCTGCGATGTACTGCATCACACCCACACAGTCATTGCGTCGTTGATGTTGGGACTGCGTTGCACCTCCTTTGATCCTCTGCTGGTTGGAAACGTCGGCCTTCTATCCTCTCGATATCACACCCCGACTCCAACACTTGATACCGACTATTCCTCAGCAGAATTTCGGACTCCCTCTGAAGCTTTGTTTTGCCACAGCATAGTTATGCGTGGCCCTGCATCAGCCTCTCTGGACATCTTTCTGCCCTCTCTGCCTTGTACTCTCTGGATCAGGAAAACTTCCTCTTGAAACTATCCCTGCCCCTCACTACAAGAAATCACCTCGATCACTTATCCGGCAACTACTACGCTGCTCTCTTTAGAAATCAATCTCTTGATCTCTCACTTGATGTATTTTCCAAATGCCCACCAAGCCTCTTCTTATAATCTTCTCGTTGAGAACCAACGGCTTAGATTAGATTCTAGTCAATGGCTTAGCTCATTTTGGCTTGATCCTCGTCTTCTTCTAGAAGTTTCACCCTCAATTTAATTAATACCCTTTAATTATTTTAATTTTCTAAGTTTAGATTTAGGCATCCATATAAAATTGTTTCCGGTTGGAATTTCCCAAAACGATTTCTGGGTATTCTGGAATACATGTGTCCTAGCCTCCTTGCAAATTTTGAGGCTTGGAGCACGTCTAATGCTACCAAAAATCAACAATTTCATCAGAGATTATGTACAACGTGGAATAGTCCAACTACAGTATGTTCCCACAAAAGTGCAGGTTGCAGATATACTCACGAAAGATCTAGGAATAGTTAAGTTCGTCTATTTAACAAAAAAGATGGGTATATTAGAGAACATGTTTTAGTAACAAGGGCATATTGCCTTGGATGATTCTTAATTGCAACAACAACAGATGAGAGGGAGCTACAGTGCATATGCAATGTTGGCAGCAATATCGCAGTGTCAGTAGCAGCACAGATGCAGCGTATATCAAGTTTGCGTAGTGTGAAAATCCTATCACTGCAACAACTAATTTATTTTACCTACTTATCTTCCCAATAAGTTATTTATGAAAATCATTCAGTAAACATTAAAATAAATTTTGTTGCATATATCACACCATAATACAGAAACAAACACATGCATAAGAATTAACACATCGACACAAATATTTTGGACAAAAGTCCTTGGAAAAACCCAATGTGGGAAAATCGGTGTAGCAAGGGAGGGTTTTATTATTCAACAATTCTTCAATACAACAGGCTGCCAAAATGGCTTACCCAACAGAGAGAAAATTCTTCAGCACTTCTCCCAGTCTCAACGTCAACCTGGCTGACCTTTGCATAGCTCCAAGACCCTATGCGTCAACCCCTGCCTCTCTACGTCAGCACTGGGCATCTCTGTGTCACCCATGCAGGCCCTCTAGTGATTGTGCAGTCTGCTGCTTCTGCGTCTGCCTGAGAGGTTCTGCATCTGCCTCTCCAACCTCTGCGTTATTCCCCTGGTGTTGTTCTCGACTCTCTGTTCCATACTTGCTGCTCTCAGACCACTAGTTCGAATTTCTCAGCTAACCCCACTCCAAAAATCGAATTGACTGGTCTCCCTCGGTGTATTCTCCAACTGACCCTCAAGCCTCTTCTTATACTTTTCTCGTTAATCCTTCAACGACCGAGATTAAATCTCTAATCAATGGCTAAGATTAGATTTTGCTTGATCCATGACTTTTGGAACCTTCTAACCCAATTTTATATTAATACCCATTAATATTTTATTTTTCCTAAGTTTAGACTTAGGAACTCCATTAAAAATATTAATTATTTTAATATCTCCCAAACCATTTTTGGGTCTTGGAGACCTCATGTGCTTTAGCCTCTCCACCAATTTTCATGGCTAGAACACATCCGATGCTACCCCAAATCAACACGTAGTGGTTGGTGAACAGCAGCAGCCAAACATCAGCAGTGTGACAGAAGATGATGCAGAGACAGGGTGTCCAGTAGCACTAGAACACATTCCTCACTAAGAGAGAGTGTTAGTTTTTGTAGCATCAGATGTGTTCTAGCCACCACATTTGGTGGAGAGGCTAGAATACATGAGATCTCTAAAACCCAGAAATCATTTCTGGAAATTCTGCATAGAAGTGTCTCAATTAAATTATTAACAAATTTTTAAATATTTCCTAAGTCTAAACTTAGGGAATATGGTTAACTAATCAAAACTATTTGAGATAAGGTGAGAATCATCTAGAAATTCACATGGATCGATCCAGAGATGATCCTAGCCATTGATTAAGTTTTAATCTTGGTCATTGGTGCTCCAACAATGGATTAGAAGAGGAGATCGATGTGGTGATGGAAGATACACCATTGTAGATACTCAGTTGCCCAGGCAATTTGATTTTCTCAGTAGCAATAGTTCAATAGAGAAGATAGAGCCAGAGGGTGAGTAGCAGGTGGAAGAGGAGGGCAGGAGCATTCAGAGAGGAAGGTTTCCAGTCCCCGAAAGAGGCAAAGGAAGGAAGGTTGAAATTCTCAAGGACCAACGTAAGCTCTGCGTAGAGGGTGACGCAAGAGACTCAGTGTAGAGGCTGTGGAGGTAATTCGGAGGCAGAAAATAGCTGTGGGGTGAGAGAAAAATCCTCACTAGATTTCGTCAGTATTTTCTTCAAATTAGATCACCAGTTAGGCATCTAAATAATTGTACTCATAATTGTTGTTGAAGAATAATAATAAAACCCTCATCTGTTGCACCGGTTTTCCTGCATTGGGTTTTTCCAGGGACAATTGTCCAAAATAACTGTGTCAAAATTCTTATGTGTGCTAGAATTTCTCAATTTCCAATATTTTATTTTCCGCAATATTTTTATGGTGAAAATTGCAGTTGTGATTTTATTCGTTGTTTGTCGTAGCAAATAAACTGCATAATTAAATTTTCAGTTAGAAGAATAATTTCTAGTAGCTGCAATAGATAAAATTTCATAGCCTTGACCTTGAGTTACTCCAACACTCATCAACAATCAAACCCTAGGTCTTGAGCCCTTGTTTGTAGGATTCTTCATAGAAAGCAAATTGCTTCCTTATAAAGCCTTGAACCAAAATAGTGTCTTTCTTGAAGACCTCACATTGAGATCATTTCATACTATAACCCTAGAATACCTATTATAAGTGATATTTTTCCTACCGAGACTCCTCCCATTGGTGTAACTCTGTAAAGAGCAAGGGGTTTTGGCTGTGTTGACAGTGGACCACTACCCCATTGTTGCTTATATGTCTAGTTTATACCTTGTAGGGTTTCCCTCTTCAGTATAGATTTTGCAACAACGGCCCACTTAGCATTCATTGCATCAAGGGATGCTCACAGAGGCAAAGAAGTGACTTCGATACTAGTAAGATGAAGCACACGTTAATCATAATCAAGACGTGCACCCAATAACCAATACTTTGCAGAAATTCACCCAACCCAATACTCATCTTGCTTAAGGGTACTTTACCATGAAGATTTTCCCCATAGTCAAGCGCACTCAACTTGCTACCCCACTTGAAACATCTTATCAAGTATTGTGTCTTTATAAACTATTCATTAAGAGCTCCCTTCTCTTTATTTAAGCCTGTGTGGGGTTTTCTCAGTCCAAAATTTTGATCATGTTTCAGGGTTTACGGGGTAAGGTATCAAGTCATCCAGCACAATGGTTCTCCTACGAGCATTAGTCATAATAACAAAATTTTCTAAGTTTGAATGCTAGCACTCACTACAACTGGTGATCCTCACAGGTGTGAAGAAATCTTGTCTATGAAGGGTTCGTTAGGAGAAATGCTACAGTTTGGTGCTCCACCTAACAGCATATATGAGTTTTACAAGAACTCGGATCATGCAAGTTGAAAAATGTAGCATAACAGAAGTAAAGGCAATCCCTTGAGAGTCTTTTATTTCATATGCATATTGAATGGCAAAGGAATAATGACCCTAGACCACGTCATAACTATAAGAGTGCCTTTGTATCCTCCAATCCTGCTAAATACCATCCCATTTATTCGTACACAAAGTTGCCACCATTTTTGAAATTTTCATTAAGTGTGAAGGCAATTCCTATGCCCCAGTCCAAGCCCAGATGCAAGCTGGCACATGAACTATCACCACCATTTTCAGAATCCACAGAAGGCAATATTAGGCATTTTGTAAGTGCCAGAAAACATACTACAGTGTAGACAAGGACAATACGCAAACCATGTACATGTCCAAAAATCAAATATTCTTGTTTCCTTGAACGAGCTATCATCTATCTTATATGAATGATCTAGGCATCTGATCAGAATATTTGTCGAGGATCTTGAATGTGACAAAATATTACATTTAATATCATAAAACTTCAAAACTGAAAGAAAGGAAATGTCTGGAGCACTTGAAATTATTGTGAAGTGACCATCCTTGGAGAATTGTATTAAGTGCAATCCTTGCCTTAAAGGAAGTCAAACCAACAATTTGACTCTAAGCTACCAATCCTTGATTTGAAACAAGAGTTTCCACTAAAATATTATCTTGGCCAAGTTAATGTGCTGCCACTCTAGCATATAGTCTGCCATTTCTCTAGCCTGACTTACATAATCATAATATGCACCAATAGACAGTGACATTATTCCAGGTAGTCAAAAGACTCGGTAATTCCCACCTGCCATAGATTACAAGTCAGTCAATTAAGAGACCACGGTTTAACTGGTACAAGAACTACTTGAAAGTTATTATAACAAAAAAAAAACTATTAGTACTTTCTACAATCCATGCTTAATGAGAAGTGAATCAATGCATATATATGATAAGCTGTTTGAATATTCAGAAGGAAAAGAATAATTTAGAAAATGTTTCCATCTTGACCATCTAACCTCCTTGTATAAATGTTCAAGCCGTTCTTTAGCTTCAGGGAAGTTTGCAGAACACCATTGCTGTAAAGCAAAAATATTGTCTGCATAAATGCATAGTTTGGTAATTAGTACATGTAACAAGAAGATCGAAAATTGAGTAATCCATGTAAAGGGGTAACAATGTCTATGAAGCTACAAGTTCCCAATAGTTTTCAACTAGATTCATAAGAAAAAAACCAGCTAGGTAAAAACCTGTCCATCTATTCGCTGCTTCATGAGCAACTCCAGTTGCATTTCCTGACACCACAAAACAAGCATGTTTATGAAAATGTTTATACTGGAATGTTAATTAGCAATCCAAATCTCCAAAAAATTATGTAGATCCTTGGCTTTATTAAGGGTGCATTACCACCTAAACTAACATCCAAGTGGAAAACCCAACCATAGATGCCATCATTGGGTAATGGATGGGAGTTGTATCATTGTCACCTCAATATAACTTCACTTTTGGCTGGCTCTCACAAAACTGAGGGAAGTATCCCTCTAATACAATTTATTATTAGGAGAGACCAAGTAAATCTTAAGTATGATTTAGTCAATAAAATCAAAGCTACTTCACATACAATTGAAGCCCATGAGAAATATAACTTATAAAGTAAAGGATTCACTAACTTAGTGATGTAATGCTTTAACATGAGCATCCAAGAGGAGCATAAATCACTACAATCCCCTTAAACTTTTGTATGTGTTATCCCCTGACATGTATGAGTAACTAGAGGATTTTTTTCACTTGTGACTTTTATCGTAATTAGTGGTTCCACAAACGAGATCTATGGATACCCATGGATGGGCATTCCTTGCATTTGCTTAGCTAACCCTTGTGATGACATGTTTTGATGGAGATTGTACCATGCAATGTTATATATTATGCTCTTCCTCTTACACATGATGATCTTTCCTTTTGGACATGGGTCATGAGGCATGGTGATTATTGATGTATTCTATAATAGCTCATTACACTCTAAATTTTTGTCTATTACTAAGTTGTACTATGGTGTTTTCATAATTTACCTCTAGATAAGTGTCTTACCTTATGAGTCGAGTTGTACTACTAGCGACCTAAGTGTGTGTTTCATGTTATTTTCCCTATCCATTTCTCACACCTTATCATTTCATCACCATTTTGATGCATTTTCATTTTCCCTTTTCTTCATTGACTTATAAAATGTCATTGTAGCAAGGTCCTGTTGCCACACAATCTAGCAAGGGTCCTAAGAGGGGTACAAAAGGGACAATTATTAGACCAAATGACAACAATGGGACAAAAACCCAGTGTCACCTTAGCCAGTGTCCGTCGCTCTTTATGGACTTTCACCAATGGGAGGAGTCCCGGTTTGAGGGAAATCACTATTAATGATGGAAACAATGACTAGGAATGATGTGATTTCCGAGGCCCATTCAAAGGAGAGGCTCAAATAAAGGATCAATAATTCAAGAGAAGCAAAAGGGCTCTCCAAGAAAGACCTATGACGAGACCTAGACCTAGGGCTTATGGTATTCAACGATAACAAGGAGACCTAAGGTCAAGGCTTCAAAGAGATAGGGACCTTTCAAGAAGCTTTGTAAGATGGTTATATCTCTATATATAAGCTTTCGCTATGCTTGAGAAGGACCTAGGATGGGACCACTAGAGACCTAGGGTTTATGTATAATTTTGGGAGTGTTGAAGAATGTAACTAGTGTCGGTCTTCATAATTGTACGTGTCAAAAGAAAATTTATTATTAAAGAAAATGACTTACTAAAGCATGGGTTTCATGCTTGGGTCAATGTTTCTTAGGTCAAATCCTCCATTGAAGGCTTCTAGGTTTTGTCTTGAGTCATTAGAGTCATTGTCATTTTTGTTAGACCCTTCTTGGGTTTTTGTATCATGTAAAAATAATTATTTTTGAGATTGAGAGCTCGGAAATTCCGCAGTTTGTATTTTTAAGTCTACGTTTCGAGTCTAGAACAAGACTCATCTTCAGGACTAAATCTACAAAGAAGAGAAAAGATGGAGGTTATAAATATGAGATGCCACGCAGTTAGGGTTGGGGATTCGACCAGTCAAAGAGATTTTTTATTTAATTTATCCATTGACCTTAGAAGTATATGTTTTTTTATTTTGTTTTCACATTTAATTAGTAAGTTTTATTTTAATTTAATTATAGTTCTTTTTTGACATTTAGTATAGAGTTAATTTTTCATTATAATAATTATTTGAATTTTGATTTTTATAAACTAATGTATTAGATTATGTTATTATATTATAATATAGATCTTTTTATATAGAGGAGGAATGACCTGTTATAGAGTTTTGTGAACCCAACGTTTCGGACTACTAAGTGAGTCCATCCTCAGGGGATGTGTCAATAGATTTTAAGATATTAGTGATGTATCCAAGAGCTGTGTTTCAGAGTATAAATATGAGGTATGAAAGGAATACTATAAGAAATTTAGTCAGCTCATATCTGATTAGTTTGTTAATATATATTTTATTTTATCTTATTTATTTTATTATTATTATTATTATTTTTATTTTTTTTTATTTTTTTTTAATATGATTTAGGATTTACTAATTTATATAATTGAAAATCTAAACTCTAATGTTCGCAAAGTTTGATTTGTTTTTAACTTGAATTATTCCAACTCTTTTTTCTGAACCGAGAAAAAAGAGTTGGAATAATTCAAGTTAAAAACAAATCAAACTTAGCAAACATTAGAGTTTAGATTTTCAATTAAATAAATTAGTAAATCCTTAATCCTATTAATAATAATAATAATAATAATAATAAGATAAAATAAAATATATATTAACAAACTAATCAAATATGAGCCGACTAAATTTCTTATAGTATTCCTTTCATACCTCATATTTATACTCTGAAACACAGCTCCTGGATACAACACTAATATCTTAAAATCTATTGACACATCCCCTGATGAGGAACTCACTTAGTAGTCCGAAACGTTAGGTTCAGAAAACTCTATAATAGGTCATTCCTCCTCTATATAAAAAGAATTTCGTCACCTGTACGGATTCATTATTTAACAATATAGATCTTATTAATATTAATATTTAATATAATTCATATTAATACCATATTCTAATATGAATCCTATTCATACCTATTATAAGTATATGACTTAAGTATGATTTTAATAAGCTAATGTATTAGCTTTATGTTAATGTATTTTAATATAAATTTTATTCATACTTAATTTAAGAGATCATGTTATTAGAAGATATAAGTAATATTAATTATGTATATGATATTAGTAATTATTATTATTAATATTACTGGGGTAACAAAGGGTTAAAGCCAAAGAAGGGAGGGGCAAATGAATGGAATCCCAGTAAAAGGGATTTTTACTCAGGTGAAGTATGAGAGGTTGATGTCGAAACAGAGGAGAAGAGCGAAAATGTGATAAAACATTCATGGGAGAGATTCGAAGGAGGCGCAGAGGGAGGAGAAGAGGGGTTGATAAAGAGTGGTAAGGATGATAAGAAAGGGGAAAAAACCTCTTTATTCCTTGGTATCGCGGGAGAGAAGGGAAATCCAATTTCTGCTAATTTCTAAGCCTCCATCCCTATTGAGGTTGTGAGGGTGTTTGATGATTTCAAGGGCCTCCCGAACTTTATGCTTAAAACGATGTTTTTCATTGGCAATGACCTTAGTGTCATCTAGGCAGATGCGGTGGTTGGTCTTACCTACATGCTCTGCTAAAGCTGACGATCGAGTTCTTTCATTTCGGAGATCAACACCATGCTCTTTAAGCCTAATCTTAAAAGGCCTACCTGTTTCCCCAATATAGTATTCTCCACACCAAGTCGGCCTACATTAGGGAAATTCAACCCAGAAAAAAGGCTATATATAGAGAGGCAGTTCGACCTATTTGGAGTATTCACTCAACAAGTTCGATCTTCAAGGAAGAGAGGCAGAAAAGAGAGTAAAGAAGTTGGAGAAGGACAAAATTTGTTGGGAAGACCTAATTCGAGTTTCTGGGTCATCTATCTCTCGCACATGCAATGTTTTTCAGCAGTTGCTGGGGACAAAATTTTGTGTCTATTGTAGGTCTGAAATTGTGTCTATTGCAGATTTAAAATTTTGTTGCTAGGGGCCGAACTTTTGGATTGAAGCTGAAATTTTGTGTCTATTGTAGGTTTGAAATTTTCTATCTACTGCAGGTCTAAAATTTTGCTGCTGGGGGGCAGAAATTTTGGCTTGAAGCTATTGCTGGAGAGTCGTTACTTGGAAACTTTGACAAGAATAATATATTGAAGGGAAGGGCTCACTTGGTGGTTGGAGGAGGTCACTGTCTAGGTCGAAGAGGTCTTGAAGATGTGAAAATTCGTAAACCGAAATCCCTACTGCAGTAACTGATGATATTTCTCCTACTTGTTAGATTTACATAAACAAGTTATTTGCAGTTTCCTACGGCAAATATTGAAATACATACACTGTAGGGAGGCTTAGGCACATGTATTCCAAAGAACCCAGAAAGCGTTTTGGGAAATTCCACCCAGAGATGATTATATTAAAATAATTAATATTTTTAATGGGGTTCCTAAGTCTAAACTTAGGAAAATTAAATTATTAATGGGTATTAATCTAATTGTCGGTGTAACTTCTAGGAAAAGACGAAGATCAAGTCAAACAATTTGAGCCTTTGATTAGGAGTTAGTCTAGGTCATTGTTTGTCCAACAGGAAGATATAAGAAGGGGCTTGAGGGTCATCTGGAAAACACACCCTGAGAGATCAAGGAAATCGATTTTCTGAAGTGTGAAGTTCTCAGGAGGAAAATTCGATTTAAGAGATTTCTTACAGTAGAGGGGCAGTGAGAATCTGGACAAAGGAATTTCCGAAGAGTACAAGGCAGAGGGAGGACAAAAAGACGTCCAGAAGAACGCTGACGCTGGCTCACGTAGTACTGACGCAGAGGCAGCGCAGTCCTTGAGGGGAAGTCGAGTTTCCTACTAAGGGAAGTCAAGTTACAGTTGCCGGAAGCTGGGGTGTGAGTCCGAGAGACAGAAGATCGATTTTCTCAGCCAGCAGAGGATCCGGAAGAGGGGCAACGTAATACCCAGGAGGGGTGAGGCAAAAACTGTCGAGAGTGACCAGTTTTGCGCAGAATCCATGCATAGGGTGACGCAGAGCCTCCAGTGCAGTAAGATCAGTCACTAATTCTCCCCGTGACAAGGTGAGATCATTTCACCAATCTTTTGTTCGGTATTCTCTCTGTATTGGGTTGCTAGTTGAGCATCCTAGAATTGTACTCAGATTTTCTCCTGCATAATAATAAAATCCTCAGAGATGTTGCACCGGTTTTCCCGCATTGGGTTTTTCTGGGGACATTTGTGCAAAAATAACGGTGTCCTATGTGTTTGAACTTTGTATTTCCTTTCTCAGTTTCTATGTTTCAGAATCATATTTAATTTGGTGTAGGCTTCTTCAGTAATTTGCATCAATATTTCAAGAAGAAATCTGAAATAAGCTTGTAATGTAATTTACAATCTAGGTGAAGTAGATTCAGTTGGTTGCAGTAGGATTCTCGAGATTTTTAGATCTAGGAATTTGTACAATGTGAAAATTCCTAAACCGGAATCCCTACTACAGTAATTGATAATATTTCTCCTACTTGTTAGATTTACATGAACAAGTTATTTGCAGTTTATTACGACAAATATTGAAATACATGCACCGCAGCCTTCACTTATTTAATTTATATGTGGAAACAAGGGACTGAACAAGAAAAAAATACAACACAACAACACCGTCCCAGAAAAACCTAATGCGGGAAACCTGGTGCAGCAAATCTGAGGGTTTATTTTTATTAAGCAGTAGCAAATTCTAAATACATCTCTGAATACCTCAAGGGTTATTCAGTTACAGAGAGAGAAATACTAGCAGAAAGATTTATCAGATTACCTCACACAATCACTGAGAAAAATCTCGATTGATCCGGTCATTAGATGAGGTGCCTCTAGCAGGCCCTGTGCAATCCTCAGGCAGTCCTTGCGTCAACCCCTCTAGACATTGCGTCACCCAGCCAGCTGATCGATTTGTTGCTCGGAGTCACCGCTCTCAACCTCCCGGTCTCACACCCCAGCTCCCGGTTTCTGAAACTAACTTTGCTGCAAAATTTTGGACTTTCTCTCACCCTTTGTGCTGCCTCTGCGTGGCCCTGCGTCAGCCTCTGCGTGAGAGTTGCTGGATCACTCTCTGCCTCTCTTTGTTGATGATTCTCCAGCAGAGAAAATCTCTCTCTCTCCCTGCCCCTCAACTACAAGAAATCTATTCAATCAGAATTTCCTCCTGAGAACTTCTCACTTTAGAAATTAGATCTCTTGATCTCTCGGTGTGCTTTCCAAATGACCCTCAAGCTTCCTTAAATAATCTTCTCGTTGACATTCAACGGCCTAGATGAAAAGCTAATCAGTGGCTAAGATAATTTTAGCTTGATCCTCGTCTTCTTCTAGAAGTTACACCTACAATTAGATTAATACCCATTAATATTTTTAATTTCCTAGGTTTAGACTTAGGGGCCCATTAAAAAATATTAATTATTTTAATAAAATTGTTTTTGGGTGGAATTTAACAAAATGCTTTCTAGGTTCTTTGGAATACATGTACCCAAGCCTCCTTTCAAAGTTTGAGGCCTAGAGCACATCCGATGCTACCCCATATCAACAGAAGAGTCTCATCTTGATTTGAATCTACAGAAGGAAGAGTTTGACAGGATTTTCCACATATAGGGCTTTTTGCCTGGTTGAGCACCTACATTTTGTGTCTCTTGTTCTTGTGGTCTTCATATACATATAATTTGGTAATTTCTTGATGAAAGATAAACTAATAAGAAGTAAAAGAAGCCAACATAATTCACAAGTAATTATCAAGAAAGAGGAATCAAACCCTAATTCCTATAAGCATTGCTTTCTCAGCACGGTATCAGAGCTAAAGTCAAAGAAGGTTGAAGATCACTTTGTTGGCTTGGAAGAAAAGGTTACTCCCTCTATGGCAAGTTACTTGAAAATGGGATTCAATATCGTAAGAATTATCGAAAGCTGGATTGAAAGAATCATCTACAATCTATCTAAGAAAGTCAAGAGTGGAGGATTTTTGGTTGCACTTACAGGTACTCTTGACAATGACAATGCATGGATCATTGATAGTGGAGCCTCAAGACATATGAGAGGAGAAAGTGGACAACTTCATACTCTATCAAGGGAACCATCATCATATGCAGTAGAGCTAGGAGACAACAACAATTATGCAGTCAAGGGACTTGGATCTACATCACTGAAGCTCAAAAGTGGAGCAAAGATCCACCTCAACAACATACTCTATGTTTCAGGTTTGAAAAAGAAATTCCTTTCCATTTCTTGTTTAGAAGACAAAGAACATAGGGTTGCCTTTGTAGATGGTAAAATTTTGGTTTGGGGAAAGGATTCAAGTATTGAAAAGGAAAAAGTAATAGGAGTTCATGAAAGAAGGCTATATAGAGTCATAACACCATCTCCTCAGGCCCTAGTTCACATGGAGATCAATCTTATTGAACTATGGCATAGAAGATCTGGGCATATTCATTACAAGATAATACCCTCACTTAGTCAAATGGTAAAGGACATCCCCAACATCAAGGAAAATCATGAAGGAGCATGTAAGGGATGTGCTTTGGGAAAGAATACAAGGAAACCTTTTACAAGTAGTGATACAAGATCTAAGGAGATATTAGACCTCATTCATTCCGATGTGTGTGGGCCAATGTCTAACAAATCTCTTGGAGGCCATCTTTATTATGTGACCTTCATTGATGATCACTCTAGAAAGACATGGCTCTATCTTCTCAAGGCAAAGGACGAAGTATTTGAAAAGTTCAAGGAATTTAGATCTGAAGTGGAGACCTTAATAGAAAGAAAGATAAAAACTTTGAGATCTGATAATGGTGGGGAATACACTTCAAAAGAATTAATTGCATATTGTAAAGAAGCAGGTATTAAGAGGGAGCTCATTGTTCACTACAACATTGAGAAGAGTGGAGTTGCAGAAAGGAAAAATAGAACAATTGAAAAATGTATATGAACTTTGATATTTGATCAAGATCTACCAAAGTTTCTATGGGGAGAAGCAGCAACGACAACAGTATATATACAAAATAGAAGTCCTTGTAGAATACTTGATAATATGACACCAGAAGAAGCATTCACAAGGAAGAAGCCATGTGTAGATCATCTCTAAATCTTTGGGTGTCTCGCATACATCCATGGTCCAAAAGACAAACAAAAGAAAATGGATTCTACAAGCATAAAAAGGATCTTTGTTGGTTACAATCTTTCTTCAAAGGCGTATAAAATCTACATCAAGGAAGGAAAACAAATTGAAGTTAGCAAGGATGTTACATTTGATGAAAATCATGCCTACAAAAGATCCAAGGATATACCAATCGAATTCAACGATGAAGATGTACCACTATTTGAAGAAGAAGAGCATCATGACAAGACAACTACAAACCAAGAAGAAGAAGAAGGACCAAGTTGTTGATTTGGGGTAGCATCGGATGTGGTCTAGGCCTCAAATTTTTCAGGGAGGCTTGGGTACATGTATTCCAAAGAACCCAAAAAGCGTTTTGGGAAATTCCACCCAAAAACGATTTTATTAAAATAATTAATATTTTTTAATGGGACCCTAAGTCTAAACTTAGGAAATTAAAAATATTAATGGGTATTAATCTAATTGTGGGTGTAACTTCTAGAAGAAGACGAGGATCAAGCTAAAATGATCTTAGCCATTGATTAGCTTTTAATCTGGGTCGTTGAATGTCAACGAGAAGATTATTTAAGGGAGCTTGAGGGTCATTTGGAAAATACACCGAAAGATCAAGAGATCGAATTTCTGAAGTGAGAAGTTCTTAGGAGGAAATTATGATCGAGTAGATTTCTTGCAGTAGAGGGGCAGGGATAGCATTCGAAGAGAGATTTTCTCAATCGGAGAATCATCAACAGAGTGATCCAGCAGCTCTCACGCAGAGGCTGACGCAAGGCCATGAAGGGCCATGCAGAGGCAGCGCAGAGGGTGAGAGAGAGCCTCAGATTTTGCTGGGCAAAGTCAGTTTCAGAAGCCAGAAGCCGAGGTGTGAGACTAGGAGGTTGAGAGCAGAGACTTCAGGCAACAAATCGATCAGCAAGCTGGGTGACACAGGGACTGTGTGAGGATTGCGCAGAGGCAAAGCAAGGCCTGCCAGAAGCACCTCATCCAGTGTCCGGATCAACGAGATTTTTCTCAGTGATTAGGTGAGGTAATCTCACAAATATTTCTGCTAGTATTTCTCTCTATAACTGAATAACCCTTGAGGTATTCAGAGATGTATTCAGAATTTGCTACTACTTAATAATATTAAAACCCTCAAATCTGTTGCACCGGTTTTCCCGCATTGAGTTTTTCCGAGGACATTTGTCCCAATGTAACAATGTCAATTGTGTTGTATTTTCTTTCTTGCACAGACTCTTGTTTCCACATATAATTTAATTAAGTGAAGGCTGCAATGTATGTGTTATGATATTTTCCGTAGGAAACTGCAAGTAATTTGTTTAAAGGAATTTAACAAATAGGAGTAATATCATCAGTTGCTGCAGTAGGGATTCCGATTGAGGAATTTTCACATGGTATCAAAGCTGCAGGGGGAACAAGAAGAGCAATGTCAGTAGATCCAACACTGAGCAAAAGAGGCAAATCGAAAAGTTGTAGGAGGCAGTAGTTCGAAACCCCAGAGGGTTTGCGCAATTCTTTGCCGAAGGGCTAAATTTTGAGGCAGTTTCTCTCCACGTGAGTCGACAAAGAGAAGGGCTTCTAGTTCAAATGTTTGTCGGGGCATAGGGAGCAGCGCTGAAATCTCAGTGTGAGGAGAGTTGGTGGGACATAGATTTTTCTGCAGGTAATTTGCTGGGCAGAAAATCGTCAGAAGAAAGAGGAGAAGCATGGTTGAGGGAATTTCTTCCTTAGAGAATTCCTAACCAAGGAATTTGAATTCTCTAGAGCTGAGCAGAAACAAGGGTCAACAGTTTTACTAGCTCCAACAGGGAATGCATAGGCTAGCCTAGTAGCAACACAGAGGAGAGAGGCGATTTTCGACATTTGTGGCAGAAATGGCAACCAGTGGCTTGAGGAATCAGGATAAGTTGGATGGAGCATCCAACTACATTATCTAGAAGGCAAGAATGTCATTTTTTCTAGATGAGCATGCCTTCAAGACATATATCGACGACATGGTGGTTGTGCCTACAAATGCAGATCCGTTAAAGAAGTACAGATCAGAGATGGCGAAGGCCAAAAGGATGATCCTCGATGGAGTAAAGGATCATGTGGTCTGTCACATCGCTAGCAGAGGGACTGCTAAGGAGAAGTGGGACACAATGTCTACGTTATATCAGGGATCTTCCGAGCAGCGGAAGATGTACTTAGAGCAGAAGCTTATATTAGCTCAGATCCAGAAGGGGGAGCATGTGGATCCATTCCTCACAAAGCTGAAGAAAACCCATGATGAGTTGTCTGCTGCGGGGCATACACCTCGAGATTCAGAGTTGGTTAGACTGGCCCTCAATTCTGTCTCAGATGAGTGGCAAGTGTTTGTCCAGAGTATCCTGGGCAGAGCAACATTGCCAAATTGGGATGAGATGTGGGCAGCTCTAAAATAAGAGGCGCTGAGGAGAGACTTAGTCAAGGTTAAACTTGACGGAAGCAGCAACAACAGTGGGTCAAAGCCCAAGGAGGAGGAGGATAATGCAACCCTTGCATCGAAGGGATAGCAGGAGCAGCGGAGACGTAAGAAGGACGTCTCGGATATCAAGTGTTTCAGGTGTAGTGAGATGGGTCACAACGCTACTCAGTCTCCTCTCAAGAAGAAGGACAAGGATGAGAAACACAATCCGAAGGTTGCGCCCGCAAAGGTCAAAGAGGAGGAGTTCGCCATGACAGTCAAGATATACCTCCACGAGGGAGGTGGGTTGATTTGGAGTTGTAGTTCGAAAGAGCTACAGATGGGCAGGATCCTTGAGGAGTCCACCTCTTGGATCAATACCTTGCTACGGGAGCCCAATTTTGTGGTAGTAGGATGGACTAGTGTCGAATGGTGCCAAGGAGTGATGGAGAGACAGTTGCAGTGGCTAGGAGTGCCAATGTCTAAGCAGTGCAAAGAAGAGTTGATAGCAGTGCAGATGGCACAAAGCAAAGTTCAGTAGCACCGCAGTATATTTAGAGGGTCAGTGCAGAGACTAGAAGCAGTCAGGCTCCATCATTCACGTGGTATCATACTGAACACAGTTAGTTCAGTAATTTTGGATGTTTTTTCGTTGTTGATGGACTAGCAACAACCATTTGTAGTGCAGTAGTAGTTGGCAGTGGAAGTGCTAGCATTAGCAAAAATGCAACACCTAAGAGGGAATTGTAGTACGGATGCAGTGTTGACAGTGGCAATGTCAGCAGCAGGACAATTACAACAACAACGCAGTAGTTGGTGGACAGCATGTCAGACATCAACAGCGCAGAGGACACTTGACAAGGGAAATACGGGTTGACAGTGGGAGGAATAAGGGAGACGGAGGGAGAGGAGGCCAGGGAGATGGAGAAAATGGTAGCAGAGGGGAGGAGAGGCCCTAGTAGACCTGCAACAGGGAATAGGAGGGAGGTTGAGGGCCTTATAGGCACCTCCAAGCCCACGGCAAAGGGAAAGAGGGCAGGCGGAGGCTCTCTAAGGCCTGCGACTTGGCCGAGGAAGAGGGTCGAGGCCTTAAAATGCCCCCGAGGGGCCTGCGGATCACCAATAAGGCTAATAGTTATGCTAGATGGCCACGCTGGGGCTAGGAAGGCTTGACGCTAGGCCTGAAAAGGCCGTAAAAATTTTGCAAACCCTCACAAAATTTTTATTTTGCTTCAGATCTTTAGTGTTGCTCAATTTCACTACAAAATTCCTTGATGCTCGCCCTGAAAATAGAATAGAGACTAGATCTTACTCTCAAGGGCCTAGATCTAGCTCAAAACCCCAGCAAATCCTTTGGAGTGGCTTGAATCTCACCTGCACAAATGAAAAATAAAAATACCCAAAACCCCAATATATACAAAAATTTAAAATAAAACCCCAAACCCCAATTGTTGCAAAACAAGGGTTAGAGAAAATTTATTTGCAAAAAATATTTACAATTATCTATAAGATATATACAAATATACAATGCTTGTTAAAATAAAATATTTTTGAGAATTTTTTTTTAAATGACAAATAATGACAATAGATCAAATGTGTTTCGAAAGTTATGGTATTTCCCACAACCTTAGTGAAGAAAGAAAATCAAATAAAATACTCGGAGCCCAAACAAGGTCGACTCTTCTCCAAAGTATGTGAACTTGGAGCCCAACGGACAGTGTTCTTGCAAGCTCTATATATTTCTTCAAGCAAACTTGTTAGACATATGGCGAATCAGATCACCTAAGATAGACCCAAAATCTACTAATAGAATGTACCACAGATCATCAGACAAAGAACACCATGAACTAAACCCCAAAGTCTTTTATTATGATATTTCAAACGCTCTCAGCATATCAATGCAACAACACCAGTGTTACAAAATTTCATAGACCAAAGTCAGAGTTTTCATCATGAGTTGAGAAGCAAATGGCTTCTAAGTTTAGATAAATCTTCCAAGTGGAAAATAATGGCTAGCTGGCTTGATCCCCGTCAAAATAATCTCGACCGTCGATAAATATTTGATCATTTTTTAATCTCTGCAATCGAAAATATTTATTTTTGAGCAATTTTCGAATTTCTCATAAATCCATGTTTAATTAATCCAAAAATTGATTTTCTGGATTAATTTCCTTAAAATTTTGACTTTGACTAAATCACCAAAGTCCAAGAGCTAATTTTTCTTAAAACATCCCTTTTTGCCTTAGTGAGGGACCTCCAAAAATTGACTTCTTTTTGACCCACGAATTTTTTGGTCATTTTCCACTTAAAGAAATTAATTTCTCTATAATTACTTTTTTTTATTCTAAATTAATTAATTTTTTGGCTTAGGATTTAATTTATTTTTGCCAGAAAAAATAATCAATTGACACACGAAGGGATTAATTATTTTTCCACTCTCAAATATTTTAGCCATGGTGTCTAATTCTGAGGGACTATGCACTAAATTATTTTTTACATTAGATAATTACAAATTCAACCCTCAAAGGGGGAATACCCATTCGTTATAGACCCTCATATTATTTATCCAATTTTGCGACACAATATGATCTAGTAGACCAAGTGATTTGTACTAAAACAATTTAGCCAAATAATTTAAATTATTCCCAAACCACTTTTACAAAGACTCGATATAACACTAGGACTCACCTAGGACTTTGTCAATAAATTCCACCCTAGCTTTAGAGTTTAAGCTAGAGGGGAAAACGTTGTCGATTATCCGTGTTTAGAAACACACACAATGCGCAGAGACGAAAAACCTTCTAGGATGAAATTCATCACCAAAATCATAGGCTTACCTAGGTTCTTTCTTAATTAAACAGTCGCACTAGCATCATTTACATTACAATTTGCAGAAATTGAGCTTACAATGACATAAGGATTGGCTGGCTGATGATTCTGAACTTTGAAAAATTTTGCACAACTGCTTCCTGGGACTTGTAACAAAATGGGTGCAACATCGGGCTCCATATGGGGACACGTTGCTTCGTTGACGGGACATGAGAATCCAGAATCATGTATCCAAGAAAACAAAAGTCCATCAAATAGATATCCGCTCATAATCAAAATCATCATGCATATATAGAACATCTGTTGGAATAGAAAAAATCTACTCTAACAAACTGAAACGTAAAAACATAAAACATAAGTGCATAAAAGAAAACTAATTAATGACATAAATTAAAGGGAGTAGGGTTAGAGATACTATACAAAAGATGCCCCAAGGCATCAGATATCTTCAACATAGCGTATACTGAGCATCTGCAGACTTTCAGGTAGGTCCATGGGTTGCTTCTCTGATTTGCCATGCTGGATTCTGAAGATGCTAGGACTTTGACTTATCTGAATATTGAGTTGTTCTCGGCCATCAGATGCATCAAACTTCTTCCTTCTTTTATGCTTTTTATTTTTGCTTCCAGCAGGCTATGATGCTAATAATTGGACCAATGTAGATTTTTTGTATTGAGCTTGAAAATGCTCAGATGAAAGATCTGAAGAATCTGATGTATGCCCAATCTAATTCTGAATATACTCTGTCAAAGGTGACACATAAGCGTGATCTTTCTCAATTTCTTTTTCAACCATGCCACTTCTAGTTAACATGTCTCCAACGGGGCAAGTGACTT
Source organism: Pinus tabuliformis (assembly GCA_031772625.1). Classification (NCBI taxonomy): domain Eukaryota; kingdom Viridiplantae; phylum Streptophyta; class Pinopsida; order Pinales; family Pinaceae; genus Pinus; species Pinus tabuliformis. The sequence continues at coordinate 205,387,894 of CM062816.1, forward strand.
CCTCGCAATGAGATGAGAATTGCTCTGGCTGACTAGGAGGCTTATGATCTATCGAAAGTTCTTTTGGATTTCCTTCTGGATCCTTTGGACTAAGTTGGAGTTCCTGAACCTATGGCTTTTCCATCATTTGCAGTTTACTCTGAAGAGTGATTTGTTCAATTTTCATAGCATTCATTTGATTAGTATGGTTCTCCTTCTTAGCATTGATTTCCCTAGCATGATTTTCCTCCATGGTCTCCATCATGTTCTGAAAGGTGACCGTCTGATTATAATGAGTAACCTCCATTAACTATAACCTGTTTTTCATGGTACTCATCTCCTTAGCATGATTGGTAACTAATTTTGCTTGATTAAGTTCCATGCTCTGAATTACTTCTGCTCGATTCTTTATTACTTGCGTGTATCTTATTAGAATGACTAACTTCTATGGCTTTAATCATTTGAGCTAACTCCTCGATACAATGCTTATCACTTTCCTTTTCATCATCAAAATGATTAATTTGGCTATTAGTCCCTGCCTTTCTACTAACAAGGATTCTTCTTGCAATAGCACAAGTAGTTTCATCATGAAAACTTTCACAAGGTCTTCAATATGGCCAGGATTGATCATTATTATGCTGCAACTCATTCTCTTAAGACTTCACCATATAAGTTAGGCGATTCTTCATAGCAGAGATTTGATTTCTATGTTTAGCTCACATGCTTTTAATGATTTTTGTTAATTCTTTAACCTCATTAATTGTCTTTTCTTCAACTTTTCTCTTTGGAAGGTCATGAGGATAACCTTGAATGTTAGTAAAACGACAAGGGGTGAACATGTCATCCATGATGACTTTCTTAAGGTTAAAAGGAACAAATGGATGTTAGAGAGAGATCCTTGTTCAAGAAAAACAAGAAGTCTACAAGAAGGGAGCTTCAAGCAAAAATTCTTACAAAAAATGAAAGAAGTGGAGTCGCCACTTGAAGATGAATCTAGCTCTAAAATCCAAAAGGCAAAAACGAAAAGTTAGTCAGGGAAAAGCAGATGGATATCAAGGAGGGCTTTCCGTCTGAGAAAAATGAATGCTTACTAGAATGTAATTTGTTCAACCAAGCTTGAGGGAGGGGCTAAGCACGCTACCAGGATTTCTTCTAGTATAAGCTCTTGTGAATGGATGAATCAATGCAGTCGCCCCCAAACAGTAAACTAACCCAAGTGTCCAGGTGCTAAAGGTGCGGATAGAAAAATGATGAGAAGATCGGTGAGAGAATGAAGGATAGGATGCTGAAAAGATAAAGAAAAGAAGAGCGTCAAAATATGTGTCGCTTGACAGGTAATGAAAATATGGAGAGAGTTATGAAGATTGTCATTAAAGCACCGATAACAAGATAAACTTGTCCCCAACAACGGCGCCATAAAATGTTGTCGTTCAGATTGTACAGGCACGATGCGACAATGACTCAAGTTGGGGGCTTCCACTCTAATCCTTGACCTCTCCGTTCTAGTTGTCTCCCAACAACAGGCTATGGGGGTAGTCCCTATGGAATGTGAAAATGAAGGACAAGTTGGCAACCAACAAGTCCGGGAGACACGATTGAATGGCCTAGCCACTTGGTTGATTTTAGCAAGTTACGAGATTAGATTGAATTATTAATGAGACCAGTGCCTTATGGAGTCAACCACTTGCTTTATATCAATTAAGGACCAAATGACCGGATGAACAACCGTTGCTTAAATGCTTAACTATCCTATATGCTATGCAAATCCTATGACTTAGGTGAGATGCAAGATCTTGGTTTATTTTAATTAAATGCCTAGCTAAGTGTATCCCTTGATCTTTATCTATATTGAACCTAGTCTCTAAAGTAAGTGGCAGAGAGAAGTCAAGGTGAAGCAAGCAAGGGCTTGGCTAATGATCCCTCTCCTTGAAATCTAACGTACCCAGTGTCTTTGGCACTACAGAGGCTGTGGCTCTGATGACTGCAAGGAATTGATAAGGCTCCCACTTCTCTTGAGTATGACTCTATGTTCAAATCACTTGAGCCTTTAGATTATGACTTCGGGAAAGCACAACCCGTTGAATACAATACTTCTTCCTCCCTGTTTCCTATTAGTCATCATCTTGGGCCTTCATCATTTGATTCCCTCACCCCTGGTCATATGGTCTCAAGCAACTGTGACCCCTTTTTGTTGATTTTGGGTAGCATCGGATGTGCTCTAGCTCCGAAATTTTGTGGAGGGACTAGAATACATAAGATCTCCAAGACCCAGAAATCGTTTGGAGAAATGCCACCCGGATGATGAGTTATTAAAATAATTAATGTTTTTAATGGGGTTCCTAAGTCTAAACTTAGGAAAATAAAAATATTAATGGATATTAATAAGAATATGGGTGAGAAACTTCTAAGTGATGAGGATCAAGTCTGTTTTAATCTTAGTCATTGATTAGGGACTTAATCTTAGTCGTTGATTCACCAACGGGAAAAGTATAAGAGGAGGCTTGAGGGACAATTGGAGATACACCAAGTGATCAAAGAAGTTCAATTTTTCTAGGGTGTGGTTTGCTGAGAAAATCGAACTGGTGATCTGAGTTGCAGCAGAGGGGCAGGGATAGTTAGGGTTGGAGGATCTTCTCCAGGACCCCGAATACATAGCGGAGAGAGGCAGAGATAAGCCAAAAGAGGCAACACATACCAAGGGAGGCTGATGTTGGGCCAAAAGAGCCCACGCATTCCTTGACGCAGTGCCAGCGCGGGGGAGGAGCTGCACTCCTACAGAAGTCTAAATTCAGCCGGGGAGTAGCAGGATCAACAGAGAAGGCTGATGTCAGATCTCCAACAAGCAGAGGAGGCAGTGCAGAGTCAGTCCAGTTGTTCGATCGGAAGGATTTTGCCGAGTGAAGTGAGGTAATCTCACTTAGGTTTCTGCTAGTATATTTTATCTTTGTAACTGGATAGCTGAGAGGGCATGCAGAGTTGTATTCAGAACTAATGCTTAATACTAGAAAACCCTCAAAGTTGCTGCACCGGTTTTCCCGCATTGGGTTTTTCCAAGGATATTTGTCCAAAAATAACGGTGTCCCTTGTGTGTTTGTCTCATATCTATTTTAGTTTATGATCTGTATGTCAGTGTAGTCTGCAGTAGTGTTTTTCATCAGTGTTTAAATAATTAAATAACTTGTTGAATGTAAAAACAAGTAGGGGATGATAAACCAGTGATTGCAATAGGATTTTTGATGTGTAGATTCAAAAAAATTCACACTTTTCCCCTCCCCAATATAGTGTTAAGGAAAATCCCATCACTGATTATACTTTTTCATCATGTGCAACCTACTTGTGTTTGTCCATCTCGTCGGTCTCCCTTTCCTGCTAATCATGACCCAATGAAGGCCATAAGCCATGACGTAAATAATAAGGACGATGGTGAAAGTCATATGCCAGAGGTCGTCATCCATCGAAAGTTTATGAGCTTGGTTGTTGACATCTCTATACTTTGGTTGCAAGAGAAGATCTCACGAACTAGATTACATAATTTTCTCACCTCTTCTCACATAATCATCCATGTGTGGGCATCATATTTTCCCACCTCCCACCCACAACATCCTCCATGTGTTTGGATTTGCATTCGCTTTGGGATTTGCTACATAAGTAGTCATATTGGCAGGCATATGTATATTGATACAATGATATGTTGGTTGCACTAGCTTTATGATTACACTTAGCATTAGCATTATCACATGCATGTTAGGGTAGGATGCATTGCATGTTGATTTTTGCATTAGAACTAACATCATATGATATTTCTCATGATAGATAGATGCATATTTGCATATTTTATTTTCTGTTGATTTTATGGCATAACATATAGCATGTGCGATCATGAGACATCGCGAAAGCATGTTGCCCCATGTTTTTTCAGGTCTATGGTAACCAAGAGATTGTTGGAGTTCTTGTGACCTCCCATTTGAGTAGCTTTGCCCACTTCTTCGAGAGATCACGTCCCAGTTGGACCCAGCTGTTACCCACCATTTTGTGGCTAATATCCCTAGGAGAAATTTTTTCTCCAAGATGGTCCTCATTCAGGAGCCAGTAGCCCCTTACAACTACCACCTAGCTCATTGTGCCATTTTCTCCACCACCTGACCCAGCCATGTGGTCCCTCGCCCATCTACCATGATCATATGTTTGAAGGTGGGCCTCCCAAAATCTAAAGGTATGCCTTGTCATTTTGAAATTGAGTATTGTGGTTTTCTTATCATGGACCCTTCTGGACATGGATTAATGGGGGGATTCGGCGGAAATGATGGGCTAGGTCTGTGCTTTTGTTCCATAGACCCCTTGTAGGAATTAACCTTGGATTCTAGTCCCTTAGGATCTCTTTTACTGACTATTTGGTTTCAGGAATGGTATTTCACAGGAAACCCCAATTTTGGTTGCGTGGTACCACTCCCTTATCTGCTTATATTACCCTCTTTCCACTCATTATTACCCCACCCATCATTTTTCCTGCTTGGGTCCACATTCCTACATTAGGTCCACATAGGGTTAGCTTGCCCCTTCCCCTTGCCCATACCTTGGGTCATGGCCTGGAATGAAGCCCGGAGGTTGATGCAACTGAAAAGAAAATTAAAAGCATATATGGCCACATTCAACATTTTAGCACGTGGGCAAAAGCCAATACATGAGCTCTACCCCATTATCATGGCCATCACCCTGGTACCTACAGGTTCTATGAGCCTTCTTCATCATATAGGAACCCATGATTATCCAAATCCTTGGTGGGCAATGAGCCGCCCCACCTTAAAAAGGAGATTCCACTACTATATCTTACACATCATGCTCTAACCCCTTGAGCCCCGAGCAAGAAAATCAGAGAAAATCATAAAAAGGCATAAGGCATAAAATAAGGGTGGAAAAACCAAGGTCAAGGCACCTCATGTACCACGATTGCTCCCTCCTATACAGTATAAACCCAAGTGTGGGCTTCCCTCTTGTTCGCTGCCCTTGTACCCTAACATGTGACCCAGGGCTACCCTTCTCATTCCCTACTTCATTCACCTATCTACCACATGCCACCACCTTTTGACGGATGTACTTTGACTATATTATCCCCTTTAGAAGTAGAAACCACCTGATAGGGTGTTTGGTTAACCCCATTTGGAGTTTAGGAGACATTGGCACATCCTGAAGCCCATTATGGAAGGGCAAGCCATTATGAGTCCCCACGTGTGGTCCATGATTATTTAAGATCATTTAATCGACCTCTCTAATGACTTGTATTGGAAGGCTAGGGGACACATTGGATCTTATGCAAGATTGCAGATGGTTTCCATTTGGGGTTTGGTCTCTCTATACAGAGTCCCAATCCTCTAGAGGGCTACATTGGCACATGTAGGGTGAGTGTCGAGAGCCACGGGCCTCCACAGCAGCAGATTGCACTCCATGGATCCCCATAGTCATTTAGAGATTTCTCGTGGTTCACTTATTGGATGAGAAGGATGCACTTGATCCATCATGCTCATCCAGCCCCAGATATACACCATACACTTGGCAAATGATCCAGGACTTCCACAATGATGTGGCATCACCTACACCATCATCCTAGCCATTTAGGGCAGCCTACAAGCATCTTTGATTTGTTTAAAGACCCATGAGGACACTTGTGTGCCCCCAAATGTCATTTGGAGCACTACAGGTTATTACAAAGGGCCACCCCCTTGTCCACTACTTTTGAGGGTCCTTCTCTTCACTATGGCACCCATGGACCTCATTAGGCTCATAAAGGGTCCTACTACATGCATAGATTATTATTTGACCTCTTGAGAGGCTTATCTTTTCATTTATAAGCTAGTTTGGTGGGCTTGTCACCAAAAGTTGTATTATTAACACATTATTTTATTTTTGGGGCTTATGTAGGCCAAGGAGGCTAAATCAAACTCCTAAGATGTGTATAAATACAAGTGAGGCGAGATCATTTCTCATCATCACTTTGGATTGGATCTCTCTCTTCTTTAGAGAATTTTACACTTTTTCCTAGAGGATGAATTGGAGCTTTTATGGATGAATTTTGATGTATGGTTGTTGGTCTACCTTCTCTTGGAGCTTTTATATTGTCATTTCTGAATGGTTGGATATACTCTACTACATGTGAGCACGAAATTTTGATGTTATTCTTGTTACTTTTTGTCATATATGCTGGACTGGGATTTTCGTTGTTTTAGGGCTAATTGTTGCATGCAGTTATTGCTTAACATTGTGGAATTGTCTCTATTATAACGTTCTCTACATGTATCGGCCATCTAGTGTGAGCGAAGTCTGCTAAGGGTAAAATTTGACCTTGATAAACCATTCCTCTTGTGCATTTGAAGTATAAAAGCTGCAAGATTGTTTTCACTTGACCTAGAGGGGTTTGTGAAGTAATTTTGAGGCCTCCTTGATTAGGGACCAATAAATCTTACACATTATCAACATAGACTCCATTCTCCCAAGGATTAAGGCACTGATCTACCAAGGGTGGTCACCAAAACTCGTATTCTTTCACCTTCTCCAAATTCTAGCCACATTGGGGTGCCAGGGCATCAATTTCCCAACAAGTTAGCCACTAAAATAATTTGATCTCCTAGGGTCTCTTGCACTGGCCTTTCCTCTAGCCCTCCTCCAAATTTGAATACATTCCAACAGTGGGGTTGGGAGAAAAGCCAAGCCCTAGCTTCGGTACCAAAACTTGCCCTGCCATCCCCAAGGCTAGTACTTCCCAGTGTCAAACCAACATCTTTGAGCAATTATATTTTCTTTGATCCTTTCCTCGCCTTGTCTAGGGTAAGAATATCATTAGTTGCTAAATTCCTTCTTCATATCCTAGACTGGGTCCACTTGGCCATGTGTGGTCCCACTCCTTTGAAAGACCATTCTTCAAGAACCATCCGGAATACCAATTCTAACAAGGATTTTAGGGATTGGGAAGCTCCTACACACGTCTTATCCCATAAACCTAACCCTCAAAATCCTCTTCCTTTCCCTAGAAGTACATAGTACCTTTGCTTAGAAAGCAAGCAAGCTCCATCCTACAAAACCTTCTAGGAAAGGGTCTAGGTCACTCATATCCATTGACATATCATTCATTAGTGACTCCATGCATATCGGGTCTCCTCCCATCGATAAAATTTTGTAAATAGAAGGGAGCCTTAGCTGAGGTGGCAGTGGACTAAGACTCCATTTGTTTCCCTTGGCCTAGCATTTGCCCTTTAGGGATTCCCCTTAGGTCCCCTGCTAGTTTGAGTAGTAACAGGACCCTGGCATATTTTGCAATGACAATGAGGATCAACATCTAGAGAGGATGCTTGTTCAAGCATTGCTTGAGGACAAGCAATTTTGGCGAGAAGGACAGTAATATCCCCAATTTTAATTTTCCATTTAATAAGATTAATGGAGTTTATTGGGGAAGTGTGATGCAGGAGCATTCAGCGCAAGGAAAATCATTGTAAAAAGTAGACATAGGGGGTCATGCATTTTAGGAAATAGTTTTCCTAAGTCTCAAGTCAATGCAATATTTAAGCTTAAGTGTGATTAATTAGATAATGGGAGAATATGTAAATGCTCTCAAAATAAATAAATGAGAACATGAGTGGTAGAAGTCAAATCCAACTCTTAAACAATTCCATGACTCTAGAACAAGTGAGAGCTTTTAGGCATTAAATGGGAAGTTGATAAGAAGACTTTTCTGTTTTAAAACAGAGGAAAAGATGGAAAGGATAAAGTCTCAAGGAGATTTATCTGCCACATATGTATGCATGCAGAGAGCTTTAGGGCTTTTGTTAGAGGAGTGATCAGATCCTTTAGTGATCCAATCCAATGTGTTCTCATAAATAAGTGAACTTGCGCGTTCAATAGGAGGAGACCACCAATAGTAGAATCAGGCCTGTGTGTGTCTGTGTGAGACCGAAGTGTCTCAAATGTAATCTGAGCTTTTATATTAATATATGCAAGATTGGTTCCTGTCAGTGTTAATATGCTTCAGAAGTATTTTATGTGTGCTTTACAGTGAATTCGTAGGTTCTGTAATAGAGTACAGACAGAATTCTGAAGGACGCAAAGGGAGAGGATGATTCAAAGGAATCATAAGGGATTGTTGAATCCAGCTGAAGGAACAGAGTGAAGCTCTGAAGAAGTAGCGAAGTGAAATTTCGCATAAAGGCAAGCTTTGAGGGAGTTGAGCAGCGAAACAGACAGCAGCGTTTTGAAGAACTGCACAGAGAAGAAGAGTGATTCGGAGGAATCGTATTGATCCTCTTAAGAGATCAAGAGTTGCTTTGAAGTAGAGGTGCATGCAAAGAGAAGCTCAGGAGGAAGAGTCGCAGTGAAATAGTAAAGGAGGAAGAATCTCTGAAGAACCCAAAAGAGCCGCAGAAACCGTTGAAAACGTGGAAAAACCCAAGTAAGAGAGGCGAGCGAGAAGTAAAGGTTTGATGCTCAACTGTCGTTAGATCTTCAAAGATCAACGGCCACGATTGAAAGTCGCAATCGTATTTCAGAGGTACCAAAGGACAACGACCACAAAAATATCAACTCCGACAAGTGATTGGCAATATTGCCGATAATCCAATCGACAAATCACACAATCAGAGGTTCGCAGTGGAAGAAGTTAGGCACAGGTGAAGAAGCGATAGCTGATAGTGATTATCGGAATATCGGAGTTCGGACCCATCGGAGGTCGGGCTATCAGAGAGCGTGAAGGCAGCGTAGAGGAGGCGGACCCGACGAGAATATGAACGCAAATATATAGAATTTGAAATCCAGCGTATGTGGTTCGGAGCAGGAATTCCTTTATATTCCTAAATGGTTAATGTTTCCAATAGTTATATGGCGCGGGGCTTTTAACGCGAAAGCATGTGTTATCGCTCCGATAGTCGAAGATCAGAATCGGAGAAGGGGGATGGTGTATATATGTTAAGGTCGGGGAAGATTGCCGATAGTGATTGCAATGAGGTTTTAACCTCGGGTTCTATGCAGAGCCCCGTAATAAAGAGGAAAAGGCATATTGCGTGGAATTCCTTTGTGTAAGGGTTACACTGGGAGGTTAGCGCCGATAGTGTTTTGTATTAATATATATACGTAACCAAAGCATATGAAAGGAGTATGGTTATATATATATGGATTGTGGTTCTGAAGGGTTTTGATTTCCGAAAGAAAGGTTCGGCGAGGTGATTGAAGTTTTGTTACACAGAAACTGTATAAGAGGGCACTTGACCATTTAAGGTCTGAAGGTTTGACTCCATTGTAGAGTCGGACACCTGGGACAATTGTGGATGCATTATTGATAAATGCATACTGTGGGTATGTGGGGTGTTACCCTGGCATCAGTTTGCTAAGTATGGTTTATGCCCAGTGTAGCCCTGCACCATTAGTGGTTTCAGAGCAAATTTGTAATCTGTAGGGGAACTTTGAAGTTCTGGAAGATTGTAGCATTCCAGCAGAGGCTTGGAGTAAACAACAATAGAGGATTCCTTAAGGGAAAGAGAAAGCAATATTGCTTAATGAAAGTTCTGAAGGAAAGAGGACTTGGAAACCAACCAGAGGACAAGCCATTCAAAGTGCAGAAAAATGGGTGAAACAAGATCATGCTGAGATCTTGAAAGTAAGGTAATATGTTATGTTTTAAGTTAAGAATGTGTGTTTTTATACTAATGCACAGGTGAGAGAAGCTGCGAGAGAAGAACCAGATGAGTTCTTGAAGACAGAGTAAGGAGAATACTCTGGAGAAGAAGGGTCAATGAACCTGAAGAATCCAACAAGAGATTGGACAGAGAGGACAGCTGAAGTGTTCTCAAGAGGAAGTGAGAGATTGCAGAAACCTAGAAGGAGCAAAGGTGTTGCTCAAGAGAAGAGGTTCCAGACAGAGGACCTATGCTTACCAAAAGACTGAGGGAGGAGAGCTTAGTGAGGTAAGATTGCAGCCAGGAGGACCCGCTGTTGCAGGGGCTTGTTGCAAAGGAGCTCATGAAGAAAGAAGAGAAGAAGATGACTACTGATAGTCATACCAGAGGTTCAGAGAGAAGCCATAGCAGAGGATATAAGGAAGAGGATGCCAAAGCAAATGGCAAGAGGATGAGTCAAGAAGAAATTGACAAAGAGGTTACTGAATTAAAAGAACAACTCAATGCATTAAGGAGAATGCTTGAGGAAAGCCAGAGACTAGGTTGGGTCTTGAGGAAGAAGCCAGTGGAATGGCATGAGATGCAAAGAAGGCTACAGCAAAAGCAAGTAAAGTGGCTAATGGAAAAACTCAAGGAAGTTGAGTTAAAAAACGAAGAATCCATTTGTGAACCAGAACAAGGAGAATTTCTGGGAGAAAGTGAAGATGAAGACTTGAAGACTGAAACTTCAAGTGAGGCCAAGGGGTCTAATGATTTTAAAACTGACAATTTGTGTATGATTGCAGGTGAAACAGGGGAAGGACAATTTGCTGATATTGTCATGAAGAAGGAAGAAGACCAGTAGAATCTGAATTATGTTCTAGAAAAGGATGAGATAGATAGATCTCATATACAACTAGAGAAGATGTCAAGCAACCAAGTGAAGGGCTTGAAGAGATTGAAGAAGATACTATCAAAGAATTTCTGAATCATATAAATGACTTAGAACAACAAGGAGATATGATGGTTGAACCATCAAGTGAGACCATAGGGTCTTGTATTTTTAAAACCGATAGTTTGTGTATGATGGCAGATATTGTAGGAGAAAAGCAGCGATTTGAAGATATCTTCAGATGAGATAAACAGCAAGGGACTAAAGGCAAACTTGAGGAAGATACTATGTTAGCTGAAAACATAGTAAAGGATCATCAATTCACTATGATGATAGGCACAGTGGAGATAGCCATGGAAACTGTTGAGACAGACAGTAGGGAAGAAGGACATCTACTGAAAGATGTTAAGAAGGAGGAACCCTATGCAAAGGATTTAACCTTGGGAAAAGGAACACTAACAAAGGAGTGTTTTGAAGAGGATGGACAATCTTTTGAAGATGTTGAAAGTCTGGAGGAGTACTCTAGGAGAACAGAGTATGATGGAGAAGACCTCTTGAATGAGGGAAGTAGTGATTTGCTACAGCAGAAAGACCTTGAGAGTACAAGGGTCAAAGGAAGACAGTGTTTTAATACTGTAACACAGCATGTAAAGGATGAAGCTGGAAGAAGAGAGCATTGTGATGAAGTGCTTGCTAAGTGTGAAGAGGAAATTAAACTGTTGGAGAAACTGATGAGAGAACCTGATGGTAGAACAGAAGCTGCAGTTACAGTTTCTGAAGAAGAAGATGTGTCTCAAGTAGCCATGGAGACAGGAAGATGCAATAATTTGTTTGCAGGTTCATTAAACAACATGAATGAGTATGAGTATGTGATCAAAGAGATTGAGCAGAGATTGTTTGAAGATGAAATCAAACAATTTCAAAGTGAAGATAACCAGCAACAGGTTAAAGAAGGAGAAGTTCACTACTGTGAACCCAAGTAGGAAGACATCATTAGAACAAATGGTTTGAAAGAGAGACTAATGGACAATCTCACGAATTGTGCTGAGAATTTGAATCAGCGTACTGATATGCTGACAAAGGAGAAGGAGAAAACATAGCAGCAAACTAAATTGTTGCCAAAGGGAAATAAGGCACAGTAGGCTTATGTTTTTAATTTTAACAAGTGCTTTGAGTGTGCAAGTTTTGTTGCAAATGCTAGAGGAGATTTGGCACAGGTGAACAACCAAAATAAGTTAAGAGAAGAAGAGAATTCTTGGAAGAAATCAATCCATGGAATAGAGAAGTTAATTTGTTGGAGAAAGTGCTAAACAGTCATGATTCAATCATGAAAGAGGGTAAGGAAGATAGGGAGGCAGCAAAAATGGCAGCAAGCCAAGCAGGAGTCAGCATAGGAGTCAGCATAGCAAGAAAGGAAAAAGTGGAGGCAAATTCTACAACCATGTCTACAATGGCAAAAAGCAAAGCCAGCGTAGAAGACAGCAGCAACAACTTGGAACAAATAAATATGAAGCAGAAGATGGACTGCCCAAAGATATGCTGGACATAGAAATTGAAGAAATATGGTAACAGATGATGAAGGAATTCAAATGGAGAAAAATGTTAGCAGCAACAAACAAGATCAATCAGAACTTGAACCTTATTGACAAGAAGAAGACAACAGACATACAGCAGCAACAAAGGAACAAAGCATGTGGACAGTTACAGAACAAAGTGTGGGATCCAAGAAGACAAAGACCAAAAGACACATGATCAGGAGATCATGAATATTTTCTACTTTGGGAGTCTGATGCAGTAGCATTCAGCCAAAGCAAAATCATTGTAAATAGTAGACATAGGGGGTCATGCATTTTAGGAAATAGTTTTCCTAAGTCTCAAGTCAATGCAATATTTAGGCTTACGTGTGATTTAATTAGATAATGGGAAAATATGTAAATGCTTTCAAAATAAATAAATGAGACCATGAGTGGTAGAAGTCAAATCCAACTCTTAAACAGTTCCATGATTTTAGGAACAAGAAAGAGCTTTTAGGCATTAAATGGGAAGCTGATAAGAAGACTTCTGTTTTAAAACAGAGGAAAAGATGGAATGGATAAAGTCTCAAGGAGACTTATCTGCCACATATGTATGCATGCAGAGAGCTTTAGGGCTTTTGTTAGAGGAGTGATCGGATCCTTTAGTGATCCAATCCAATGTGTTCTCATAAATAAGTGAACCTGCGCGTTCAATAGGAGGAGACCACCAATAGTAGAATCAGGCCTGTGTGTGTCTGTGTGAGACCAAAGTGTCTCGTCTGTAATCTGTGCTTTTATATTAATATATGCAAGATTGGTTCATGTCCGTGTCAGTATGCTTAAGAAGTATTTTATGTGTGCTTTACAGTGAATTCGTAGGTTCTGTAATAGAGTACAGACAGAATTTTGAAGGACGCATAGGGAGAGGATGATTCAAAGGAATCATAAGGGATTGTTGAATCCAGTTGAAGGAACAAAGTGAAGCTCTAAAGAAGTAGCAAAGTGAATTTTGCATAAAGGCAAGCTTTGAGGGAGTTGAGCAGCGGAAACAAATAGCAGCGTATTGAAAAACTGCACAGAGAAGAAGAGCGATTCAGAGGAATTGCATTGATCCTCTTAAGAGATCAAAAGTTGCTTTGAAGTAGAGGTGCATGCAAAGAGAAGCTTAGGAGGAAGAGTTGCAGTGAAATAACGAAGGAGGAAGAATCTTTGAAGAACCCAGAAGCACCGCAGAAACCATTGAAAATGCGGAAAAACCCAAGTAAGAGAGGCAAGCGAGAAGTAAAGGTTTGATGCTCAGCTACTGTTAGATCTTCAAAGATCAACGGCCACGATTGAAAGTAGCAATCACATTTCGGAGGTACCAAAGGACGGCGACCACAGAAATATCAACTCCGACGAGCGATTGGCGATATCGCCGATAATCCGATTGGCAAATTGCGCAATCGGAGGTTCGCAGTGGAAGAAGTTAGGCGTGGGTGAAGAAGCGATAGCCGATAGCGATTATCAGAATATCGGAGCTCGGACCCATCGGAGAGCGCGAAGGTAGCGTAGAGGAGGCGGACCCAATGAGAATATGAACGTGAATATATAGAATTTGAAATCCAACGTATGTGGTTCGGAGCGGGAATTCCTTTGTATTTTTGAATGGTTAATATTTCGAATAGTTATATGGCGCGGGGCTTTTAACGCGAAAGCATGTGTTATCGCTCCGATAGTCGGAGATCGGAATTGGAGAAGGGGGATGGTGTATATGTGTTAAGGCTGGGGAAGATTGTCGATAGCGATTGCGATGAGGTTTTAACCTCAGGTTCTATGCAAAGCCCCGTAATAAAGAGGAAATGGCGTATTGCGTGGAATTCCTTTATGTAAGGGTTACACCGGGAGGTTAGCGCCGATAGTGTTTTGTATTAATATATATACGTAACCAAAGCATATGAAAGGAGTATGGTTATATATATATGGATTGTGGTTCTGAAGGGTTTTGATTTCTGACAGAAAGGTTCGGCGGGGTGATTGAAGTTCCGTTACAAAGACACTGTATAAGAGGGCACTTGACCATTTATGGTCTGAAGGTTTGACTCCATTGTAGAGTCGGACACCTGGGACAGTTGTGGATGCATTATTGATAAATGCATACTGTGGGTATGTGCGTGTTACCCTAGCATCAGTTTGCTAAGTATGGTTATGCCGGGTGTAGCCCTGCACCAAAGTGCTAAACATAGCACAATATTGTAATTTGGGAATTGGAGACATTTTTGGTACATGGGACTTAGGAGAAATAAAAAATTTCAACCTTGGTGGAATGTGGGGGCCAACCCTCAAGGAATACGCTCACCTTGGATGAAAAATCGATTGTGTGGGAAGGAGGTCGAAATATTTTGCTAAGGGACCCACAAGGAAAGGCGAGGAAATAATTATAAATAAAGGATTGAAGGCAACAAGGGGCACTTTTGATAATTTGACATTTACACATTGTTGCTCTAATCGTTTAGCGGAGTCACAAGTGTTGTTTAGCACCAAAGGTTTCCAAGTTCGGTAGACCACGAGTGCCAACCTAGGGAGGTATTGTCGCGACTTTGTGGAGGCTTGGGGGACCAGTCTTAGGTGGTACGACTTGCCTTAGCTTCAGCCTGGACGTAGAAGAAGATCCACGCAGTTCTTTGGTGAAGTGGGGTGTCGGAATTAGAAGTTATACCATTGTTGGGAAATTGCTTGTCCCAATGGCAGGTGAAGGAAGAGAATTTACTGGAGCAGAGAGTGCCTTTTTCAGCATGATGAATTTCTTGGGTTGGGCCTGTGCAAATTTGTCCCATGACTATGCAGTGATTGGTGGAGCTGATTATGGGGAGGCTTGAGAGAAGGATTGAGGAGCTAAGATTGATTGGAGTTTGATCGGAGGGAATTTGAGGAGAGTTTCCAGCCCTTCGACGAGCGGAAAGCACAACGTTCCTTACAGGTTATATTTTCTGGTAGTGGACGAGGGCCAAGTATTTGGGGGTCAATTTTGGAGCTTCAAAACTAGAATAAACCCTTTGTGGGTTTTTCTGGGTTTGTTGAGGAGAGGCCAAGATTAATTTGGCAAAGTTTTCTAAGTAGTTTAGAAGGTTCAAACAGGTGTCTCTTTCCAACCAATAGTTGTTAGTAATTAGCACTGTTGACCACTGGAGTGGCATCTAATGATTATATGAAGACTCCATGCCCAAGGATGATCCAGAGCACACTTGTACCATCAGATATCGTCAGTCAACAGAGTTTTTTAACTCTACTTCTATCTTCTCATCATCTTTCTTGTACCTAGATTCCACACCCTATGGGGAATTGTAATAAGTGATACTAGTAATGATGAGTTTTGAGTCTGTAATAGGCCTAGGATGTTGGGACTCGATCAGCAAATGAGTACACCTTGGAGTGCTTTTCTTATCTGCTTAATTATCCCTTCTTTTTCAGAGACGGATAATTTTCTGGATTTTTTCACTCACTTTTTACCCCAAAGCCGGGGTGACAATTTGAAGGTTGAGCCCCTAACACATCTTAGTGTCTAGAGTCGATGTATATTACCATACTAAATCACACAAAAACTTTTGTGGAATTTGGTTAGGTCTAGGTAGTCATTTTTTAATTTTTTAGATTTCTCGCAAATCAAAATTTGCAAATAAAATTGTATTTAAATTGTAATAAGTGTAGTCTAGAGAAGTTGTATGTGGTATGAATAATTAAAATTACACCTCTCACCCTCAACTTTCTACTATGACACACTTTGAGGGGTTAATAATGTGTTTTGGACCCTCAAAACCCACTTTTCCTAAGTTCACTGGGAAATCTGGCAATTAATTAAGCCAGAAATTAAATAAATGGAAAAAATAAATATCCACACATGCTAAATGTTGTGGAAATGAGGTGGAAAATTATGGGGGAGTTAAAGTGAAGTCCCAAGGTGATGTGAACTCCTAAAAGCAAGGAAAGGACATGTGCTCAAATAAAATTAAATTTCTGGAATTAAATAAAAAAACTACTTGGAAATTCGAATTTGTGAAGTTAATGCACATTTGGGAGGATTTGAGAGAATATTTGGTGGAGATTTTTGTGAGAAATTGTCCCCACATAAGTTACCACCCATATACACTTGTCATTCCACTATAAAATTTGAATTTGGCACATAAGGGAAGAAAAAAATGATGTCCACTTGCCAGAATTCGATTTTTGCACTTGGCATTGGAACTCCATTCAACAAATTCGAATTTCTCTTTGGGATTGTCACCTCATGCCACTTGTTTAATCACTTCTACATTGGGATTGGCTCCAATGCCATTTGTCATTGTCATTCTTCATTGGGATTTGCTCCCAACTCTCTATATAATAGAGCCATGGGCTCTCACATTGTATAATATTGTTACTAGCTATTGTGTTTGCGGAAGCGCTACTACCTTGTACACTTTCAGAAATATCAATAAAGACTTTGGGGTTTCATTCATGAGGTGTTCCTCCTTTTCGAGTGTGATGAATTGCTGAGCGTTGGTATAATTCCTTTTACTCATGCTTTGATCTAATTTGATTCCATCTGCTCTTGTAGATTTGTTAATGTAGAGCTATCTTGCATTGGCATTTGATTTAGAAGTATGCTCTAGGTATAGAATGCTCTAGTTGGCTTTAAATAAATCTCTAGAGTTTCTTATCATTGTTTATTGCTAAATCTATATGGAACTAATTCTGGATTGAAGTTTTGTAGAGGGAACATCTTGTTGGGATTACAGAATCAAGCGTGAGGGGAAGTCTTTGGAAAAACCAACCCACTCTTGATACATTCTTAAAGGAGTTCTCATTTGTTCTTTGAACCTTCATAGTCTTATCTTATAGAGTGGTTTTGCAAGGATTTCGGCACATAGCTTGTACACAAGCCGAGAACTTTTAAATTTAAATCTCTTTTCAAAAACATTGTACTTCATTTCTTTCATTTGCTATCTAAGAGCTTGAAGATGGCTAAGCAAAAACAAGAGTTTACTCTCACTCTTTAGCTTAGCCTTTTGTAAATTATAATTGTACATATACATTTTATCTCGCTGATTTTTCCATTAATACTTAACTTATTTTGCAGTCATTATTTAGATTGTTTGCTAACTCTTGTGTGGCAGATTTTGAAGAGCAACTTCCCGCAACGTCTAACAAGTGTTTGCAGGACCTTTGACAAGTGTTGGGGGTTCGATTTCCAAGGATGTCATGAGCCCTTTTGAGGCTTATTTTGGCCAAGTCGAGTTCACAAGAGGGCTGCCCATTTTCCTCTCTAAGCCGTGGGCATTTGGAGGAAACTCACACCTTGTTTCCCTTGCATAAGTTTTGTGAGATCTTGTCACTATTTTCTCAAGAAAAGAGGTCTAGTGTCCAAGTTTCAAGCAATTATTGTGAGGACTCTCCTTGAAATATAGATGAGAACTTTGAAAGGCCCTCTTTTCATTGTAATATTAATAAAATATCTAACTTGCTTGTGGGAGCTTGGGATTTCTCCGATGGTAGCCTATCTCCCCATTTAGAGGGAGGCTTCTCTTGGGTGGATTGACATTTGCATGGTTTAAGCTTTCATACTTCATTCACTTACATGCATGCTTTAATTGGGAATTAAAACAACCTCACTATCACATTTCATTAAGTTAAAGTTTGTTACAATTTCATTTGAGTTTTGCATTTTCTTTCTCATTGTTGCTTGGAGCTACAAGCTTACACTTTACTTTGGGAAATTCATCCTTTACATGCAAGCATTTCATATTCTTAACAAACTTTGATTCGTTTCCATTTACCTTGGTAAATTGTTTCATGAACACTTGAATGCATGCTTCAATTTTATGCTACATTGTTATCTTGAATATTTGAGCAATTTATTGTCATTGTCTATTTAAAACAAATTTTACTTTCAAGCAAATTACTTGTATCATTTTAATTCATTGATGAAACACATGTAACACTCGTAAGCTAATTTTATTCCTCCAATTGAAGTTATAATTGCAACTTATGTTGAACACTATTTCATTTTCAAGCATTGCAAATCAATCTCTTTGAAGCATTTGCATGTATCATTATTTTAATTTGGGGAATTAACACAATTTGCATTTCATCTAGGCATTTTAGTGTAAGAAGGCCCCAAGCCTCATTAAAATTTTACCTCCAACATAAGTTGGTTGAAGTAGACATCTTAGGGATCCTATACTCCCCTATTGACTTCTCACTGTGAAATCCATATCATTGGGTGAAGGTGAGGTTTGAGAATTGAAGAGTTAAATTGTAATCTTGTTGTAGAGCTAATTAATAAAATTAACCAAAAGCACTTTCCATTACATTTACTTTACTTGTCTCTTGATGGTTTGAGTTTTCATATGCGAAGTCTATTCCAAAAGCAAATAATGTAATCATTTCAAACAAGTGTTTTCTTTTCATGTTTCAAGTCTAATTACATATTGATGTCTTGGTTTGGCACTTCCTTTCTTTTATATTTCCATGTTAATTACTAATTTTTTGGTTTGGCAAGATATGTTTCACAT
This sequence comes from Pinus tabuliformis, assembly GCA_031772625.1. Taxonomy (NCBI): domain Eukaryota; kingdom Viridiplantae; phylum Streptophyta; class Pinopsida; order Pinales; family Pinaceae; genus Pinus; species Pinus tabuliformis. The sequence goes on from CM062816.1 coordinate 205,406,441, forward strand.
GTTTTGATTTATAAAGTTAATTACCTCAAAAGCATTTTGTATCTTACATATCTTCTGCTAACAATTCTTATTTACATTTCAAGGTTACTTTGTTTTTTCTTTTGAGAGCATTGCATTTTACTTTGAGCAAATATATCTTTAAATTGTTTAGCAAATTCTTTTAAGGCACTGGTTTTATGGTTTTCAATCATATTAATGATTGGCATTGTTATTTCAAGTTGCTCACTTCATATTTGCCCATAAATCCTTAAAACTAATCCATTTTTACTATAACACTCTCCTAGAAACTCACATCTTTTAACTTAAATTTTCATTAGGGACCACCCCCCTTAGTTAACCTAGGAGATAACTCAAACGGAGAGACTCGGGATTAGTGTGACAGCCCCTTCTCTGAGTTCCCTGCCACCGACCACACCTTGTGGGGTTGAAGGCTTTTCTCACTGAATTGTAGGTAGGTGTAGGCGACAGGGTCAACAGGCACCATTTTGTCGGTTTTCCGGTGGGAAGGATTGGGACCAATTCCTTTCTGGGTCCTGTGAGAAAAATTAAGAGGAAGCTACAGCAGCAATTTCAGGTCAATCTGGGCATTCCAACAGGGAATTTGAACCATCTTTAGATAGCAGTAGTGGCACAATTTCTGGCAACACAGAGGCAGTTTATGGGTCGAAACTTCTACTCATTGGGGCATCTTTCTCACCTTAGGTTTGCTTCCACTTGCTTATGCAAGCCCAAGTGCACTTGTTCCTTGTTATTGTACTCCCATTGAATCCAGATTTTTAATAAAATGTCTAAGTTGTTGTGCAAAAATTTGTATTGGGTGTTTGGGTGCCTTGTGTGTTAAAATTTTGGTCGTTTCCTAGTTCATGCTTCAGCTATTCACTACATAATTCCATTAGGAATATTATAGTGAAGTGGAGACAAGTCCCCATCAAATCCTCGATCAAATATTCCATCCAATCCAAGAGATATTCCAAAATGTGCATTAACTCCTCAGGAATTTCGATTTTCCAAGTCAGAAGCTGCTTCATTAATGCCAAAAATTTGATTTCCTTGAGTGGGCCATGAATTTATGATGCAAGGTGCCAAATCATCCTCCACTTGTCCTTTGACTCATTCCTTTGACTTGAGATAATTTCCAAGTCATTTCCATGTCATTTTGTCACATGGAGCAATTTATTTATCTCTATTTAATTTATTTATGGTTTAATTTGTTGCCAAATTTCCCACTAAACTTAGAAAAAATGGGTTTTGAGGATCTAGAACACATTTTTTTACCCCTCAAAGTGTGTCATAATAGAAAGTTGAGGGTGAGAGTTGTAATTTTGAGCACACATACCCCATAAAACTTCTCTAGACATCACTTATTACATATTACATTCAGATTCTATTCAAATTTCCACTTTGCATAAATTTTAAAACATTCAAAGACAAACCCTATCTCTAACCACATTCCACGAAATTTTACGAGTGATCTAGTATGGTAATATACAATGACTCTAGACACTAGGACTCACCCAAGGCCTCACCTTCAAGCCATACTCCGGCTTTGGGGTTATGCTTTGGGGAAAAAACTCAATTAATTATTAAATTCTTGGAAGAAAATGATAATTAACCAAGTGAAAAAAACCTCCTAGAGTAAACTAACTTGATGACAAGGTCACAAGTTACCTAGGCCTGTTACATGACTCAAACTCATCATACCAACATCACTTTACATCATCCCCGCAGGGCTTATGGAATTTGGGTACAATAGAAGAAGATGGGAAGAAGAAGTAGAGTTGAAAAACTTTGGTGCTATGATGATCTTTGATGGTGCAAGCAGCCTTTGGTACATCCTTGGGCCTGGATTCTTCAATAATCTTCAAGTGCCACATCCGGTGGTCAACAGTGGGCGAAGAATTGCCCCACCTTAAGGGCATAATAACTGCTTATATCATACACAGCATGTTGTCATCTCCTACAATCCCAAGTAGTAATAAGAAATAAAAATAAAAATAAAGGCAAAAGGCAAATGAAGAAGAGTGGAAAAACAAAGGTTTGAGCAATTCATGTACCACGATTGCTCCCTCCTACATCTATCCACCTAAATATGTGGACATCCCTCATCATTGGCACCTTTGAACCCATGGCATTTGGCTTTGAAACCCCTGTGTCCCTATCCACCTCATCATTATTCACATGACCCCTATAACTTGAAGGATGTACCTTGGACTTGTCATTCCCCTTAGGGGCTAGCAACACCTAATAGGGTTGTTTATTAAGCACTCCCACCTATGGAGGTAACACTATTACATTCTCAAAGCCCCAAATTTGGAAGAGAATCCATTTATGAAGTCTCATTTGTGCCCTTGATTAACAAGCTTGGTTCACTTAGATGCACTAATGAATTATTGTACTTGAAGGTGAGGAAGCGCATTGGATATTAAACGTAATTGGCGGGTGGTTTCATCATGGGTTGGGCAACTTAACTAGGGCCCAAGCCCACCAGAGGATCATATTGACACTTGTAGGGGATGCGTTGAGAGCCATGGGACTCCATCATGTGTATTAGCATCATTTCATGCCATGGGGACCCTCAGCACCTTCAATAGTTTTTTCAGTGCCTCACATTATTCGCAAGATGATGTGCTTGGACAAGCGTGACCCAACCAGCTTAGCATGATTAGGGCAGTTGATCCAAGGCGCAGAGGAGGTTTGTCCCATCCTTGAGACATGGGAGGGTAGGCACCATCATCAGAGCCCTCATTTGGAGCATTGTACAAGCTTATCTTTCATTTGGAGACCCATGAGACCAATAGATGTGCCCCAAACCCATTTGGGGATCCACATGATGACTTAAATGGAAAATTAGGGGCCATCCCTAATTCATCTTTATTTGAGCTCTCTCTCATCATGGAACTTAAAGGACTCAACGAGGCCCACCAATGGCCCTTCTTCATCATGACATCATAATCTCATTTATAGATAGCTTTTTCATGACCTGTGATAGCTACTTGGTTGGCTTGCAACCAATACTTGTTATTAGCACATTATTTTATGATTCTGGGGGTTTATTAGACTAAATCGAATTAGGAGAGACTCCTATAAATAGAGATGAGTCTCATTTGTGAGAACTCATCATTATCACTTGGATCTTTCTTTTGTAAAGAATTCCGCACTTTTTCTCTTGGACGCTAGTGGAGACTCTTCGCGCATTTCGATATTTTTGAAGCTAGAATTTCAACCTTCTTTGGAGCTACTCCATTATTTGTGAATGGATATATCATATTGTCATCTCGTGAATGTTTTTTGTTGAATTTTTTTTTGGAATAATATCTAATGTATGGAATTGTTGCAACTAGTAAATGCTCTTATGCCCTAATTTGTTGATATCATTTTGGAAAGCTATTTGGTTGGCAATTGCACATATTACTCATTGCATGACAATTGATGAATGTTCCTAGTGGATAAGATTTCATTTTTCTTCCATGAAACTTCATAATTCTTGGGTGGTTAAATGTTAATGATTGGTTGCTAGGGCATCATTCTTTAGCCTCCTTAAGGACGATTTTGGCAAATTTTGAATCATCTTAGACTCCATAGCCCAGAGAACTAGGCACTGGTCCGAGAAATTTGGTGATCAACCTCTCTCTCTTCCTTCCTCTCTCCTCTTAAATATTTCGGCCTCTCTTTCCTAGAATGGATAGCTAGAGCATCAAGCAAATTCTCTTGGAGGAAGAATTTTGGGATTCCACATGGATAGAACTCTTCCTTAGTGTTTCCCTGTGAGGATCACAAATTTTGATGGAATAATCACAGTTAATTCTCACTAAATCTCTGTGCCCTAGAAGGGAACCTAGCTTATTTTCCTTGGATAGTTAACCTCTTTGAGTATTATAGGAGCCTAGTATTCGATAGAATAAATCATAAGAGACGCTTGACTCTCTCTTACCTTGACCTAGTGAATACCTTGGAGGAATTTCTTACCACGTTTTTCCCTAAAAACCCTAGGTCTGGCGTAAGCCCTTACTAGGTCTCTCAAGATGTTGAGAAATTAAGGGCTTGTTTTATTTCTCTTTACTATGATAACTGCTTGAGATATTATTTTTCTTCAGATTTGATTGATATTATTAACATGTAGTGTTATCATCAGCCAACTATCAAAATCAAGAAACTCAATCATGCACAAGTACACAAGATATTGGCACCATGCCAAGGCAAAAACCTCTCCAAAACTTGAGAGGAAAAACCCTTGAACTCTTTCTTATAGAATCTTTATTGAGAAGTTACATGACCCAAACATTGACCCAAAAATGCCTTCAACATCAAATGACAATACCTCAAAATGTGTACCCAATCACACTGTTCAATTCTGCAGTGAATGAGCATGATAGTCTGCACCAAACAATTCGGATAGGCTCTCCTAGCCTCGATCTATCCTCGCATTACAAGTAGATCCCTCATACACTGCCAAGGTGATGATTAGAGCTTGTCTACAAGACTTCACAAGGTAACAATGTTGACTGTCAACACAACGAAGGTAGAAGCCTTAGATTTCAGAACGTATGCATATGCATAAATGGAGTTAGGGCTCTCCTAGCCCTACGATACCCTTGCACCTTTCAACAGCACTTTCCTTGTGTTTGTGACTAAAACAGCCCTTCGAACCATCCACACGGTTACGTGATGCAAGACCCTAACCCATATCCGAATGTCGTGATGAGGAGCAGGCTCGATGGTGACTTCGCATGAGGGGACAAACTTCCTCACGTGCTGCGGCTACCTTCTCTTTCCTCGACCTTAATGTTGTTGCCCTTCTTCGTGAGAGAGATCAAATTGAATTGCCTTTTGGAGGAGCCAAACGTGGCCTATATATAGGCTTTCCCTCTCATCCATTTAGCCGATGTGAGCTTGGATTAGGCCGACGTATCTCTTTGATTAGTTAGTTGAGCCGACGTGAATCCACAGTCTTCCTTTGAGCGGTTTTTCTTGAGTAAATCTGTGGATACAAATTTGAGTATTTCTTTGATGATCTAGAAGGACTTACATTCATTTATTTACATAAATAATACATGATTGTCTTCATTTTTACATGACTTGTCTTGAGTTCTTAATTAGAGCAAAAATAATTCTTTTTAATACAAAAATACATTGATGCAAAAATTTGACATAATGAAGACCGAACCTAGTCACACTATTTTCAACAAAGAAAAGCAAAGAGCCTATTTGAGGTGCCAAATCATCTTACAAAGCTCCTTGAGAGGTCCTATCTCACCTTTGGAGTTTTTATCTTAGGAAAGCCTATTGTCATTGCAAATCTTGAGCCCTAAGTCTTGATCTCAATCCTTGGTCTTTCTTGGAAAGCCTTTAGCTTCATTGAAGCATTGAATCGTCACTGTGCCTCTCTTTGAATGAGCCTATGAAATCAATTCATACCTTGTCATAGACATTACCATTACAAGTGATTTCCTTCCCACCGAGACTCCTCCCATTGGTGAAAGTCCATAAAGAGCAGGGTACATTGACTGAGGCGACAATGGGTCTTTGTCCCATTGTTGTCACTTGCTCTGGTAGTTGTCCAATAGGTTCACCTCCTAGGGCCCTACTATATTTTGTGGCAACAGGGTAGAAGTTGCAGATTCAAAATTACAGAATAAGGTTGAATTGCAGGCCCTTCATAGGCCGAATTCTAGACCTTCCATGGATGTTTACAGCCTGAGAATTGGACAAGTTTATTGCACTTTACAAAGCCAAAATTCTGACCAAACAAATGTATGTAGTCTGATCAAAGAGAAGGTCGAATATCTCTTCAAAAGAGGGTTGTAAGTGTGCTCCAAAGTGTTGAGTATTCCTGCTCAAAGGACTCAAGAGTATGCCTCAGATCTTCGTTTTTTTGTAACAAATATATGCCTCAGGACTTCGTCTTGCTTTTCTTGCCTTAGATTTGATTTAATGCTTGTATTTCCTATGAAAATTTGGAAGACCCAAATTTCTACTGCAGCAACTAATTAAGTCTCTTCTATTTGTTAAATTATTGAACAAATTATTTATTGCATCCTACAGCAAATACTGGAACTAATACATTGCAGCCTTCACCAATTAAATTAAATGCGGAAAAAGGAAACTGAGCAAGAAATAAATATACAACACATGACACTGTTATTTTTGGACAATTGTCCCCAAAAAAACCCAATGTGGGAAAAATGGTGCAGCAGTTGAGGGTTTGCATTATTACGCAGTAGTTTTTTTAATACAATTCATTGGATGTCCAACTGGCTATCCAATACAGAGAGAAACTGGGCAAAAAAATAGTGAGATGATCTCACCCTGTCACTGGAAGAACCGACACTGATCTGCACTGGAGATGAGCCTCTGCACTGCTTCTATGCAATTATGTGCCACTCCCACGCATTCACAGCGTCACTGCAACTCGGACTGCACTGCACCTCCTTATGATCCTCTGTTGGCTGGAAACTTCAGCTCTCTGGCCTCCCGGTCTCACACCCCGGCTCCGGCACTAAATCCTGACTGTTCCTTAGCAGAATTTTGATCTCCCTCTGAAGCTTTGAACTGCCACAGCATAGCTCTGTGTGGCCCTGCGTCAGCCTCTCTAGACATCTTTATGCCCTCTCTGCCTTGTACTCTCTGGACCAAGAAAACTTCCCTTCGAAAACTATCCCTGCCCCTCACTGCAAGAAATCTCTTCGATCTTCCCTCTAGCAAATGTGAAAATTCCTAATCCTCTAGGAAACTCTACTGCAACAAATCTGAATCTACTTCACCTACTTGATTTTAATTACATTCATCAAGTTATTCTTCTGAATATTGAAGAAAATTATCTCTGCAACCTACACTACATAAATTTGATTTGCATGAAACAAGGAAACTGAGCAAAGAACAAGATACATAGGACACAGTTATTTTTGGACAAAATAGTCCACGGAAAAACCCAATGCGGGAAAACCGGTGCAGCGGCTTTGAGGGTTTTCTATTATTAAGCAATAATTCTAAATACAAATGTTGGTAGACCTTCAGGAAAGCCAGTGACAGAGAAATACAATGGCGAAAAATCTGAGTGAGTTTTACCTCTATTCACCTGGCAGATTCCGTGTGCTCCGGCAGCAAAACTGGCTAGCCCCAACTACTTCTACATTGACCCTGCGTCAGCCCTACAGGCTATGCATCAACTCTGCGTTAGCTCTTCTGCCCACTGCGTCAGCTTTACCGGCAGTTCCAACTTTCTGCGTGGAAGGCAGCTTTCTCCTCTGTGCTGGCCCTTTTGGCTCTGCGTCAAGGCTGCGTGGACCCAAACTAGCCTAGTGTTGAGTCCCAAACTTGCATCTTCCCTATACACCTTTTTAGCCTTCTTTTCCAGTTACTTGAACCACCAAGCTGTCAAATCATTGCATATTAGTTTAAAAAGAGCTTATAAAATGGTTTCCTAACTATGTCTTGTGACTGCTGTTTGATTTATATTTTTGCTCAGTCAGCTACGGAATCTTGTCAGTTTCCGCAGCCAGCTCAACTTTCCGCAGCCATTTTGTTGAAGTCTATGTTACAGGTGTCTACTGGAGAATCCGGCCACATGGGAAAGCTGCAAATGATGTGTACATGGAACGTGTCCCCTTGGTTCAGCCGAATCACTCACAAAAGGCCATGGTCAAGGATAGTCAAAGCGGTGGTCAAGCTAAGAGTTTTGCGGTGGTAGGACTCTGTTTTTCACCACGTGAAGACTTGCGTGGCAAATTCCTCAATCTCAGGAGGTGTGCTAACACATGTGGACTGTTCCGTGAACCCAAATCCAACAGCCACCACTCCTTGGATTTAATTGTCACGGCTACCATATTGCTAGATCTCCGGACGTGGTTATTCACGTGTCTGTTTAGCAGCACAGAATTTAGGAAGTAGTTGTAGCATCCTCAGTTATAAATAATGCGTTATCAAACGCTTGTCAGTTAGCTTGAGATATGTAATTTTGACTGTTTTACGAGCCCACTATGTCGTGCTCTATCTTTATCTTATGACTGCATTTTAATATATGAGAAGACAGTGTTCTTAAGTTCAAATTTGTGATTGATTGCTGATTGGCCGAGGTTGCAGAGGGCCCCTGTACACTAAGGCTCTGTAACTACTGTATAGTTTCTTGCTTTCTTCCATTATGTTACTGTTTCCATAATCGTTTGCTTGTATATATTATACTGTTTTTGATATTCATGTTAACTGTTGTCCATATTTTCTTTTATGCTTTCTCATGATTGTTAACTGATCAGTGTTTTTCTTTCAGGTTCTTGTAGACAGCCCGAGCAATTTTACATAGCTTTTTAATGACTAATGACATGAAATCATCTTGTCCTTCTGCTGATTTATTTTCTGAGTTCTAATTCCAACACTGTTTATTTCTTTCAGTTTTGTTTTGTTCATTTACTTTTATGCAATTTAAAAATCAGATTACTCAATTTGTTCATGATTACCTCCTATAGCCAGAGCGAAACTACTGGTGAGGGGTCAGAATATGAGTTGATGTGATATTATCTAGTTTATTTTTCTGCAAGTTAGTGATTAGATTACTCATGTCATTTTCAGTTACCTCCTATAGCCAGAGCGAGACTACTGGTGAGGGATTGAAGTATGAATGCGTAGTTTGATCTTAGTTTCATTTTATGCAATTTAGATATCAGATTACTCAATTTGTTTATGATTACCTTCTATAGCCAGAGCGAGACTACTGGTGAGGGGTCAGAATATGAGTTGAAGTAGTATGATCTAGTTTACTTTGCTTACAGTTTTTGAATTGCTTTAAGTTCAGTTTTTTTTCCTCTTTTTTACACAGCAACAAGGATACTGGGCTTCATTGTCACTAGCTCAATGTTTGGTACATTTTTATTTTCTCTTAGTAATTGATTTCATCATTGCAAGTTTTGAAACCTTTTCGAGAACTTTGAAGTATGGAAATTATTTTAGAGGTCACCATTGCCTTGAACACTTATATCCACATTTGACTTTTGCCATCTCACATTAGGGAATCAACAAAAGATAAACACAAAACAAACCAAAAATCACAAACGACAAAGAATTAAGAAATCGGTTATCTTGCATATACAGTGCACTTCACTTCAGCAGTTTACGACTCCCGGATTGACAATTTACATAGCAATTTAGGACACACTAAATTGACCAAACATTTTGGCGTCGTTGCCGGGGAAGTGAAACTAGGTAGCCAATTTCTTGAAAAAAAACAAGAAAATTTCAAGGAAGGCAAAAATTGATAACTTCTCCAAGTATGCTCTCCTCTTGCACCTACTGTAATCTGGAGGATCAGAAAATAGAGTTATTGGTTCAGTAATTTCTTAAGTATGCTCTTTTCTTGCATCTAGAGTGACCTGGAAGATCAAAAAGAGAATTATTAGCCCGACTTGAAGAAAAATAAAAAATGACATGCATAGAGCAAGAGATTCTAGGGGAAGGTTTATAGCTAGGGCTAAGAGTTCGATTTTTACAACTCCATCTACTTCAAGGTATAGATAAGATACACCTCCATCATCTCCAACTCACACTCCTAGCCTTAGGATTCCTGGAATTCAAGAGGCAGTAGCTGAATTAGGAGACTCTCCCACACTATCCACTGAATCTGAGTTAGGAAAAGACCCTTTCTTTACTTCTACAGGAAAACACATTGTAATTGAGGAAGTAGAATCACCTGAAGAGGAAGAGGGAGAAATTCCTCCTCGTTCGCCATTAGTAGAAGAACCAAAGGATTCTGAAGTCTCTGAGGAAACTATCATGACAGAGGAAGTAGTAAACGGATTTGGAGGAGGTAGAGGTAGAGGTAGAGGAGGAGGAGGAAACAATGGAGGAGGTAGAGGTAACAATGGGGGAAATAGGGATGGAGATAACTCATTTGGATTTCCTATAGTTGATGAGGAATCTCGAACAACAATGAAAAACATCTCACCATCTGTCCTCCCAAACTTTTATGGGTTGCGAAGTGAGGATCCTGAAACATTTCTATTTGAGTTTGAAGTCGTGTGCCGAACTTATGATTATATGGAAGACTCTCAAAAACTCAAATTGTTTCCTTCAACATTGAAGGGAGCTGCTTTAAAATGGTTCATGGGATTAGTCACTCAATCTATTAGGACTTGGAATGATATGAAACAAACATTTTTGGATAGATACCTGGACTATTGTATGCCCACCAATCATAAGGATGAGGTATTCAAAATGGTGCAAAAAGAAGATGAAAACTTGGAGGATTTACTTGAAAGATTTCAATACAATCTGAAAAGAGCAAAAATGAATAACTTAGATGAGGAAACCTTGAAAGCCCTTCTATTAAAAGCCATTAGAGATGAATAGATAGATATTTTGAACATGGTGGGAAAAGGAGATATATCTCAACTTCCACTTCATGATATAGCAGAGCTATGTGTCCATCTCTCAAGGGGAAAATCTAAAACTGGGAAAGGGCCTAGAGATCCTTCTCTCATTAGAGCAAACAAATCTGCAACTAGATCAGTAAGAAGGGCTGAGATTGGCAACATGCTTGATGAGTTCAAAAATGATATTTTAGGGAGTTTTAGTGAGCAACTAGACACCCTCAAGATACAAAACAAATAGAAAGCAAAAGTTGAAGCTTTGGCCATCTTTTGTCCAAAATGTAGGAAGAAACATGCTCTAAGGGAATGTCCCTTGGATGCAAAAGTTGTAGAAACATGTGTGATTTGTTCAGAAAGCCATGAGACCAAGGATTGTCCTTCAATTCCTGGGCTCAAAGTTGTCTTTCAAGAAGATCCAAATTCAATTGAGTCTCCTTGTTTTGTTTCAAGGAGACCTTGGCAGGGGCAACAAAATCAAGGGTTTAACAACCCTACGAACTTTCAACCCCCACCAAATTGGAATTCTTGGCAACAACCTTGGTCCCAACCTCAAAATCCATTTCAATCATGGGTACAAGGTATGCAAAATCCTTATGGGAGATTTGCTCAATTTTATCAATATCCTCCAACTTTTCAAAATCAACAAGCTCCACAACTTCCAAATCAAAATCCACAACTTTCATTGCCATTTCCACAACAACAACAACCTTCTCAACAGAATCCAAATTCCAAACTCTTGCTTCCATTCCAACAGAAGACAAATCAACTACCTTCTCAGCCATTGCCAAACCCCAACAATAAAAACCCTCAAAATGCTTACATGGTAGAAGGACAACAATTTCCTACCTATATGATTGTTCCTCTCAATGATGTACAACTCAGATCTAGTAGAGTTTTAGACAAGCCTTTTATAGATGCTCAAAAGCAAAGCATTTCTGAGGAAGATTCTCCTGAAGCCAATAAAGGTTCTGAAGCATCTCTTCAAAACCCAAGCACTCAAAAAGAAAAAGAAAAAGATTCAACCCCCAAAACTCCTATAGTTGAGCAACCTGCATCTTCATCCACACCTCCTTTTCCTGAAAGATTACAAATTGACAAAGGGGTGGAAAAACAAATCTTGTTGCCTGACTATGATTTCCTAGATGAATTAAAGAATGTCTGTATCAAGATTCCCTTGTTACAAGCCATTAGAGAAATTCCTATTCTAGCAAAAACAATAAAGGAGTTGAGTCTCAAAAGACCAGGAAGGAAACCAAGAGATACAAGAAGAATCCACCTGGTAGGAAAAATTGCAGATATCATGATGGGAAAAATTACCATGCAGAAGTATGTAGATCCCGATAGTCCAATTGTCAAAACACATATCAATGGGGTAGAAATTCCAAATACTTTGATTGATTTAGGGGTTGCTATCAACATTATGAGTAGACAGACTATGGAACAGCTAAAACTTCCTAATCTTCTTTTTACACCTACTTTACTGCAACTTGCAGATCGACCAATTATCAAACCAGATGGTGTATTAGAAGACATTTCGGTCTCCTTAGATTCTTGGGTATATCCAGTAGATTTCATGATTTTAACTCCCAAGAGTAATCTAGGAGGGCACCCACTCATCTTAGGAAGACCTTGGCTAGCCACAGCTGATGCTTTTATCAGTTGTAGATCTGGGGATATGTATATTTCTGATGGTAATTCGACAAAGAAATTCAATCTGTATCCTCCAGCAAAAAAAATTACAGAAGTAGGAGATAATAGGGTCGATGATGAGGACACTATACAACCTGTCTTTACCATTTCTGAAATCAGTGAAGATAGTCAAATTCTGAACACATTAGAAAATTTTGAAACATCTTCAGAATATGACCACAAACAATTTCAGTTAGATTCTGACATTGAGTATTTATTATCTAGAAAAATGTCTCTTTACTCTATGGAAGAGTTTGGTAGTTCTGCCATTGAGATCTTTCCAGGTAAAACATTGAATATCAACAAAAACTTGGAAAAATCACAACAGGGAGAGCTAACCAAAATCTTGCAAAAACATTCTATTGCATTTGCATGGGAGTATACTGATATGAAAGGTATGGACCCTAAGACTTGCATTCATCACATCTACATCGAGGAAAACAGTAGACCAATCAAACAACCTCAGAGAAGGATGAATCCAAATATTAGGGAGATAGTGAAAGAAGAGCTCCAAAAACTACTCAATGTAAACTTTATTTATCCAATTTCAGATAGCCTATGGGTTTCTCCTTTGGTTATAGTACCTAAAAAGAATGGTAAATGGAGGGAATGCATTAATTACAGGGAATTGAATAAAGCAACTTTGAAGGATCACTTTCCTTTACCCTTTATCAATCAGGTATTAGATACTTTAGCAGGCAAAAAGTACTTTTCATTTCTAGATGGTTTTAGTGGCTATAATCAAATTCAGGTAGCATCTGAAGATCAAGATAAGACCACATTTACCTGTCCATGGGGAACTTTTGCTTACCGAGTGCTTCCTTTTGGATTATGTAATGCACCCGCAACATTTCAAAGGGCAGTACTAGGAATCTTCTCTGATCTAATCCATGATTGTGTAGAGGTTTATATGGATGATTTTACAGTTTATGGTGATTCATTTGAAGAGGCATTAGAGAATTTGGAAAAAGTCCTTATAAGGTGTAAAGAAACAAACCTTTCATTGAGTCATAAAAAATGCTTTATGATGTTTACTGAAGGTATTGTTTTGAGGCATCATATTTCAGGGGATGGGACTAAAGTTGATAGATCAAAAGTTGAAGTCATCTCTAAGTTGCCTATTCCAAATTGTCAAAAAGATGTTAGAAGTTTTCTGGGATTTACTAGGTACTATAGAAGATTTATAGAAAACTTCACCAAAATAGCATCTCCACTCTTCAAATTACTTATAAAAGACTGTGAATTCAAATGGGATCCTGATTGTCAATTAGCATTTGAAACTTTGAAAGCAAGAATATCTGAAGCACCCATTTTGAGAGGACCAAATTGGAAACTTCCTGTCCATATTTCTACAGATGCTTCAGATACAGCTCTAGGAGCTGTGTTGGGTCAAAAGGATTTAGTTCCTTATGCCATTTACTATACCAGTAAAAATTTAACTCCCACTGAGTTGAACTATACTGTGACTGAAAAAGAGTTCTTAGCTGTTGTTCATGCAATCAATAAGTTTAGACATTATATAACAGGCTATGAAACTTTTGTCCATACTGATAATTCTGCAATTAGATATCTAATGAACAAACTTGTTACTAATGGCAGAGTTACAAGATGGCTCTTACTTTCACAAGAATTCAATATTACTGTGTTGGATAAACCAGGGAAACAAAATACAGTAGCTGATTTCTTGTCTAGGATCCAAAATACTAACGAAGATTCTCCTGTAGAGGATAAGTTTCCAGATGAATATTTATTTGCAGTAACTGCTAAGACTCCTTGGTATGTAGATATTGCTAACAATTTGGTTACAGGGAAGCTACCTCCACATCTATTTCCTAGTGGAAAAAGAAGAATTATTCAGGAGAGTTCAAAATATTCATGGATTTCTAACGAATTGTTTAAAACAGGGCCAGATTATGTGATGAGAAGATATGTTCGGGAAGATGAAATGCCTGACATCTTTAAGGCATGTCATGATGAACCATGCGGTGGACACTTCGCTGACAAAAGGACGGCCTATAAAATCCTCTCTTTAGGATATTGTTGGCCTTTCCTCTTCAAAGATACAAAAAAATATGTCAGAAGGTGTGACAGCTGCCAAAGAGTAGGGAAACCGACTCTTTCAAATGAAATGCCATTACAACCACAGGTACTCATCGAACCCTTTGAAAAATGGGCTTTAGATTTCATTGGACCCATTAATCCACCATCTAAACAGAAGAAGTATATATTGGTATGCACTGATTATGTCACTAAATGGGTAGAAGCCAAAGCATTACTTTCTGCTACTGAAAATTCAGTTGTTACTTTTCTTTATGAGGATATTTTTACTCGCTTTGGTGTCCCAAGAGAAATTGTGACAGATCAGGGAAGTCAATTTACATCCAACATGATGGAGAAGCTGATGGAAGAATACAAAATCAAGCACAGAAAATCTACTCCTTACCATCCGCAAGCAAATGGCCAAGTGGAGTCTACAAACAAAGTTATTGAAAACATCATCACCAAAACTGTTCATCTACACATAAGAGATTGGGCAGAAAGGCTTCCTGAAGCCTTATGGGCCTACAGAACTACATGGAGGAATACAACAGGACATTCTCCCTATGAACTTGTTTATGGGAAAGAAGTCCTGCTCCCCATTGAGTTTCAAGTCAAAACTTTCAAGATGGCAGTTCAGTTGGGGATGGATCTATCAGAAGCCCAAAAGCACAGAATGGAGCAGCTGAATGAGCTAGATGAGATCAGACAAGAAGCAATCCTAAGAACTGATCTAGTTCAACATCAAAGAGCTAAGTGGCATGACAGATACATCAAAGAGAAAAAGTTTCAAGAGGGAGATTGGGCATTACTATTTGATTCCAAGTTTAAAGACTTCAAAGGTAAATTTCAGACCCATTGGCTTGGGCCATATGAGATTGACAAAGTCTTTAGCAATGGAGCGGTAAGAATCAAGACCATTGATGAATTTCAAACTCCTCTTATTGTGAATGGCCACAGATTGAAAATTTATCATAAGCCACTCTCAAAAGAGGAATTTGTCAAAATGTTTCAAGAAAATTCTGCAATAACGCTGGTGAAGAAGAATCCTTCTTCCCCACCAGCCTAGCTTTTGTTTCTTTCTGTTCTTAAAAAAAAAAAAAAATTGTATAAGCCTGAAAACCAATCACTGATTGGCAGTCTTATACAGAAAATGTAAAGTGAAAATCAGGGACACCTGACACTCTATATTTTCCCAAAAAAATCTCTCCTTTTTCCATTTTCACTTCACTTCATTGCCATCCCACTTCATCTCCATTTCATTTTCATTTCACTCCACTTCACTTCATCTCACTCCATCTCATCCATTTCACCAATAAATGTCTCTTTCATGACCATTTCTATTTAGTTAGTTATGATCTAACTATCTTTATTCAGCCAAGTGGGTGTTGTGTCAGTTTTCGCAGCCAGAATCAGTTTCCGCAGCCACCACCTTGTTTTTCAAATTTACAGTCAAAATGTTAGTGCAATAATCATGAAAATGCAGGTGTGACTGAGCATATGCTATGAAGACATGGAGCATCTACAAACATCAATAAGGAGCAGTTGATTAAAGGCTAAGGGACAACAAATGACAAGGATTCCAAGGTATGAGCAAAAATTTCTTTCAAATAGAAATCAAAGGCACAATTTAGCATAGTTATTAAACCTTAAAGCTCCACTATGTGCAATGATTATCACGATAGCTCCATTACCTATTACCATTCCGCGACATTCTCCCATAAGCCATGCATTTATTCCCTAAACAGTCTCACGACTAAATTTCGGGTTTAACTCGTAGATGGCTGCACTTTCATACTCCACTTGTAATCATGAGATGTGACCTATTTCACTACGGCTCCTCTCCATCACATTTTTCACAGCCATTCCATAAACGTGTAACATCTCGTACGCAGCCGTTCAATTCAAAATTCCGACTTCACTCCATTACCTTGCCATTCTATTAAAGCCGCCTCATTCACATACGTTTGCACTACATTTTGTGAACTCACCTCGGCTGCTCAACCTCTGTTCCCGCTTGTAGTTCCTGAACACTCCCGTTACCTGTTATCCATCTTCCAATTGCAGCCACTGCGTTTTTGCCATAAACCCTGCAACCTAGCCATCTTACCTCTGCTAAACCCTCACACGCAGTTGAATTTCAAAACAAAGGAAAGGATGGGACGATTACTAAGGGCAGAACCGGAAGGACCTAAGTATTTAGAAGGTTACCCCCAAGTAAAAGATTTGCTGAAGAAAGCAAAATGGCTACGCTTCATTCAAAAATTTAAGGGCCATAATAAGGAGGTAACAAAAGCCTTTGCACGGTCTTTCGACTGCCAGATTGTTAAGTTATGGTATGTTCTATGCTTATAACAGTTTACTTCTTTTTGTTATTATATTCCACTGATTAGCAATCACATGTACATAAAGTAAAGTGCATATAGAACATTAAACGATCGACAGAAAACAAGCCAAGACAAGAGACACAAGATGTGGCGGCTAGCTAGGGACAAACCCCACAATGTGTGGGGAAACCCTTTGATCAAATCTTCTTTTATCTTCAATAATTCAGCAGAGAGAAATAGTACAATAAATCTGATTCATATCAGCAGTAGCAAACCCTAGATCAGTAGCATCAGCATTAGCGGCTTCATTATCAAACTAGGGCAGACCATATCTCACAAACCGACCGTCGGATTGACTTCATTCCACCACCAAAAGTTTCGGCTTCCAGAGGAGGTTCAGATGAACCTACAGAGCAGTTCAGATGAGGAGATCTTCTAGGCCACGCAGGTCAATTTTTACCTCTGCAGTTGCAGCTTCAGTTTCAGCAGTTTTCGGCTTCAAACTAGGGCAGTCGATATCTTGCAAACCGTTCATTGGATTGACTTCATTCCACCACCAAAAGTTGCGGCTTTCAGAGGAGGTTCAGATGAACCTACAATGCAGTTCAGATGAGGAGATCTTCTAAGCCACGCAGGTCAATCTTTACTTCTGCAATTGCAGCTTCAAATTCAACAGCTTCCAGCTTCACATGTGTGAGAGAGAGAGACCCATTTCAGCGCAGTAGAGAAGAGACTCATATCTGCGCAGTAGAGAGAGAGAAAGATGTGATGAGATGGGTGAGTCCAAATGAGGAAAAGTCCTCTTATATTTATACACAACGTTGGTGAGTGAATAGATGCGACTGTTGGGCTTCTGAGCCTACATGAGTTGTAGGTCGGCTTGATAATAATTCCATAATCAAAATAAATTCATATCTCCATGAATACTTATCAGAATTGGATGATATTTATATCAATCCTACACCTCTCGACGAGAGGAATCTAATAAAAATATTATTAGCCATGAATAAGATGATCCACATGAAGTTTTGCCCTGGTTTCCAATTTTAACACTCCCTCTCAACCATGGAGAACTTCATCTGCAATCTGTCTATCGGTCGTTACTATTCATCCATCAAATGCACTGCCTTGTACAACTTGACCCTTGCCCTGCTCTGCTCTATTTTGCCTATTCTGCTTTGTCTTGTTCTGCCATGCACTGATCTGTACTGTTTTGTTTTGTTCTGCTCTGCTCTTGCATTGTTCTGTTCTACTCTGCTTTTGTCCGAATTATGAAGAAGAAGAAATGATCGAGGATGTATCATACTGACTCAAAGTCAGTCTCAGAGTATGTACCACTGGTCCCAGACCAGTCTCAACCAACCCAAAGTCAGCGTCATAGTGAGTACAACTCCAATGGTCCCAGACCAATATCATCCTCCACTGACTCAAAGTTAGTCTCAGAGTATGTACCACTGATCCCAGACCAGTCTCAACCGACCCGAAGTCAGTGTCATAGTATGGTACAACTCCTACCACTGGTCCCAGACCAGTATCATTGATCCCAGATCAATGGAGGTCATCCTAGCGTAGGGAGTACGGTAGTTACAACGATGCGTCCATCGGTACTACTATGGTCCCTAACTTCATTTCCCTGCTCATTGATCAGATGAGAGGTACTTCCCATGAGTCCCAGACTGCATGGGTAGGATGCCTCGACAGGAGAACTAATCAATCCTGTCCTCACAGGAGAACACATCAATCCTGCTACAATTGCCATGGAGAACACATCAATCCAGGCCTCACAGGAGAGCACATCAATCCTGCTACAATTGCCATGGAGAACACATCAATCCAGGCCTCACAGGAGAACACATCAATCCTGCTACAATTGCCATGGAGAACACATCAATCCAGGTTGCCATGGAGAACACATCAATCCAGGCCTCACAGGAGAACTAATCATCCTGCTACACAGGAGAGCGAATCATCCCGTTCCACAAGAGAGCGAATCATCTTGTCCCACAAGAGAGCGAATCATCTTGTTCCAGTGTGCACCACCAGGGGAGGGTGAGTCACCCTGTGGTCATATGTTGCTCCAGTAGGAACCACAAGCCCTCAGAGCTCCCAGAGCTCAATGTATGCAACATGCAGGACCCTTGTACAAAGGTTTCTTGCCGACTCCAAGTCGTTTGGGAAAATCACAGATTAGATCTTTCCTCGGGGCTTTGACAAGGTGTATCAACCTGTACATCATCTTAATGTGATGGAGCTTCCTTGCTCATCAACTTACCATATCCCAGATGATGTCTATCTGCTGGAGCAATTGACGAATACAGGATTCCTCAATAATCGAATCCCACCTCTGGTTGTTACAGAGAATCACAGTGGTATCCAATGTAAATCCAAATAGCTCACTGAAGAGCTTTCGCAACCAGAGTGCCTCACACGAGGTTATGCTAGCAACAATATATCCTGCTTTGGCGGTGCTCAAAGCCACCGACTTCTGCTTCCTGCTCATCCAGGATATCGAAGCAGATCCCAAGGTAAAACAGTACCCGGAAGTGCTCTTACGGTCCACTACACTGCCTGCCCAATCAACATCAGTGTATCCAAGTAGTCTCACATCTCCGGCAGTGTATCTTAATCCATGAGAGATTGTGTCCTGAAGACATCTCAGAAGATTCCTGGCATCAATCCAGTGAGGCTCAAACAAATATGAGCTCACAATGCTAACTGCAAAACATATGTTCGGACGGAGGTTCACCAAGAACATCAATGCAAATGAGTTTTTGAAACTCAGAGGCATTTCCCAAGTCTGGTCCGACATCACTACCATATAACTTCTAAAAGTTAAGATCCTCGAGGTAGTCACAGGCTTGCAGTCCATCATACCGAATCTTTCCAATATATTTACCACATATTTTCCTTGAGATAGGAAAATTTCCCTTGGCTTCTGCCACACTTCAAGTCCTTGGTCCTTCATTTCAAATTCAGAAGCCATCTCCCTCTTACATTTGTGAATGAGAGGGTTTGCACCTGTTAGAAAGAGGTCATCCACATACAACACCAGTATGAGAGGCTTGTCATCTTCAACCTTAAAGTAAAGGTTAGGATTAGTTTCACTCCTAGTGAATCCCAGCTTCATCAAGTAGCTATCGATCCTCTCATACCATGCTCGGGGTGCTTGCTTCAGCCCATAGAGAGCCTTCTTCAACCTGCATACATGAGATTTTCAATCATAAATCTCAAATCCTTCAGGTTGCTCCACATAGTTCTTTGATAGAACCATGCAAGAACGCAGTCTTAACATCCATCTGATGTAGGTTCCATCCTTGTGAAGCCACAAGGGCTATGATCAAGCGGATGGTCGTATATCTGGAAACAGGTGCAAATATCATAGTCTATACCTCCCTTCTGGGATAAACCACGAGCAACAAAATGAACCTTATACTTTTCCATACTTCCATTTGCTGCATGCTTTATCTTGTAAAGCCATTTTGAAGTAACAATTGTCTTGTCCAGGGTCTGGGAACTACTTCCCAGACATCATTCTCCATAATAAACTCATATTCTATGGTCATAACATCCTTCCATAGTTAATGCTTGATGACATCTGAGAATGATGAAGGTTCATTTTGTATGATCGTGCTCATGATGGTCAGGTATCCCTGATAACTGTTAAGTTTCTTACTTTGATGGAAGGTTCCTCAGGGTGCAGCATGTCCTTCAGCATCATCAAGTATCCCCCTAAGCCATGAAGGCCTCTTCCTAGAAGAGGAAGGCTCATGTGGATGAGGATCAATCGGATCCATGGGTTCTTCTACATTAGGCATTGATTCATCATCCTTTTCTTTCGATTCCGTGGTGTCGGCTTCTTGAGAGCTACTCAAAGTCAGCAGATTGTCCACCTTGCTGAGAGCCATATCTTTGTCAAAGGTGACATCATGACTAATCACGACTTCCCTTTGACCAGTGGTGAACATTTCTTCAGGAGTTTAGGAACCCAATGCTTGATGAGGGCATCAATTTTGTACATATACGGCGGTGATCGTAGTTTCAGCCCATAGAAACTTTGGAAGTCTTTGATCATGTAGCATGGCCCGGACAGCTTCCATCATCATGCGGTTCTTCCTTCCCACCACACCATTCTGCTCAGGAGTATGTGGTGTAGTAGTCTCCCTCTTAATGCCAACCTCAGGTATGCCTGAGTGAACCAATTGTAATATATCGGAGGTCTTGCTTTGGCTTGAGGGGAATGGTCCCCTTTTGAGCTTTCCTTTGGCACATCCCAGATATACACCTTCTTTCTCTACTTGAAATTCGGGCATCCCTGTTACCATCTGTCTTACATCGGGTAGAGCTTTGTAATGAAGGTGGGCAAACCTCCGATGCCAAAGTTCGGACTAAAGAGTTGTGTCACAAGACATGACACCTAGCGGACTTCCATTGACCTGATATAATGAATCAACACTAAACCCAAGAGTAAAGGCATCTTTAACATTATTTTTCCATATACATACCTTGCCATTGCTGAAGGTTACCTTGTAGCCTCTGTCTTCCATTGCCAAAATGGACACTGGGTTCCTTTTGAGGTCAGGTGCATTTAATACATCCTAGAATTTCTAGCCTTCTTGAATGCTTGTCCTCTTCCTTGATTCCCAGCTCTCCTCTTACCTTTGCTGTTGAATTTGTCATTCCTTTGATTGCCATCAGAGGGATTTCAAGTTGCACCACTGCATACTGTACCATGCTTCTCTAATCATGATTATCATCATGTTGTCCATGTCCATGATTTCATTCATCATGATGCTCATGATAGTGACTTGCTTTATCGCAAATGTAACATCATCATTTTCTTCTAGCCTTAGGTCCAGCGTTTCCTTTTGATTTAGTCCCGGAATTATTTCTTTTCTTTGCATGAGAAGAAAAGGCAGCAGGAGGACCTTTAGGCATGGGCATTTCTTGCACTTCTTCCCTTGTTTCTTCTTGAATGCATCTAGCCATTAATTCCTTGAAACCAGGAATTACATTATAGTTCAAAAGAGTAGTCATGAACACATACCATTCGGATGGTAATCCTCCAAGAGTTGTGAGTGCCATTTCTCTGTCAGTAATAGTTTCCCCAATAGATAGGAGATCGTTCTTGATCTCGGTGATTCTTAAGAAGTATGCTTGCATACTTTCATCTTTACCCTTCTTGATTTCCCTCAGCTTATTTCTAAGAAACAAAACTTGATTTGCATCATTAACTTTAAATAAACTCACCAGTCTATCGTAGATTTCCTTGGAGGTGTCCAGTTCAGAGATGAAGGCCACCAAGTGCTTGTCGATAGAGTCCCGGATGATCTTCTATTGTTTTGACTTCTCCATTTTTTCATTTGTTCCAGGCAACAGCGGATGCATTTGATGGAGGCTCAACAATATTGCCTCTTACATGGTCCAGCACTCCTTGATCTTCAAGGGTTAGATCGATAGACATCTTCCATCCGTGATAGTCAGCTTTCTCACTGAGCTTGTCTTCGGCAGGAAAGAGTGTTGAGAACCCCATAGTTCTTTTAGGATAGCCTTGCCAATCTTCTCTTCAATGATTGCTCTTGCTCTTGCTCGGGCTTTGTCTTCACCTCAGCTCTGATACCATGTTAAGTTATGGTATGTTCTATGCTTATAACAGTTTACTTCTTTTTGTTATTATATTCCACTGATTAGCAATCACATATACATAAAGTAAAGTGCATATAGAACATTAAACGATCGACAGAAAACAAGCCAATACAAGAGACACAAGATGTGGCAGCTAGCCAGGGACAAACCCCACAATGTGTGGGGAAACCCTTTGATCAAATCTTCTTTTATCTTCAATAATTCAGCAGAGAGAAATAGTACAATAAATCTGATTCATATCAGCAGTAGCAAACCCTAGATCAGTAGCATCAGCATTAGCGGCTTCATTATCAAACTAGGGCAGACCATATCTCACAAACCGACCGTCGGATTGACTTCATTCCACCACCAAAAGTTTCGGCTTCCAGAGGAGGTTCAGATGAACCTACAGCGCAGGTCAGATGAGGAGATCTTCTAGGCCACGCAGGTCAATCTTTACTTCTGCAGTTGCAGCTTCAGTTTCAGCAGTTTCCGGCTTCAAACTAGGGCAGTCGATATCTTGCAAACCGTTCATCGGATTGACTTCATTCCACCACCAAAAGTTGCGGCTTTCAGAGGAGGTTCAGATGAACCTACAGCGCAGTTCAGATGAGGAGATCTTCTAGGCCACGCAGGTCAATCTTTACTTTTGCAGTTGCAGCTTCAAATTCAACAGCTTTCGGCTTCACATGTGTGAGAGAGAGAGACCCATTTCAGCGCAGTAGAGAAGAGACTCATATCTGCGCAGTAGAGAGAGAGAGATGTGATGAGATGAGTGAGTCCAAATGAGGAAAAGTCCTCTTATATTTATACACAATGTTGGTGGGTGAATAGATGCGACTGTTGGGCTTCTGAGCCTACATGAGTTGTAGGTCGGCTTGATAATAATTCCATAATCAAAATAAATTCATATCTCCATGAATACTTATCGGAATTGGATGATCTTTATATCAATCCTACACCTCTCAACGAGAGGAATCTAATAAAAATATTATTAGCCATGAATAAGATGATCCACATGAAGTTTTGCCCTGGTTGCCAATTTTAACACAGATGGTGGAAATTGGAGACTTGAAGCTCACAGTCACTAAAGCATCAGTAGCAACTGCGACAGACTTGCCCCAGGAAGGTGACCGTTGGTTTAAAAACAAAAATGTGGACGAGCAGGAATGGAGAATCATGTTACGTAACCCAGGTATGGACGTTACTGTATTTACAAAAGGAATTCATGTTCATGCATTGAAAGAAGAATGGGCCAACTTACTGTTAATCATCCAAAAGTTTATCACTTGCGAAGGACGCTTTGGAGCAATGTACATGTATCATGCTAGGTTATTGATGAACTTCTTAGAGAGTCAAACTCTTAATCTGCCTTATTTCTTACTGCTGAGTTTGAAAAAGATGAGTACCACGGTCCAAAAGAATATAGGAAATATAGAACCTCATTTATATCATCATGGACTTGTAAGGATTCTCATTGAAGACCAACTGAAGAAGAACAAAGATACTTGGGAACGGTTCTTAGTATGAAATTACTTTCAAGAGCCATCGAGGCACCTGAAAGCAGTACACCTAAGACACCAAGAAGGAGTAGGAGAAAGGAAAAGAGTGTCATAATCCAAGACTCTCCTATTATTAAAACTAAAGAAGTTGATCAAAAAGAAAAGGAGGAAAAAACTAAGGACAGAAAACAGAGAACATTGAAAGGCAAAAGGAACATAGAAGAATTCTACCAATCACCAGAGCCATCTATAGAAGAAGACTATCAAACATTGTCTGAGAGACTAGTGCATCTTCAAAAACAAGCTGCTACAACCAAGAAGAAGAAAAAAGGAAAACAAAGCATGGAAGAAGGGAGTACTAGCCCACAGTATTTAAGAAGAAGCAACAGGTTTAGAGGAAAGGGGGGAAAAACACAAGTAAAAAGACCCCACTTCATCGACTTGGGTGGGGAAATACCCGAGAAAGCTCCAGCTGGCCATAGTCCACCTCATTCTCAGCCAAATATTGAAACTAGTCCTCCAGATGTTGATGTAAGTCCCTCTCGGCCGGAATTAGAAAGCAGTCCTCCTCCTCAACAAGACTTTGAAGTCAGCCCAAGGAAAACACCCGAAATAGATCCAAGTCAGCAGGAGGTGTATGATTACCTCGAATCTTTAGAAAAGACAGCTGCAGGCCTGAGTACATCGTCCACTCTGCCCCACATGACACAAGATGCACAAGTCCAATCCTTAAAACAAGAAGTGTTTGAGTTAGAGGTTCTAAACAGGCATATTAAACAAGAAAATGAAGCACTAAAGGAGCAGAGCAAAGTGGACAAAATCATTCATGATAATACTATGCTACATTTGGGTGTATGGCAGAAGAAGAACAAAAAACTAAAGAAAAAGTGCAGAAAGTTGAGCAGGGAATTAATCAATCTCAAATGCAGATGTTTGATAAGGAAACCCAGGATGGTGGTAGCACCAAGAAAGAAGAGAAGAGGACTAGATGTACTAGCAGAGGCTTCAGAACATATGAACTAAAAGGGGAATGACTAAAATTTTGTTTGCATGAGGACATGCAACACCTTCACAGTGGGGGTATGTTGAGTCCCAAACTTGCATCTTCCCTATACACCTTTTTAGCCTTCTTTTCCAGTTACTTGAACCACCAAGCTGTCAAATCATTGCATATTAGTTTAAAAAGAGCTTATAAAATGGTTTCCTAACTATTTCTTGTGACTGTTGTTTGATTTAGATTTTTGCTCAGTCAGCGGCAGAATCTTGTCAGTTTCCGTAGCCAACTCAACTTTCCGCAGCCATTTTGTTGAAGTCTATGTTACAGGTGTCTACTGGAGAATCCGGCCACATGGGCAAGCTGCAAATGACGTGTACATGGAACGTGTCCCCTTGGTTCAGCTAAATCACTCACAAAAGGCCATGGTCAAGGATAGTCAAAGCGGTGGTCAAGCTAAGAGTTTTGCGGTGGCAGGACTCTGTTTTTCACCACGTGAAGACTTGCGTGGCAAATTCCTCAATCTCAGGAGGTGTGCTAACACCTGTGGACTGTTCCGTGAACCCAAATCCAACAGCCACCACTCCTTGGATTTAATTGTCACAGCTACCATATTGCTAGATCTTCGGACGTGGTTATTCACGTGTCTATTTAGCAACGCAGAACTTAGGAAGTAGTTGTAGCATCCTCGGTTATAAATAACGCGTTATCAAACGCTTGTCAGTTAGCTTGAGATATGTAATTTTCACTGTTTTACGAGCCCACTGTGCCATGCTCTATCTTTATCTTATGACTGCATTTTAATATATGAGAAGACAGTGTTCTTAAGTTCAAATTTGTGACTGATTGTTGATTGGCCGAGGTTGCAGAGGACCCCTGTACACCAAGGCTCTGTAAATACTGTATAGTTTCTTGCTTTCTTCCATTATGTTATTGTTTCCATAATTGTTTGCTTGTATATATTATACTGTTTTTTGATATTCATGTTAACTGTTGTCCATATTTTATTTTATGCTTTCTCATGATTGTTAACTGATCAGTGTCTTTCTTTCAGGTTCTTGTAGACAGCCCGGGCAATTTTACATAGCTTTTTAATGATTAATGACATGAAATCATCTTGTCTTTCTGCTGATTTATTTTCTGAGTTCTAATTCCAGCACTGTTTATTTCTTTCAGTTTTGTTTTGTTCATTTACTTTTATGCAATTTAGAAATCAGATTACTCAATTTGTTCATGATTACCTCCTATAGCCAGAGCGAGACTACTGGTGAGGGGTCAGAATATGAGTTGATGTGATATGATCTAGTTTATTTTTCTGCAAGTTAGTAATTAGATTACTCATGTCATTTTCAGTTACCTCTTATAGTCAGAGCGAGACTACTGGTGAGGGATTGAAGTATGAATGCGTAGTTTGATCTTAGTTTCATTTTATGCAATTTAGATATCAGATTACTCAATTTGTTTATGATTACCTCCTATAGCCAGAGCGAGACTACTGGTGAGGGGTCAAAATATGAGTTGAAGTAGTATGATCTAGTTTACTTTGCTTACAGTTTTTGAATTGCTTTAAGTTCAGTTTTTTTCCTCTTTTTTATACAGCAGCAAGGATACTGAGCTTCATTGTCACTAGCTCACTGTTTGGTACATTTTTATTTTCTCTTAGTAATTGATTTCATCATTGCAAGTTTTGAAACCTTTTCGAGAACTTTGAAGTATGGAAATTATTTTAGAGGTCACCATTGCCTTGAACACTTATATCCACACTTGACTTTTGCCATCTCACATTAGGGAATCAACAAAAGATAAACCAAAAATCACAAACGACAAAGTATTAAGAAATCGGTTATCTTGCATATACAGTGCACTTCACTTCAGCAGTTTACGACTCCCGGATTGACAATTTACATAGCAATTTAGGACACACTAGATTGACTAAACACCTAGCATTAGTTCTCCTAGCTACTGTGCTGCCTCCACAAGCTTCTCTCTGCCTCTCTGTCAGTATTCCGGAACTATCCCTGCCCCTCATTTTGATTAATACCCATTAATATTTTAATTTTCCTAAGTTTAGACTTTGGAACCCGATTAAAAATATTAATTATTTTAATAAAATACAATCCAGGCGAAATTTCACTAAACGGTTTATGGGTTCTTTAGAACTCATGTGCCTTAGCCTCTCCACCAATTTTCAAGGCTAGAGCACTTCCAATGCTACCAAAAACTAACACTCCCTCTTAGCGAGGAAGGTGCTCTAGCAACAATGTCCAACTACATGTTGCTTTGTCTCTGAAGCACCTCCTTTTTGCACTGTTGGTGCCACCAACATTGTGCCACTGCTGCTACTATACTGCTACCCATGACATTGCCATTGTCATTGTTGCATCTATACTACAGCTCCCTCTCAAATGTTGCATCTACTATGCTGCTAGCACTGCCACTAGCCCACTGCTAACACTCCATTTGTACTGCAACTCGGTTACCAAGAGAAGCAATTGAAAAACAGCCAAAATTAATGAACTTAATTGTGTTCATCATAATACCATCAATGTTGGAATCTGACTGCTCTAATGTCTGACCCTCTGAATCTTCTGCGTTGCTGCTGACTTCTGCATTGTGCCATCTACACAGTGTCATTTGCACTGCTACCAACCTTGCTTTGCACTGATCAATCTCTGGTCTCCGGCTACTACATCTATCCTCCAAACAATCCACTGCATCATCTGACACTAATTCCATCTCACTACTACTGAATCTTTGGGCTCTCGTAGCAAGGAATTGATCCAAGAGGTGGACTCCTCAAGGATCCTGCCCACATGTAGTCCTTCTGACTACAACTCAATATTGCCCCATTTCCCTTCTAGATATGCGTGGGCACTCATGGCAAACTCATCCTTGTCAATCTTTGTCGAAGCAGCCTTAGGATCATGTTTCTCATCCTTATCCTTTTTCTTCAAAGGACACTAGGATGCATAGTGACCCATCTCGCCACAACTGAAACATTTCCCCTTCAAAATGTCGTTTTGCTTATGCTTCTATTGTCCCTTTGATGCTAGAGGTGTGTTCTCCTCCTCCTCCTTGGTCTTCGTGCCACTTCCACTGCTGCCATTGAGCTAGACCTTGACTAGGTCCCTCCTTAATTCCTCCTGCTGAAGAGTTGCCCACATCTCCTCCCATGAAGGTAGTTTTTTCTTGCCAAAGATAAGAGCTTTGGATGAAGACTTGCCATTCATCCGAGACTCCATTCAGGGCTATCCTCACCATCGCAGTTGACTAAGGAGTGGACCCCACTATAGCAAGCTGGTCTTTAGTGTCCTGAAGACGTTAAAAATAAGAGTTGAATCTGTCTCCCTTCTACATCAATGTCCACCGCAACTTTTGTTCTAGGTACATCTTTCGTTGTTTGGAAGAGCCTTCATACAGAGAAGACAAGGCTTCCCACATCTCATGGGTTGTATCCTTTCCCTGCAAGTGTGAGACCACATGATCTCGAACTCCATCGATGAGCCTCTTCGCCTTCCCCTGCTCGGCCTTGCACTTCTTCTTTTGATCGTTGTCAGCAAGAACAGCTACAACACTTTCGACGTAAGCCTCGAGATCATATTCTTCCAAAACAACTAAGATTATGGTCTTCCATATGACATAGTTAGAAGCACCTTCCAACCTATCTTGATCTCTCATCCCATGCGATGCCATCTCACCCAACTGTCGAACTGACTCCTCTAGTCACTGTTCAACTACTCAGCAAGTGAGAAATTCGAAATTTTTGGCAAAAGTTTCTCTAATGAGAAATCCCCCTTCTAAGTGTCTTCGCTCTTTTCCGACGGATTTCTGCCATGACAGAAACTGCGCCCTTCAAGCACTGTTTTGAGGCTCTGTGTCACTTCCTCTGCCTCTGCAAACTCATGAACTGGAAATCGTACCTCTCTGTCGACTCTCTCAGACAGAGATTTCCTCAGAATCTCTACTTCCCGGCAAAGACTGCGCAATCCCTTCAAGGGGATTCGAATTGCTGCCAAGTGCATCTTTTGGCCTCACTGCTCAGCGTTGGATCTGCTCTTCCCTGTTTCAAAATCAATGCTATGATACCATGTGAAAATTTCTAATCCTCTAGGAACCCCTACTGCAGCAAATCTGAATGTACTTCACCTACTTGATTTTAATTACATTCATCAAGTTATTCTTTTGAATACTGAAGCAAATTACTTCTGCAACCCACACTACTTAAATTTGATTTGCATGAAACAAGGAAACTAAGCAAAGAACAAGATACATAGGACAGTTATTTTTGGACAAAATAGTCCCCAAAAAAGCCTTATGCGAGAAAATTGGTTCAGCAGCTCTGAGGATCTTCTGTTATTAAGCAGTAATTCTAAATACAAATGCCGGTAGTCCTCCCAACAATCCAGTGACAGAGAAATACAATGGCGAAAAATCTGAGTGAGTTTTACCTCACTTCACCTGGAAGATTCTGGCTGCTACGATAGCAAAACTGGCTAGCCCCGGCTACTTCTGCATTGGCCCTGCGTAGGCCCTGCGTCAACCCTACAGGCTCTGCATCAACTCTGCATCAACTCTTCTGCCCATTACGTCAGCTTTCCCAGTTGTTTGGGTAGTTCCCCGACAGTTCTGACTTTCTGTGTGGAAGGCATCTTTTTCCTCTGCGATGGCCCTTCTGGCTCTGCATCAAGGATGCGTGGGCCCAGACTAGCCCAACATCAGTCCTCCTGGCTAATGCGTTGCCTCCACAAGCTTCTCTCTGCCTCTCTGTCAGTATTCTCGAACTATCCCTGCCCCTCAACTACAAGATCTCCCCAATCGATCTTCCTCTTGAGAATTTCTCACCTCAGAAAATAGATTTCCTCAATCTCTTTGTGTGTGTCTCTAAATGAAACCCAAGCCTCCTTCTTATACTTTTCTCGTTGAGACTTCAATGGTCGAGATTAAGTCTCTAATCAACGGCTAAGATTAAAACATGACTTGATCTAGCTTCTAGATCATTCTCACCCATATTTTGATTAATACCCAATAATATTTTAATTTTCCTAAGTTTAGACTTAGGAACCCCATTAAAAATATTAATTATTCTAGTAAAATGCAAACCGGGCGGAATTTCACCAAACGGTTTATGGGTTCTTTAGAACTCATGCGCCTTAGCCTCTCCACCAATTTTCAAGGCTAAAGCACTTTCGATGCTACCAAAAACTAACAGCAACTATTGCGCTGCCTGCTCTGAGCAATTAGATCTCTTGATCTCTCTTCAATGTATTTTCCAAATGCCCATCGAAGTCCTCCTTATAATCCTCCAATTGAGTAATCAACAGCCTAGATTAGATTCTAATCAATGGCTCAGATAATTTGGACTCGATCATTGTCTTCTTCTAGAAGTTTCATCCTCAGTTTGATTAATACCCTTTAATTATTTTAATTTCCTAAGTTTAGACTGAGGCACCCATTAAAAATAATTAATTATTTTAATAAAACTTCTCCGGGTTGAATTTCTCAAAACGATTTATGCGTATTCTGGAATACATGTGTCCTAGCCTCCCTACAAATTTTGAGGCTTAGAGCACATCCAATGCTACCAGAAATCAACACTCCCTCTTAGCGACGAATGTGCTCTAGTAATGCAACCTGTTAAAGCATCACCCTTCTCTGTAACATCTCCCTCTGTGCTGTTGATGTCTGACATTGCTGCCCACCAACTACTGCGCAAATGTTGCATCTGTACTACTGCTGACCCTGCCACTGCCAACACTGCATCTGTACTGCAACCCTCATAAGTTTTGCATCTGTGTTGTTGCTAGCACTACCACTGCCAACACTGCATTTGCACTGCAACATTCTCCAATTGCTGCTACTACTGCATTAGCAACGGAAAAGCATCCAAAATTACTAAACAGGTGTTCAGCACGATGCATCTATTGTTGGAGTTCTAATTACTTCTAGTCTCTGCGCTGACCCTCAGAAGCCTTTGCACTACTGCTAACTCTACACTATGCTAACTGCACTGCCACCAACTATGCTCTGCGCTGCTCAGTGTTTGGCACTTCTAGCCACTGCAACTGTCACTCCAGCACTCCTCTGCACCAACTGACACTGGTCCATCCTGTTATTTCTGATCTGGGCTCCTGTAGCAAGGTATTGATCCGAGAGGTGGACTCCTCAGGGATCCTGCCCATCTGCAGTTCTTTCGAACCGCAATACTAGATCACCCCACCTCTCCCCTGGAGGTATCTGGGCAATAATGACAAACTCCTCCTCGATCTCTGCGGATGTAGCCTTCGAATCATGCTTCTCCTCCTTGTCCTTCTTCTTGAGAGGACACTGTGTAGCGTAGTGACCAAATTCACCACACCAGAAGCACTTGATCTTCGAGATGTCCTTCTCTCTCTATTGCTCTTGCTGCCCCTTAGATGCAAGGGTTGCATTCTCTTCCTCCTCCCTGGGATTTGTCCCACTGTTGCTGTTGCTATCAAGTTAGCAGTTGACTAAGTCTCTCCTCATCTCTTCCTGTTGAAGAGCTGCCCACATTCCTTCCCAATCCGGCAATCTCTCTTTGCCCAGGATACTCTGGACAAACACTTGCCATTCTTCTGAGACTGAATTCAAGGCCAACTTCACCATCTCGATAGGTTGAGGTGTTGACCCTACAACTGCCAACGAGTCTCGAATTTCCTGAAGCCTTGTCAGGAACAGATCAATGTGTCTCCCCTTCTACATCTGCGTGGATCTCATCTTTTGTTCCAAGTACATCTTCCGCTACTCAAAAGATCCTTCATATAACGTAGCCAATGCTTACCACATTTGTTGGGCAGTATCCTTGTCGGCAATGTGACACACTACGTGATCTCTCACTCCGTCGAGGATCAATCGCTTGGCCTTTCCATCCCATCCTTGTACTTCTTGAGCGGATATGGATCCGCAGGTACAGCTACCACACTGTCGACATAGGTTTTGAAATCATGCTCATCCAGAAGGCATGAGATCCTTGTCGTCCAGATCACATAGTTGGATGCACCTTCCAACCGATCCTGATCTCTTAACCCACTAGCTGCCATTTCTGCCAACGAAATGTCGAGTTGTCTCCTCTCTCCTCTACGCAACACTAGGCTAGCCTACGCACTCCATGCTGGAGTTAGTAGATTTTCTCCTCTCTATTGCTGCTCAGAAATTAGAGAAATCGAATTCCCTGGCTAGGAATTCTTTGAGGAAGAAATTCCCTCAATAGTGTCTCCTTCCTTCTGACGCTTTTCTGCCCCAACAACTACTGCAGAAAACTGCGTCTCACCAGAAAATCGCTCTGCGTTGATGCTTCTGTGTTGCTCCCTCTGACACTAACAAACTTCGATCTAGAAATCTTTCTCTTTGACGACTCACTCAGAGAGAGATTTTCCCACAAAAATTTTGCCCTCCTAGCCTGGACTTTGCAATCCCTCTGGGTATTCGATTTTCTGCCCATGCAGCACTTCGACTTCCCTCCTTCTCTTCAACGTTGGGCTCTTCCGGCTCTGCTCTCTTGCTTCACCTCCTTCTGATACCATGTGAAAATTTGGAAGACCCAAATTTCTACTGCAGCAACTAATTAAGTCTCTTCTATTTGTTAAATTACTGAACAGATTTTTTACTACATCCTACTACAAATACGGAAACTAATACACTACAGCCTTCACCAATTAAATTAAATGCGGAAACAAGAAACTGAGCAAGAAAGAAATAAACACATGACACCGTTATTTTTGGACAAATGTCCCTAGAAAAATCGAATGTGGGAAAACCGATGCAGCAGTTGAGGGTTTTTATTATTAAGCAATAGTTTTCTGAATACAATTCATTGGATGCCCAACTGGCTATCAATATAGAGAGAAACTGAGCAAAAAAATAGTGAGATGATCTCACCCTGTCACTGGAAGAACCGGCACTGATCTGCGTTGGAGATGAGCCTATGCGCTGCCTCTGCGCAGTTCTGCGTCACTCCCACACAGTCATTGCAACTCAGACTGCGCTACACCTCCTTCTGATCTTCTATTGGCTGGAAACTTCAACTCTCTGGCCTCCCGGTCTCAAAATGATCCAAAAATGGATCATGGATAAACCTCTAAGTCTAAAAGACTTTATGAAAGAGGTAAAAGGTGCCAAATGGCACAAATCCTTTGTAAATCAGAGGAAAATGAAAATTGCAGGCTGCTCCTAGAAATAGTCTCATTGCAAATATCTTCTCATTCTGAATCCAACGCAACTTGAATGGGCGAAAATGGACTCCGGATGAAGGAGTTATTGTAAAATGAAAATTGTCCAATGTGCTTAGAAAAGGAGGCAATTTCATTAATTTTGAACTATATTGAAAATTTTGATTATAGGCTCACGGGCCAATCCACAGCTGACACATGGCAAGCCGGGATTGGGCCACATGGCCCACTCTGATTGGTCTAAAAAGCATTGATATCGCATCGGCGGATGGCTATATAAAGGAGGAACCTCAGGTCTTAAGGCATCGCGACATGCGATTGCCGAAATATCGCATCGCTTAAATCCAAAGGGAAAGGACCAAGACCCGTGAACAGGTGACTTGCCGATGTGCGATGGGCCAATCAAGCGGAGATCACAATCGGCGCTGGCATAAATCATTAGATGAAGAGGCCTCAGACTGTGCAATCTGCAATTGCGACTTGTCGCATTGCAATATCGCGTCGGCACAACACATGGAGCGGGGCCATATATATATGTATACGGGTGATCCAATGGCCAAACCCGACAGCGATATAAACCGGGTTTTATATATTTTAAAGTCCGCCGAAAGGCATTTTTTAATGAATTTTCGTATATCTCGCTTATTAAGCGAAATACAAAGGGGAAGAGCAATGCGATGTAAACCGGACCCGAAAGGGTTCCAGAATGGAAATATATATAATTACAAATCCGCCCAAAAGCCATGTTTGCATTAATTTCACCGTTTTAATATATTTTTAAAATACGAACGGAAACCAAGGGACAGAGCCATTGCGATAAGTGACATCGACCAATAGGCAGACCCGATGGAAGAATAGGGCGCAGTTATGAAAGTTTGAAGTCCAATACATTGTGTTTGATGCTGATTTTCCCGTGTTTTCACAGCTTTCTCTGTGTAAATAGAGAACGACTGTTACTAAGGATTCAAGCGCCGATTGCCCTCATCCGTTGCAGAAACAAGTGGTCGCCTCCCCTGAGTGCGTTACGCAATGATTATTGAACACCAAAGAAGGGATTCAAGCAGACTGTGGCAGGAAGACAAAAAGCTCAAAAGGGAAAACCAACAGGCAGCGTGATTTGGCTTTTAAGCCATGAATGTCAAAGACACAGGGTTGTTGGGTTGTTGAACGGTTGCCAAGTTATTGTTTGCTACTGAATGTTGAAAGTAGTAACAACAGAGAGCCGAGAGAGCAGAGCGATAGAAAGCCAAAGAGCTACTGCGCAAAGCTGCTAAGTTGTTGAATGGTGGCCAAGTTTTTGTTTGTTGTTGAATTGTTGACAGTGGCCGAGTTGTTGTTGCTGTTGAAGGTTGTTGTTCAGGTTTTGTCGTGAAGCAGAAGCCAAAGAGGTAGCGCAAAAGAGAAAGAGAAGCTGAGGGAGCCTTTGGGGTCACTTGAAGTTCAAGTGAAATGCCAAGGAGCTGAAGGTTGCAGAAGGCAGAAAGAAGCCAGAGCCGAAGAGCCAGAGAGCTAGAGCCAAGAGCCAGAGTCAAAGCCAAGAGCCCGAACCAAAGTCAAAGAGCCAGAGTCAGAGCCAAGAGCCAGAACCAAGAGTCAAAGAGCCAGAGCCAAGAGCCAAAAGCCAGAGCTTCAAGATCCAAGGGGATTAAATGGTGTCTGAACCCAGTGTTTTTGTGTAAGAATAGCAGGAGTTGAGTCAAAGACTTGTAAAAAAAAGACTAACACCATAGTCCCAAAGAGCCTAGTTGAATTGACTAGAGCTCACGGAGATGTAGCCCAAGAGTTGTGGGTGAACTCCTAATTAATTTGTTGTCTTATGTGTATGTTTTTGCTGCTGCATTATTCATTGTTATATGCATTCGCATATCAGCACATTCACATATCAACACAAACAACAGATTTTAAAGCAAATAATCAGCTGAAAACAACTACAAGCATACACCTATAATTTCAAGCATTTCTTAATTCTGCATTGGTTAATCAAATAGACTTGGGAAAACTCAAGCTTTGGAAGTGGGAGAGGTTCTTGTAAGTTAGACAAGAGGCCTAAGAGCCCCATTTTCAGATCAGGTGGTATCAGAGCTTAAGATTGATTAACCACACCTTTAAGAAGGTTATATCAGAATGCTTGATTGACAAAGCAAAGACTGCTTGTCTAAAAGGTGTTTGAATAGCAAGACGCTGATTGTATGCTTGTTTGCAGACTGACTATTTGCTGAGTTTGCAGAGGTAAAGGGGAAACTATTGATAGCTCAATCCAGGAAAGACAAGGAGAATGGTTGAAGGCATTCTTCTATCCCAAAGGACCTCAAGGCAATCCAAAGCACAAGAGGTTTGTTGCAAGAGGTTGCTTAAATAAGCTCTTTATTTATCTTGTTGAAGTTTTTTTTGTTCATTGGCATAATGACAACTTCTACAAGTGGGTCCTCAAATTCTGCTCTCTTCACAAGACTCTTTGATGAAGACATGAAGCAAGAATTGTCCACCATGATGGATATGGTGAGAGAAATGTATGAGGATGGAAGGAAGAGCAGCATGCTTAGAAAGCAGCTGAATTCCATGAAGGAAGAGAAGCAGTTGCTTGCTGACAAATTGCAGGAAATGGAGAGGCAACTTCATATTGCAAATATGAACCTGAAGAGGATGCATGAGTTGGAAACACAACTCTTTGTTGCCCAAGAAGCCTTAGTCAAGTACCAGCTTGAAGAAGAGGTAAGCCATTCCAGTTTGTCTTCAAATTCTTCTGAGAATGCTTGTATTGGTTCTTTTGAAAAACATACTAAAGGCATAGGTTCCAAGCTAATGTCCAAGATGGGCTATGAAGGAAAGGGCTTGGGAAAGCATGCACAAGGTATTGTTGAACCAATAATGGTTGAGGAAAGGCCTAAATATTTGGGTCTTGGCTATGGATAGTCTTGTGGAGAGAATTCCAAAGCTGCCATGAAGGCCATTGAAACAGTCCCAAGAAGGAGATTCATTTCATGTCCTCTACCTTAGAAGTGTGAAGGTTGTATCCAAAAGGAATACAATAGCTTGAAACATCAATCGCAGGATGCAGGTGTTCAAAAGCACACACTTGAACCAGAGAGTTGGGGAGACTCTAACAGCCTTGAAGAGTTTGATGGTGTTCCAAAGGGAGCCATTTCTTCATTTGCTTCACCTCCTCATGAAGGCAATAAAGGTGAAAGAGGCAGGTATAAATCTGGTTCTAATTATATTCCTTTTGATTTTGCAAAGCATGATAAATTTCCACATAAGTATGGGGAAAGAGTTGCATGTTCCTTTTGTGGTTTGGATAACCATGATGTTTCTAAATGTTGGAAGAGAATGGCCACATACAAGAAGCAGAAGAAGGAAAAGAAGCAAGAAGCCAAAGGTCCATTAGACAAGGCAAATCATGCTATCAAGAGGATGCACATGCAGTGCACTTACTGCCATAAGCAAGGACATCTTGTTGCAAAGTGTTGGACACTGAATCCAACAATGCTTCCACCAAAGCTAAAGAAAGTGGAAAGAGAAGATGGAAGAAATGGAGGTGAAGATTCCATGAATGATGTGTCTCAAAATGATTCACATGTTGATGCTGATGTGCAAGCAAGGGTAGTACCTTTGAAAGAGATTGGTAAGGAATAGTTAGAGTTCTTATCCGATTAAGATTGCATGTCTATTTATGCATCTACATTATATTTCATTACAACTTCGAAAGTACAGTGTGCTTAAGTGAAAGTTGAAGGATGAAATGCATGCATGAGCACAGGGATGTTGATGATTTCCTTGTTTTTGAACATGTATGTGTAATTAACTTGCAGGGTTGAATGCCTTGACATGCATGTGATGCCATGTTGACTTGAAAGAAGTTAACTTGGTCTCTAAATGGAAATGATGATGAAAGCTTCATCTTTTGAAAAAGAGTCCTAATGGTCTTTTTCTACATGCTTGACTTGAAGGGTCATTTGTTTAAAGGCATGTTTTGTGGGCTTGTATCTAGTCCATCATTTGTATGTAGATTTAAAACATGGAGGTGTTCACAAGATGTGAAATCTGTTTCTTTTGTTGAAGCAGGAGTTAATCCATCCAGTTGTTGTCTATATGCCTGTTGTTGTTGGCAACTTGTCAAACAGGTACCAATGAAAGTTTTGGAAGCAGATGTACTTCACATTTGTTGAGCCACCTTGGATCAATGATCAAGGTAAAGAAGCTCAAACTACCTTCTATGACCATTTCAGTAGAAGTTTTGCAGGGAGGCAAGGAGGAAGACAGTTCTTCTCAAGAAGACTAGCCCATCCAAAGAAGGGAAGTGGTCAAAAACTTTGCTTCAGAGGCACTATGCAAAGGAAAGTGTAGGGACGCTGAAAGAAGAGGGTGAGTCACTCTCATTTACTATTCAGATCAGTATATCAGTGTTTTGGAGACCAAAAGTTCTTTTAGTGGGAAGGCATGATCCAAAAATGGATCTTGGATAAACCTCTAAGTCTAAAAGACTTCATGCAAGAGGTAGAAGGTGCCAAATGGCACAAATCCTTCATAAATTAGAGGAAAATGAAAATCGCAGGCTGCTCCTGGAAATAGTCTCACTGCAGAGATCTCCTCATTTTGAATCCAAAGCAACTTGAATGGGCGAAAACGGACTCCGAATGAAGGAGCTATTATAAAATGAAAAGTGCCCAATGTCTTTAGAAAAGGAGGCAATTTCATTAAATTTTGAACTATATTGAAAATTTTGATTATAGGCTCACAGGCCAATCCACAGCTGACACATGGCAGGCCGGGATTGGGCCACGTGGCCCACTCTGATTGGTCTAAGAAGCATTGATATCACATCGGAAAATGGCTATATAAAGGAGGAACCTCAGGTCTTAAGGCATCGCGACATGCGATTGCCGAAATATCGCATTGCTTAAATCCAAAGGGAAAGGACCAAGACCCGTGAACAGGTGACTTGCCGATGTGCGATGGGCTGATCAAGCGGAGATCGCAATCGGCGCTAGCATAAATCATTAGATGAAGAGGCCTCAGACTGTGCAATCTACAATTGCAACTTGTTGCATCGCAGTATCATGTCAGCACAACACATGGAGCGGGACCACATATATATGTATATGGGCGATCCGATGGCCGGACCCGATGGCAATATAAACCGGGTTTATATATTTTAAATTCCGCCAAAAGGCATTTTTTAATGCATTTTCGTATATCTCGCTTATTAAGCGAAATACAAAGGGGAAGAGTGATGCGATGTAAACCGGACCCGAAAGGGTTCCAGAATGGAAATATATATAATTACAAATCCGCCCAAAAGCCATGTTTGCGTTAATTTCACTGTTTTAATGTATTTTTAAAATACGAAGGGAAACCAAGGGACAAAGCCATTGCGATAAGCAACAACGACCAATAGATGGACCCAATGGAAGAATAGGGCGCAGTTATGAAAGTTTGAAGTCCGATACATTGTGTTTTATGTGGATTTTCCCGTGTTTTCACAGCGTTCTCTGTGTAAACAGAGAACGCCTGTTACTAAGGATTCAAGCACCGATTGCCCTCATCCGTTGCAGAAACAAGTGACCGCCTCCCCCGAGTGCGTTATGCAATGATTATTGAACGCCAAAGAAGGGATTTGAGCAAACTGTGGCAGGAAGACAGAAAGCCCGAAAGGGAAAACCAACAGGCAGTGCGATTTGGCTTTGAAGCCATGAATGTCAAAGACACAAGGCTGTTGGATTGTTGAACAGTGGCCAAGTTATTGTTTGCCGATGAATGTTGAAAGTAGTAGTAGCAGAGAGCCGAGAGAGCAGAGCGATAGAGAGCCAAAGAGCTACTGTGCAGAGCTGCTGAGTTGTTGAACATTGGCCAAGTTGTTGTTTACTGCTGAATTGTTGACATTGGCCGAGTTGTTGTTGCTGTTGAAGGTTGCTGTTGGGGTTTTTCTGTGAAGCAGAAGCCAAAGAGGCAGCGTAGAAGCCAAAGAGGCAGCGCAGAAGAAAAAGAGCAGCTAAGGGAGCCTTTGGGGTCACTTGAAGTTCAAGTGAAAAGCCAAAGAGCTGAAGGTTGCAGAAGGCAGAAAGAAGCCAGAGCCGAAAAGCCAGAGAGCCAAAGCCAAGAGCCAGAGTCAAAGCCAAGAGCCCAAACCAGACCAAAGAGCCAAAGTCAGAGCCAAGAGCCAGAACCAAGAGCCAAAGAGCCAGAGCCAAGAGCCAAGAGCCAAAATCCAGAGCTTCAAGAGCCAAGAGGATTAAATGGTGTTTGAACCCACAGTTTTTGTGTAAGAACCGCAAGAGTTGAGTCAAAGACTTGTAAAAAAAAGACTTACACCATAATCCCAGAGAGCCTAGTTGAATTAATTAGAGCTCACGGAGATGTAGCCCAAGAGTTGTGGATAAACTCCTAATTAATTTGTTGTCTTATGTGTTTGTTTTTACTGCTACTTTATTCACTGTTATATGCATTAATATATCAGTTTAAGCACATTCACATATCAGCACAAATAGAAGATTTTAAAGAAAATAACCAGCTGAAAACAACTACAAGCATACACCTATAATTTCAAGCATTTCTTAATTCCGCATTGGTTAATCAAATAGACTTGGGAAAGTTCAAGCTTTGGAAGTGGGAGAGGTTCTTGTAAGTTAGACAATAAGTCTAAGAGCCCCATTTTCAGATCACAAAACCTGGCTCCGGCACTAAATCTTGACTGTTCCTCAACAGAATTTCGATTTCCCTCTAAATCTTTGCGCTGCCGCAGCATAGCTCTATGTGGCCCTGCGTCAACTTCTTTGGACATCTTTTTGTCCTCTCTTCCTTGTACTCTCCGGACCAAGAAAACTTCCCTTCGGAAACTATCCCTGCCCCTCACTGCAAGAAATCTCTTCAATCCTCTCTCTAGCAACTACTGCGTTGCCCTCTCTGAGAAATTCGATCTCTTGATCTCTCTCTGATGTATTTTCCAAATGTCCATCGAAGTCCTTATAATCCCCTAGTTGAGTAATCAACGGCCCCGATTAGATCCTAATCAATGGTTCAAATCATTTGGACTTGATCTCTGTCTTCTTCTAGAAGCTTCACAATCAGTTTGATTAATACACTTTAATTATTTTAATTTCCTAAGTTTAGACTTAGGCACCATTAACAATAATTAATTATTTTAATAAAACTGTCTCCGGGTGGAATTTCCCAAAACAATTTTTGGGTATTGTGGAATACATGTGTCCTAGCCTCCCTGCAAATTACACATGTCCAAGTTACTTGTTCTTTGTTCTACACCGAATTGTATATCTCAATGGAGGAAGCTTTATGCTAATATATAGTGGTTTGACCCTATTGGGAATGGTCACGTCTTTTGGGGGGAGCCAACATTACGGCCAACTTGTCAATCAATTATATTTGAAAATGTTTATATAGGGGCCAACCTGTCAAGAGATTGTTTGCAAATTTCTAAACATTATCCTGCTCGATCCTTCTAGCATTAATATTTATTGGCTCATAATTTAGTTCTTCAGTTATGCTTGTCACTGCCAATATATATGCTTGTAATACTACTCCCAAATTTTTCTAATCTCTGAGTCTCACCAAAATTCATATCTGTATACTGTGACTGTAACATAACTTGTGTAAACCTTATTATGTTGTGACAATAATCTGAGCTCATATTTTAGAGGTATAAACAGACAGTCTTGTGTTTGAATGTGAAGTTGATTTGTACTTGAACACCAATAAGCCAGGAGCTGTCACTTGCCAATAGCACACTGGCACCACAAAGATTCACCTGTACTTTGGATTCCTTATGAATCTTAGCAGTCGCTAGAAATAATTTGTTAAACAGTCAGTCAAAAGGAAGGCATTTTTAAAACAGTATAGATTTCAAAGTTTCAATGCTTTTAAAGGCAGTGCATTAAAGGTGTTAATAATGTTGCTGCTTTATGCTTCTGGACCAACTGTGATAGCTTCTATATCTTTCCTGCTTTTAACCAATGTCCTTTCCTTAGTATCAAAATCAATTTTCTTAGGTTAAAATTCCTAAACAAAATCATGTTGAGCTCCTCAAGTCCATGTTCCTAGTAATGGTGAATGGTCAACACAATGGCTCCTTGCATAGTTGACCCTTTTCCATCAATGACAATACCTCAACATAGAACTAGAATGCCCTGAACAGAGGCAATAGCTGGAGCATAGTTGACTCCTGAATTTGCATCCCAGTGCAATGAATTACCATCTATCATAAATGAAATATCGAAATCCCATTCTTATTTATCAATGGATTTTCTGGATTAAGATATTTAAGTATCCAGAAGTTCAAGGACAGCTAGCTTGCTGGTGGTCAATAGATTGATACCATATTAGATGCAAACTTTGGCATCACTCCTACAAAAAGAAAATCATAATTTGGTAAGTATGCAAGGAAAAACACTGGACTATCGGTTGCAAGGCACCTGCTTCATATGTAGTGGTTAAAGATGACATCGTATTCAGTCCAAAAGAACAAAAAATTCATCCATGCCTCGTAATTCTGTATGTAAGGTATTATTTGACAATTGGGGCTGATAGTAAATTTTGGTTGCCTGTTAAAAAGCACAGAAACTTAAGAGGATAGGATACTGTTAGCCTCACTCTCATAATAAAACAATTATAAATCCAAAATTATAATTAAATAAATCAAATCTTGAGAATTAGGAGTTAGTTCCTCAAACTAGGGAGTTTAATTAGGATGAAATATTCTCTCCAACTAGTTCTCCTAGATCAGTATTTTGTTGAGAAAATATCTCAACCAAGTTTGTTCAAGATAGACACACTATCTTGAGACAAATTTCCTCATGTATTTATATGTATCATAAACATTATTTTGAGAATGATAATGAGAATGTGAGGAATGCTATAAGGCTGAGGCCTTTTTCGCCATGTCTGGTTTTTCTATATTTCTGCTATTTATTTTATGAGTGTCTCATTATTAGTGGTTTAGTTTTCTTCATGTGGTATCAGAGCCAAGGGTTGTGAGATTAAAGAAATTACTAGGTTTTGTTTAATTAATGAGTTGATCTCTATGGTGAAGCACTTGGCCATAAGAAGAATCATGGGTCCAAATTGATGTTGACTCTTGTGCATAGTGGAGGATGATTA
Source organism: Pinus tabuliformis (assembly GCA_031772625.1). Taxonomy (NCBI): domain Eukaryota; kingdom Viridiplantae; phylum Streptophyta; class Pinopsida; order Pinales; family Pinaceae; genus Pinus; species Pinus tabuliformis. Next base: position 205,448,261 of record CM062816.1, read on the forward strand.
AAGAGCGTTGCATAGATGTTGCATAGAGCAAGAGCGATGTCTGCTATAAGAATCACTTTTGGGTAGCCAACACTGCGACCTGTGGGAATACCACCAACTGTGGAGCTAAATTGAGCCAAATATGACTTTTGATTTTGATCTCAGATGGATTCCATAATGCTATTTGCAAATTTTTTATCGGTGTGCGTTAAGTCTGCAAGTCTCCGCTACTTGTCCTTTGAGAGCGTCATACGGTAAAGGAAATGAAGTTCGAGGAACTCCTGCAGCCTTAATGATTTCAAGGCCACGACGAATGTGGTACCAGTCACTGTGCTCCACATTACAAGCAGTGGAATCACCTGCTTTCAGAAGAAGTTGGACAGCTGTATCCCAGTCACCATTGCTCTGGAGTGTTCTAAGCTCCAAGTTCACATCAGAGACAATTTCAGGAGATGTTTCTGGCACATCCAGCTTGCCATACAAATACGATCAGTAGAATTGCAAGAGTCCAACATTTCTCCCATACTGCAATTCACGACGGTAAATGTTGTTGCAATGTCCATGGAATTCTTGCATGAAGGTGCAAGGGGTTTCTGCTGCCGTCACGACATCTTAGCCTGGTGCTTCTGCTGCCTACAAAGAAATTGTGTTTAAATTTCTACATGTTGGATCGTTGGTTGAGATTGCATGGTCAATATGGATTTTCAAATCTACGTGGGAGGCTACTGTATTGAAGATTTGATTACATGGCCCTTGCCACAATAAGACTCTGCCAGCGTTACTGATTATCAACAAAGGAACTAACTCCTAATTCTCAAGATTTGATTTATTTAATTATAATTTTGGTTTTATAATTGTTTTACTATGAGAGTCTGATTCATCTCTGAAATTTGCTTGACGACTCCATCATGTGCCTCACTCTCATAATAAAACAATTATAAATCCAAAATTATAATTAAATAAATCAAATCTTGAGAATTAGGAGTTAGTTCTTCAAACTAGGAAGTTTAGTTAGGATGAGAGATTCTCTCCAACTAGTTCTCCTCGATTAGTGTTTTGTTGAGAAAATATCTTAACCAAGTTTGTTCAAGATAGACACACTATCTTGAGACAAACTTCCTCATGTATTTATATGTATCATAAACATTATTTTGAGAATGATAATGAGAATGTGAGGAACGCTGTAAGGCTGAGGCCTTTTCCGCCATGTCTGGTTTTTCCATATTTCTGCTATTTATTTTATGAGTGTTTCATTATTAGTGGTTTAGTTTTCTTCAGATACTATATTAATAGATTATTTAGGATAATCCTACAAATGAATCTATTAATTCACAAGCATTTGAAAAAGACACCTAACAGTTTGTAAGGTAGCTGCCTAATATGTAAGTAGTTGAAACAGGACAAGTCACCTTTTATGGGACACGAGCAAGAAATTCCACTACACTAGTTAGCCTGTCGAAACATGTAATTAATCAATGGCACTTCAGAAAGTAACTATAATTTTGGTCGGTTGCTTCAAAACATACCACATATTGACAAGAAGAAAAGAAAATACACAGGTTTGAGGGAAACAAAAATATCTTGATTATTAAATTGTGAATATTTCAGAACTTGTTAAACGATTCCTGATAGGGTAGAAGGAAAAGCAAATAAAGCATCATCTTACTCATTCCATCAACAATAGTTGGATCATTGTCTGCATAACGTTCTAACTCCTCCTGAACATTTATAACCAGATACCACATCATTACTATTTAACCAATGTTCAGTTCCTGGAATTAGTATTCACGGAGAATGCAACAAGAAGCTTTCTCAGTAACAAATATTACCCCTAGTGCTTTATATCGCTCCTCAATTTGTTTCAAGTCATTCAAGGCAACCTCTCTCTCATCCTGGAAAGCAAACGATGAATGGAAACTTAGAGACTTTTCTAGTATTCCTTCTATTTGATGATTGATTGAAGAGATGTTTGGGCAATGAGATATGTGCATACAGAATCTTCCCTTCCCTTCTTTAAGGACTCCTTTTGCAAAACCAACTCAGAATGCCGTTTTTTAGCACAAGCCAGATCGTCTTCCAGTTTAGAAGATGCATGCCTCAGCTGTTCAATAATAAATGAAATGAAAAGCAAGAGAAAAAAATTAAAAAAACAGTTCTGACCATAAAATTTCTCAAATCAAAATCAAGCTAAGAGAACTTAATATTCAATACCTGATTGCCAGCACAGCTGGGAAGGCTCCAGAAAAACACCTGCAAATAGAAAAGATTAAACGAAGGGGAAAAAAGTGCATTAGTGCCCACAGACAACACAACAAAGTTAATAGCATATGAATATTGATGCATGTAAGTCATCTCTGGCCTAAGTATAAAAGCATTGCCATTTAAAAAGTACATATCAAGCACAACAACTATGTATAGAAATAAAGCTAGAAAGATAGAACCCAATATCATGTGTTCTATTGATCATCAGGAACTCTATAGTCTGTCGTTCCCATTATATATTCCATCTGCTACAGCCTTGCCTAGGGCTGAACCCATGAAAACAAACTAGAAAAGTGATAAACATTCCAACTGTTACCACCAAAACATGCAAAGTATCTTAGGTGTTGAAGCTACAAGGACCCTTCCAAATATTTTTAGGCATATGTCATGTCCCCAATAAATAATTTCATAAGTAAAATCATCATTTTTGCAATTTTGGCGTTAGGGAATATTTTGGCATATAAAACTTAGGAAAAGTGGGTTATGGAGGCCCCAATTAATTTTTGGAGGAAAAAAGGAGAAACAAACATTAGAGGAAAAGGAAATAATTTTTGTTAAGTGAAATGAAATATGGGACCACCAAAGAGGGAATTTTGACCCCCTCGAGAAATCCGCACTAGGAAAAGGAAAGAGAAAAGAAGGGCAGTTCGAACTTGTGGAGAGAGGGGAACACCAAGGGAAAAAGGACCAGCATCTATAAATAGCACATTGGGGCTCCACTTTTGCATCTTTTGCTCATATTTTCTGAAGATCGAACTCACTCTTGGAGGTTGTTCAACACAAGAGAAGCAGAGTTGTTTAGCTCAAGAGTTTCAAGTGAAAATCATTCTCATTTTGGAGAACTTCGAGTGTCTCCCTAGTAAGGCTTTGGGGGTGTCTATTTCAGGACTTCCATTGGAGCTTATTGCAGAATATTCACACAGAAATTTGCTACTAATGGGCACAGAAGACAAACCCCAGAGGCTATGTTGCAGGAAACATTGCCCCCAGGTCAGTTTCCGGTCGAAAATGAAACGGAAACGAGGAAACTCGTACCATAAGGCCTAGAACTCGTTTTCGGCCGTACTGGCACGTTTCACACTGGAGAAACGTGGCCAGTACGGTTGGAAACGAGTTTCCACGCTGTACGACAAAGTTTCCACTTCACAATTGCGGTTTTCTTTTATTTTTTTCGCTTCTAATTTTTTATTGGGCAAATAAAATATCTTTTGGATCAGTGAAACATGAATCTCCGATCACTCACGATTAATCACGAGTCAAACTCTGCTCTTCCCTCAAACGATCCAATTCAACTCTGGGCGAGTCAAACTCACGTTGACCAAGTTTGACTCACGACTCACCGATTAATTGCGATTTAGGCGACTGAGGTGATTTTCAGCCCTCTACTCGATGAGCACGGGTTTTAACTTTCAGGGTTGTTGCATTGTTCGCCACGTGGTTTAGTTAGGTTAAAAATTAAACATCAGTCTGTAACTTACTTCTCACTGCTCAGACCCGACAACTCATACGTCGAGAAGGTAATAGAGGCATGGTTTCAGTTTCAGTTTACTCTGCATAATAGAGGCGTAGTGTGTAGTGTGCTCTAGCGTTAGCTTCAGCGTGTGCTCTGTCAGAGATTTCAGTAGCAAACCATTATCAGTTCAGGAAAGATTTCAACGAAACAGTACCGTAGAAAAACGTTTCACGTGGCCATAACGCATTTTTTTACATTTTTTTACAGGATGGAAACCTATTCTTTATAAAAAGCAGACTTGTCTCTATAGTTCTTATATAGTCTTTATTGTACTTGCAGATTGAGTCATTATGTGGACTCATGGTTTAAATGGGTAATGCTTTATGATTGCACATATACATACGTTTATCGTGCAACTTAGCATTATCATATCATTTCAACAACAATCAAGAGATTTCAGTTACTATTTTTTACAGATTAGTATGCAGTATTTTATAAACTTCTGGTTCTATGTAGTCATTGGTTAGGAGTCAAGGCTCAGTACTTTGGATCATGTTTGGACTCATAACATATATGAGATACTTATTCATTCATGATATTTTGGACATCTATTGATATTATGGATTGTTTGGACATGGCTTTATTGAATATCAATGAATTTTTTTTTTTAATTCAATATATGTGCATATCTTTATTTATTGAATTCACCAATTTTTTCCCGATGTTTTCCTGATCCGATTAAAACTCTTTCCTCTTTTTCATTGTCGATTTATTGTCAATTCCGAGTCTGGTAACATTGTTTTGGATTCTTCTAGATGCCTCTCTCAAGTTATAAAAAGACTCTCGCCTCATTCCCACATCACACAATTGAGCAAGTCGTTTCTCTTGGAGACGGACGATTTTAGCAAAGGAGAAAAGAGGAAGAGAGTAGTGGTTTCAGCTAGGGTGTTTTCAACAGTGAACAATGGAGATTTCAGCAGCAAGAGAAAGAGATTTCAACAGCATATTTGGAGTGCAGAGTTTCCGGCTACGTCATTTTTGGGTTTTGGCTCAGCTACAGCCATATTTCTCGTCTTTTCTGGCATTTTGGGGTAACTTTAGCTACAAAAAATTAATTTGGGTAAGAAGCATTCATTTTCTTAGTTTTTTTCTACTATTTCTTCAATTTTTCGAGGGTTTTTGCTATATGAAAAACGTTTTTCTTTACAATTTTTTTTTTTTTTTTTTTTTTTTTGCAGCAATGGCTTCCAACCAAGGTGTAGCTACAAGTTCAAGCCCCAGGTCCAACCCAAGGGCTGAATATTATCCTCTTTGGAGGCATTTTCAGAAGCTTCAAAAATGTGGAGGTGTTGGCTCATGGGAATGGCAATGTAATCTTAGCAGTAATTTGTACAAGGGCTCCTACCCAAGAGTGAAGGCACATCTTTTGCATGGAGGAGGATAGGGGATTGGAGGTTGCACAAAAACAGTAGACCCATTAGCAAGGAGGGCATATCAAAGAGAGCAAGATGAGGTGGATGGAATTAAAAGAAGGAATGATGAGCTTAGTCAAGCTACTCCTCAAGGTCCACCTAACATTGAGCCAAAGATTGTAGTTGAAGCAAGGAAGAGAAGAGCCAGTGCCACTCAACAACATGAACAACCAACATCCAAAAATACTAGAGGGGCATTCCCTTCAGTTCAGGATAGCAAAATTGCTAAATTGGTGAATGTGAAAGCGAGAGAAGAAACTGATTCTAGAGTGGCTAGGTGCATCTATGAATGTGGTATCCCATTCAATGTTTTTCGCTCTCCTTACTAGCAAGATACGATAAGGGCAATTAACAAAGCTCCTCAAGGGTACAAGGGGCCCAACTATGAGAAAGTCAGAACTCAACTTCTCAAAAATGAGAAGGAGCTTGTGGAGGATATCTTATCACCAATTCGTTCTTCCTCGGAGTAGGTATTGGATATTATCCATAGAAAATATCTCGGATGGATATGGATAGATACAAGGCACGATAGATACGATTATTGATAAATATCATTGGCACTTCCCCCAAAGGAACAATGTTTATAAAGGCGGAAGACCGCTCAGGAGAGGTAAAAGATGCACAGTTCATTGTTGATGTTATTATAAAATCTATTGAACAAATATGGCCTAACAGGGTGGTGCAAGTTATCACGGATAATGCACCAGTTTGCAAAACTGCAGGATTAATTATTGAGGGGAGGTATGACCACATCTTTTGGACACCCTGCATTGTCCAAATCTGAATCTGATCTTAGAGGAGATCAACAACAAAGTTCCATGGATAAAGGAAATCACTGGGGAAGCAAGGGAGATTGTTAAATTCATCACCAACCACCACCAATCTCTGGAAATATTTCGAGAGTACTCCAAATTGGAGTTGTTAAAAGTTGTTGAGACAAGATATGCATCAAACTTCCTGATATTGCACCGCCTTGTTGAGGTTAAGCATGCATTAGTTTCTATGGTGGTGAGTCAAATTTGGGTTGAGTGGAGACAAGCAAATTCAGAGCGGGGATATATGGCGCGTAGATTGTGCCTTGATGAGGATTGGTGGAGCAAGATAGATTTCTTGCTCAAGTTCACAACCCCTGTATTTGAGCTTCTTCGAAATGCTAACAACCGACCAACATTTCTTATGAGAGGTATATGATGGCATGGATTCCATGGTTGAGAAAACTATGGAAATCATTTCACAAGAGTCTCCACAACTTTTGTTTGTTGATGATCATTTTGTTGATTTAGTCAAGAAAATCATTGTTGATACGTGGAACAATTTCAACACTCCATTGCACACTTTAGCACATGCGTTGAACCCCAAATTTTATGATGGGGAGCTTATTGCTCAAAGAAATGGGAAGAGGAAGGCGCCCCATAAGGATAGAGAGGTGACTAATGGAGTGAAAAAAGCCCTTTATGAGAATATTTCCATCTCATCTACACAGGGAGGTAAAGGAAGAATTTGCCAGTTTTGCTACAGTATTAGATGATTGTGCAGATATATCAGCTTTGGAGGAGAGAAGCACCATAAATCCAATCAGGTAGTGGATTTGTCACGGAGCAAATGGTGTACATTTGCAAAACCTTGCCATTCATGTTATTTCACAAGTGGCAAGCTCTTCATCGGCAAAAAGGAATTGGAGCACCTATGGTTTTATTCATATTGTGAAGCGCAATAGGTTGGACTCACAAAAGGCAGAGGATCTTGTTTATGTGCACTCCAACCTTCGCCTTGCATCTTGTAGGGGTACAGAATACAACAATGGTCCTTCTAAAGAATGGGATGTAGATCTAGAAAGTCCTGATTTGGATCTCTCTCTTGCTACTCTGAATATTGAGGTCCAGCCTAGAAGTGGAATTGGCCCATCATCTTCTTCAGCACCACCATCCACTATTGAGCATGCTTCTACTTCTATTTTTGATGAGGATTAGTCTTTTGGCTTTATAGTTCTTGCAGCCTCATAGTCTTTATTGTACTTGCAACCTCACATATATAATAAAGGTTGATTTTGAGATTTGGATATATAATAAAAATTGATTTTGAATATTACGATATTGTTATTTTTATTATGTGATCATTCATGAGTAAATGTGATGTAAATTTAATCATAATGTTTAAACTTTAAATGTAATAAATTATAATGTATCATGTATGCTTTATGATTGCACATAACATTTCTTAAATGTCCTAAATTCTAATATATATATATATGTGTGTGTGTGTGTGTGTGTGTGTGCCCCCGTTATATCTATTGTGTGTCCCCATTTCCAAAATTTGGAGGGGTCATGTTTCGTACCCGTGCCCGTTTCGGAAACTCATACCCGTTTCCTCATTTCATGCAACTTGGCCCGGAGGTTATTTGGAGCAACATCCTTCTATTATATGTTTCGGGTATTTGGAGGAGATTTTGTATTGGTTAGAGGAGTTTGGCACCATTTCTCATAATTGTTCTTGTATCTTTTGGCTGGGCTGAATTTTCTCTTATAGAGCCTGCGCAGGGGTTGGAGAACAGAGTTTTTTGTTGGTTTTTGGTGCTGGTATTTGCCAGGAGTTTTTAATTGGAGTGATAGCTATTTGCCAGAGGATATTTGTGCACAATTTCTTAGCCATTTGCAAAAGAGTTTTATCATTTCTCAACAGTTTCTCTCTAGTCGGGCACAAAACTATGTAGTTGTGAATTCGTTCTATTTTGGGCATTTCAGGTCAGTTGGAATTTGTTGAAATGTGTAACTAGGTTCAGTCTTCATAATGACATGTGTAATTGTGATTTTATGTAATTAATGAAAAGAAGAAAATAAATTTATTTTTTAGTACTTGAATCATGGGTTTCATGATCAAGGAATTTTATTTTAGTTAAGGTTCTCATTGTGAACCTTTAGGTTTTGTCATCTAGTCATAAAAGTCAGTCAATATCATGTATGAAGGACCTTTCCTGGGCATGTTACATTTTTGTATGAGTCATTAAATAAGAAAGCCCTCCAAGACCATGCAAAGACACCTCCTACAAGTTGGCTTCAAGATAGAATAAAATATCTTCACCAAAGGACACGTCGACTCACATACATGTCATGTCGGCTTATTATCATGGGAAACAACTATAAATAGGAAGCTCAACCCCATTTCATAGATATGCAATTCGATCATGGTCTGAGATAAGCAGAAGTGCGAGAATCACTGAAAGGGAACCTCATAACCAGCAAAGAAAGGGAAAAGGAGAGCGAAATATTTGGTGCTATTTTTGGGTCTATTTTGGGGTAGGTACACTCCACACGTGTGAGAATCTGTTGTTGTCTACTGTAGAAAGAGCGAGTTACCACGGTCACATTGTGAAGACAGATTTTGGGTGAGGAACAAAGAAGCTCTCAAGCCAAAGTGCCGAGAAGAAGTCTCCCTCTAGAGAAAGGATAATCAAGAGCCAAGGTTGATCATTCTCATGTGCTAAGGGTTTCTGAATTAGGGCTGAGAAATTGCAGGTCTGAAATAGAGAAGAGGAAGTCGAGGTATCCATGAAGGAGGAAGGAACAAGGAGTTCGACTTTTGTTGACTCAAGAAGGAAGAGGAAGCTTTGTGTCTTGGACTTGGAGTGGAAAATAGGTCAGGGGTCTTGGACTTGCTATTCGTCAATTGAAGTCTCTATAAAAAGAAGAATTTGTTCGAGTTTTCCTCTCAAAAGGGAGAGGTTTTGGCCGTGGCTGATAGCCTATATTGTGTGTCTCTTGTCTCTTTATGGTTTATGCATTGGTAGTTGTTTAATGAAGAATAACACTATACTAACTTAAGTAAAAGAAGATCCTAATTTAAGAAGTAAAAAGCATTCACAAGCAGTTATCTAAACAAGAGAAATCATTTAATCTCGATGCCCTAGATTTCTCAACAGAATTAGCCCAAATGATTTATTGGTTTGGCTGGTTTGGGTGTGAGGAGCCTATAACTAATTTTATAGAAATTTTCAGGCAGTATTTGGGCCAGAATCATACATTCTTATAGTAGGGCGTATTGTTGGTTAGCTGGAATAGTGTGGAAAAAGTCACAATAAAATCGGCAAAGTCTGATTTTTTGAGCTAGCTGATTTAGCGGCCGATTTTTTGACAACTTTTTGAAAAGCGAAAAATTGGGATTTTATCGAAAAAGTCTCGATTTTATCGGGAAGTCAATTGAAAAAATCATGAAGCCCGTCCAGGCCCGACATAAGTGAGGGAAAGGGCCGAAATTTCACTCATTTTTCACTCTTATTTCTACCATTCGTCCCTATGGAGAGACAAGGTATTTTCCATTGCCCAAGAGGAGGAGATTTACTAGGTTTGTGGTGTAGATTTGGAGATTTCTCCACTGCTCAACGTGAGAGACTCAGGGTGTCGATTTGTTGCTGCCAGTTATGTATTTTAATTTCTCTCTCAGTCTTTATAACACAAATGGCTTCTTAAATATTTCTATTTATTTGTTTTTAGCTTGTTGTTGCTTAGAAATTTGAATCAAAACATTGTTTAGAATCTATATTGAATCAAAACTTCAAAACGTTTAGAATGTTTACATGTTTCAAGAATACAAAAATCGAACCCTTGTTTAGTGAATTTGAATGGGAAGCAGCAGAGGGGAGAGGCCACTATGAAAATTCCTAAAGCTGGAACCCTATTGCAGCAACTGGTATTATTTTTCCTAATTGTTAATTAATTTAACAATTTAGCTACTACAACAAATATTGAAATAAACACACTGCGACCTTAACAAATAAAATTTTGCGTAAAAATAATGCACTGGAAACTGAGAAATGTTAGCACACACACATAAAATATGAGACAATTATTTTTGGACAAATGTCCCCAGAAAAAACTCAACTTGGGAAAACCGGTGCAACAGTGAGGGTTTTTATTATTATGCAGCATTGAAAATCTAAGTACAATCTGGATGCCTGAAACTGACAAATCTACAACAAGAAATTATGGGCAAAATTACTGAAGGGAATTTAGCCTTCCTCCACCAGCAATCCCGGCATAACTTGCCTTCAGAAACTCGGCCCTCTGACCCTTTGCCTCAACCTCTACACAGTCTGCCTGACGTCAAGCCTCCAACCAGTCTCTGCTGAAGTCATTCTGCCTCCAGCTGCTGAGGAAATCGTCTCTCCGAACTCCTAGAACCTCTGCCCAACCTCTGGAACTAAGAACAAATTTCTCTCCATCTAATCAAAGTGCCTGCTAAAATTTGGGTACTGGAGGACAAGTGATTCCCTAAGGCTTTGATCTTTGGCCTAAGGAAAAGTGGCCAAATTTATTTCTACTTTTCTCCTAAAGTGACTTTATAAGTGGTAAAGTCAATTTAATTTAAAAGTGACTTTATAAGTGGTAAAGTTACATTCTAATTTAAAAGTGACTTTATAAGTGGTAAAGTTACATTCGAATTTAAAGGTGACTTTATTAAACTCAATGAAGAATTAGAAAGTGAAAAAGTGACTATGGAAATAAAAGGCTAAGTGGGTCTTTATTTATGTGGGTGAGTTAAAAAATAGAAAGTGAAAATTAAATGCACATTTATTCTCATCCCTAGATCTAAATGAATCTCAGCCATTAGATCTTAGGGTAACCCAAAATGTCATTATAAAAGGAAAAGAGAAGAGGAAAAGATCATTCATTCTTTCATGAGCATTTGAGAGAAAGAGAAGAAAGAGCAAGGAGAAAATTATGAGCAGTGAGGAAGTGAAGGAGAGCAGCAAGAAAACATTTCAGCGAATCTAGGCAGCAGCATTTATTGGCATGCATCCCAAGGAAAAAATCATACAGCAGGAGAAAGGCACAAAAATCGAGGAAGAGGGACAACAAGTTCTGGGCACTTTTTTTCGAGGTTGATCGTACAACATTTAATGTTGTTTTATTGCTGTAAAAATTTATGTTTTGGCTGTTTCCTGATTGGCATGATTTTCGAGGTGGAGTTCAAGCACGAAAATCGAGATAACTTGTAATTTGTGGTTACTGGAATTTTTACTGTGTATTTCAGTTTCTCTGTAAAAGCATTTTCAGAAATAAAGAAGAGCTCTCAAACTGGTTTTCCACAAGAGTTGTAGGGGGTTTTTCCAGGGTCACATTGACCAAAAATCACTGTGTTATTTTTTGTGTGTGGCTGTCATAATTTTGCTGTGTTTTAATTCTGCAATTTCAGCGGTTGTGAAATCTCTAAATTTGTGTTTTCAGAAAATTATTGTCATTTCCAAATTTTAGAATTTTTATCATGCTTGGTGTTGAACACCTAATCCTCTAAGGGTTGGTGTGGAAGTTGAACAGCCAAAAGGAGTCCAAGAGACCACTTGGAATATGAATCCAAGGGTCACACCATGTACTATAAATGTATATCATTTGTTAATAATAAGTGTACTCTCCTATTTATCTTTCATATTCTGTTGTTGCCATGTGTGTGTTTAACATGGTATCAGAGCGGGCAATATCCTGCCCTGCCCATATTTGAGCCAATTGTTTTATGGCCTTTCTGTGCAGGTCATTTTTGCCGTCATTTCTGCCATCAATTCTGCATTTCATGAACATTTTCTCAGCTAAATTCTAGCTGCAACCTCTGTCATTTCTCCAGCGCCATTTTTGGCTTCCCTCTTTAATTTGTAACTCCTATTCTGCCTATTCTGCCTATGTTCTGAATCCTATGCAGACTGACATCTCTCTCACTATTATTCTGCTGATTCTGGCTAGCCTGGCAGCTCTGACGCTTCCACTAGTCTGACATGGTATCATCAGCAGAACCATACCTCCCATCCGAGAATACACAGTCGTGGTATAACGCTTCCTGTGTTTGGCAATCCGTGGTATCGCTGCTTGGCATTCCGTGGTAACGCTGTTTGGCATTCCACTGCTTCCATACATCTTCGTGAACCTTAATGCCTGCTTGTAGATCTGTTAGGCTGCCGCATGCATTGATTATAGAAATAAAAGCCAATTTGTCAGGCTCTATCCCTGCGCGTTGCATTTCATAATACATCCTCAACGCTTCCTTGCAGAATCCATTCCATTCGATAACAAAACATTATTTTGTTTGTATTTGTGTAAATTCGTTTGAGTACATTGGATTTGGTTGCCATATGCGTTTGCAGCTGCTGAAACTTGTCTCTTCTTCTTCACTTTAATCACCCACCGTTGTTTAACTACTGCCACAACAGTGAAGATGGGAGTGGGACGAGGGCCATAAGAATAGAAAGTATAAGAATGAGTACGCAGACGTAAGGGCAGATGCGAAGTGTGTATTTATTGAACGAAGTTTCATTCGCAGTTGGAGATGAAGATTGGGAAAATGGCGAACAATTCATTGTGAGGAGGTGGCCTACGATCAGACCACCATTATTCACTCATTTATCAGCCTCAAGATCATCATCAGCTTGGCATGGTTGAACATTGTTGGAAATCTGCCCCAGTTCAGGAATTTGACAGTTTTGCAACTTTTCTTCTTGTGATACAATAGACTCAGCAGCCTAAGTCCCTCAGTTCTTTACATTCTCATTTCCTGATACGTTGGAGAGGATTATATGATACAAACATGCAGAGCAAAAAGTAACTAAGAAACGCGGCTTCTCACTGGATTTGTACTGTTGGAATGGATGATACTGAATATCTGATGAACTGCACTTGCTATTTCATTTGCGGATGTCAATTGACATTCTTCTTCAATCTTGACGTTGAAGGAGTAGAGCACTGAAAGATCAATGGTGGTAATATTCAAGTGTAAAATTGTCATATCGAGATTCTCAAGAGCCAAGATGACTTTGAGAAGCTGTCCAGGCCTCTTTAGAGAGAACTTTGAGACTGGCATGTGTTTCAATCACAATCACCTCTACATCAGCGATATCCAAATTAGAGCTTTCCATCTCACATTTTAGTTATGTTCGTTGTGACGAATATGAAGTATACTGTGGAGAGAGGAAGAAACCGTTGAAGGGAGCGGCAGTTGATTTGGGACTCTGAGATCCTTCCAGTTCACATTGTTTTCTACGCTTTTGAGCTTGAGCTTGAAGAGACTGCAAGAGTTGTTCCAGTTCTTTAACAAAGTCAATTGCACCTCCAATAATGGAGGCCTAATCTCCCCTTTGGATGAAAGAGACCAGCATCAGGGAATGCAGGACTGTTAAATGCTCGTTCATTTGCTTTCTCCTATTGCATTCAACAGTTATGTGAGTCATCCTTTGGCTCTCAACTTCTTCACTGTTCTTGCAGACCTTGGAACGCTTCCTCTTCCTAATTCGTTCATGGGTGGCTGTATTGGCTTGGTAACCATTAATATTCCCCAATCTCTTGTCGTTGCAATTGTCTGAAGAATTCACAGTGTTGTTGCATCTGTCAAAGGCCACTTCAGGAAGCCAAGATTCACTACTAAAAACTATGGGAAGATTTATCATTTGGGCACGAGTTCTGTATGGAAATTTTCGGCTGACATACACATGTATCCTCCTTGTTGTGCTTGTAAGGCAAAACCGAGAGCCTCTCCTAGACATTCGTTGAAAGGAGCACAATACAAGATTGAGCTAGCCCACGCTAGAGGTTAACCAGACTATAACTGCACTTGTTCATTTCCGAGCCAACCCAAGTCTTTTTTTGCACAGAATGGTCACCTGTAGCCTAACAATGATTGCTGCCACAACTGATTATTCCTAAACAGAGCTTGAAAGATTCCAGCAAGGTCACTCTCTTCATATGTTTGATGGCAAAGCATCTGACTTCATCTGTAATGAGTTCAACTCCTGAATGCATTACACCCTTGCCATTCCATTAGTCATATGGAGCAAGTCAATGCCATGAGAAGTTGAAAAGGTACGAGAAAATGTTTATTTTATAATATTCAATGCCACAATATGCCCTGAGGAGAAAGTAGGGGTGTAACGATTTTGCACAAGATTTTTATCCTCACCATGATGCTGGACCGAGGTCTATGTAACCAGATTTGATACTGACCTATTTCCTGTTTTGAGTCTCATCGTTTGGGAATGCACAATATACTTTTCCTTGTATATGAATGCAACCAACCATTGTTGTGTGTGGATTTGGAGAATAATTGTAGAGTTAAAATCTTACTTTTGGTTCATTCCTCAAGGAAGAATATCACTTGATTGTTGTAGTTTTCTGGGAGAACAAAGTTTGAGAATACCTTGCAGTGACATTGGTTCATAGTCGTGAACAAATTTTAAAGTGTAAGTTTGACATTGGAGAAAATGACTCAAATTACTGAAGTATTAGAATTCTTGAAAACTTTGATGCATTCTATTAATCATGATACAGTGAAAATCAGCAAGAACACTCTCTGTGATATTAAAACCTATCTGCAGTATACACAAGAAAAGATAGAATTTTTGGAGCTTGAATCTCAGCTACAGCAAGAAGAATTAAAATAGAGGCGTCATCATTCTGAACCTGTTTCTGTTCAGAACAATGAAACAGACTCCCATAAGCAGCAAGTTGATTCAGATCCAATGACCAATAAAGCAACAAGGTTACATGCAGAAGCAGAAATTCAGTCTGCATTTCCCAAGCCAATCATCAGACCTTGGGAAGAGCTTGTCCACAACAAGCACAAAACTGGTCTTGGATATGACAAGGATGTGTCATTTCATATTCCAAATTACTCAAAACCCATCCAGTTTCAGAGTGCTGGATTCCTTCATGACAGTTCACATTCAGCTATTCTAAATTCTGCCCCTCTTCCATAGCAACAGATTGTGAAATGCCAACACTGTGACCGAGTTGGCCATCTGAAAGATCACTGTTTTGATCTTCATCCATGTAAGCACTGTCATAAAACCAGTCATTCTTCAAACAGATGCTTCAGAAACAAACCTCCTGCAAGATCAAAGATTCATCTTAGATGGATCGTTTCTTAGCAATGGGCATCAACAGCCAAGAAGATATTCCAGTCACATGTCAGAACTTTTTCTAGAGTATTGAACAGTCTTGCAGTTGAGTTTTCTCCATCATCTCACCTTGTATCTGACGAGGGGGAAATGATGGTCATCTACAAGCTTCAAAGCCCCATCAAGCGAGCCTGAGCCACAAACTGTCATACCAAATTCAGAGTTGTAGCCAAAGACAAAGATGCCACTAAGCATGCCTTCAGTCAGTGATACCTCTTCAAAGAATTGGGGGCACTTCCTTTAGCAGAAGACTTCAACTTCTTGCCAGTTTTGGAAGAGTTCCAAGAATTGCATTAAGCATTCCAGAGTTGGTGGTAATCCTTAAACCATCACAGGTTGAGACCTCCCTTTTCAGGTTGAGGTTCTTCCTTTTATGCAGGGTGAGACCTCCCTTTCATGGTTGAAGGTTTCCCTCTTCAAAACATCAGGAGCACTTCCTCTAGCAGAAGACTTGATCTTCATGCCAGACTTGAAAGAGTTCCGGGAACTGCACTAAGCGTTCCAGTGTTGGTGGTCATCCTTAAACCACCGCCCTTTATACTAACATTTCAAAGAGCACATTCAGCGTAGTGTTGCCATGCATTTTTGCACGTTTTGTATTACAGCTCTCTTCTTGGACTCATACATAACCCTTCGGATTAAGGGGGGGAATGTTGAACACCTAATCCTCTAAGGGTTGGTGTGGAAGCTGAACAGCCAAAAGGAGTCCAAGAGACCACTTGGAATATGAATCCAAGGGTCACACCATGTACTATAAATGTATATCATTTGTTAATAATAAGTGTACTCTCCTGTTTATCTTTCATATTCGGTTGCTGCCATGTGTGTGTTTAACACTTTGGTTTAAAACTAAATGCATGGAGTCATAAGGAAAACTGATAACGGGAGTGGGGGTTGAAATTTCTTCATGGTATCAGAGGTTGGTTGGCTGAAAAGTGCAGTTTGGGACAGCAAAGTGAAAATTACATCAAGCTGATTTTTACACAAAAAAAAAGAAACCTTTACCACAGATTTGAAAATATCAATTTAGTAGGACAGTGAAGCATGTCTTTAGGTTTGAAAGTTGAAGACAGGTTGGATGGGTAGAAAAATTAGAGTGCATGGAAGGAGAGAATTCAGAGCATCTTTGAGAAAGTAGAAGTCTGGGGCATTATGGTAAATACCACACAGAACACAGTAGGAGTACCTGCTGACCCTGTACAGTTGGAAGAGTTTAACAAAAGGAATGCTAAGGCAAAAAGATTGATTCTGGAAGGAATCAAAAACCATGTCATTCCTCATGTGAGAGGAAAGACTTATGCACATGAGATGTGGATGCCTTGACCAGTCTTTACTAGAACTCAAATGAAAACAGAAAAGTGGTCCTAAAGGAGAAACTGAAGGCCATTAAAATGGCTAAGACTGACAATGCTACAGCATACCTCACAAAGATCACTTCAGTGAGAGATGAGTTGGCAGTCGTAGGTGAGATCATTGCACCCATTGAGTTGGTGAGAATTGCTTTGAATGGTCTTCCCAAGACTTGGGAGAATTTTGTGGATGGCATTGTTGCACAGGAAAACCTTCCCAATTGGGAGAGGTTGTGGGATGATTGCATTCAGAATGACATCAGAAAGAACTATCTTGGGGCAGCCAAACAAGTGGAGGAGGATGACAATGTGGCATTGTTAGCAAGAGGCAAGAAGGCCAGAGCAAAGAAGCAAGCTTCCAACAATAGAGGCAAAGGCAAAGGTAAAGGCAAGCAACAAAACAAGGAGAAGGACTATTCCAAAGTCAAATGTTGGAATTGTCAAAAGTTGGGACATTATGTTGTTGTGTGTCCAGAGAAGGAGAACAAGAAAGGGAAAGACAAACCCATGGCAGCTTCTACAAAGATAGAGAGCTTCTCAGAGAGATTTGATCGGGAGTTTGGGTTCATAGCTTGTGAGGCCACTAGTGCAGGATCACATGCCATACAGGTTCAGAGGGAGTGTGCATTCCCCGCTACTAGCATAGCATCTTCTAGCATTTGGTATGTTGACAGTGGTGCTTCCCACCATATGACAAGAGTCAGAGTACTTCTCAGAGCTTTCAGAGGGTGATACTAATATGGAGGTAGTACTTGGTGATGACAGCATTGTTAGAGCAGTCGATATGGGGTCATTGACATTTGATAGGGGACCCAAACCTTCCTTGAAAGTCTCAAACGTTCTATATGTGCCTGAAATGAAGAAGAACCTGATATCCATCTCAGCACTTGAGGATAGAGGGTATGATGTGTTGTTCAAGAGAGGGCAGGTGCTTATTTATCCTAGGGGAACTCCAGCTTCTTTAGCCAGAGAGATTGGTATGCGCCATGCCAAGGTGTACAAGTTCTCATTCCAGCGCCTGATGACATTGAGTAGCAGCACCCAAGATAGGACCGACAGCAGATCTAGCAGTTCAGAGTTGTGTGTGATTTGGCACCGCAGGATGGGGCACATGTATCAAAGGGCCTTGAGTACATTGCAGGAGATCACCACTGGTGTGCCAGATTTCAGTTCTGATCACCTTGATGTATGCAGAGGATGTGCTATGGGGAAGTTTGCCAGATCCCCTTTTCCCAGCAGTGACAGCAGAGCGACCGAGATCCTTGACTTGATACATGCCAATGTGAGTGGTCAGATGTCTCGTGTATCATTAAGTGGCTATGAGTACTATGTTTTATTCATTGATGACCACTCCAGGAAGACCTAGATTTATTTCTTGAAGACCAAGAGTGAGGTCTTCAAGCGGTTTCAAGAGTTCAAAGCTCTTGTGGAGACCCGGACAGGTAGGAAGATCAAGGTCCTCAGGTCGGACAATGGAGGGGAGTATACCCTTGGTGAGTTTGTTGATTTTCGTGCTGAGGCAGGCATTAGAAGGGAGTTAACAGTTCCTTGCTACCCCCAGCAGAATGGGGTTGCGAAGAGGAAGAAAAGATCCATTGTAGGGGCTGCCAAAGCCATGCTTCATGATCAGGGGTTACCTTTATTTTTGTGGGCAGACGCCTGCAACACTGTTGTGTACTTGCAGAACGAGAGTCCACATCGTGCCTTGGGGAATGTGACTCTGGAGGAGGCTTTTTCTAGGAAGAAGCCTAATGTTGGGCACTTTAATATCTTTGGGTGCCTTACATATTCCTATGTCCCCAAGGAGAACAAGACCAAGCTAGAGCCCACTACAGACAAGGGCATCTTTGTGGGTTATAGCGAGACCTCGAAAGCTTATCGGATTTATATTCCTGCGTAGAGGAAAGTGGTTATCAGGCGGGATGTGAAGTTCGAGGAGGAGAGAGCTTTCAGGAGGTCACGTGAGTTAGAGTATCCAGAGTCACCAGACCCTCAAGACAACTGAGTCAATCGCAAGGATCCAGTGGTCAAGGATCAGGAGGCACATCGATTACAGTGTCAAGTCCATCAGTGAGCAGTGGCTCTCAGAGTCAGGTGGGTGGTTCTTCGGGCAGCATGCAGGGCAATCCACAGAGCAGTTCACAGGGTAGTCCACTAATGGACAGTTCGCACGGTACTTCAGCATCTACAAGCACAGGTTCAGGCATGAGGTCAGTTGATAGGCCTTCAGGAGTTCAGGCTTCTGATGATGATGAGGATTCTCACTCCGGTGGTAGAAGTATGCTCAGGGAAGAGGAAGCCCAAGTGGCTTCAAGATACCTTGCGCGAGGCCACATCAGTTGTTGGGCCAAAGAGACATGTTAGAGAGAATAAACCACCTGAGCGGTTCTGTAGTTACATGGCATTAGTAACAAGCATTGTTGACTCTGAGCCTTCTAGTTATGAGAAGGCATCCAATCAACAGGTCTGGAGAGAGGCCATGTTGGAGGAGTATTCTTCTATTATGAAGAACGATGTTTGGGAGGTAGTGCCGAGGCCTGAAGGTAAATCAGTTGTTACTTCCAAATGGCTCTACAAGATAAAGCATGTTGCAGATGGCAGCATCGAGAAGTTCAAAGCTCGATTTGTGGCGAGAGGGTTCTCACAGGTAGAGGGAGTTGACTATGAGGAGACCTTCGCTCCCGTAGCTCGGTATACATCTATTCGCTCCATTATATCGATTGCAGCAGAGATGGGTTGGAAGATCCACCAGATGGATGTGAAGACCACATTTCTCAATGGCTTCATTCAGGAGGAGGTTTATATTGAGCAACCGCAGGGATTTGAGGTGCATGGGAAGGAGTCCCATGTATGCAGATTGAAAAAGGCACTCTATGGCCTGAAGCAAGCTCCTAGAGCTTGGTACTCTAGGATTGATACATACTTGCAGCAATTGGGTTTCACAAAGAGTGAGGCTGATCCGAACCTATACTTCATTGTGGTAGGTGAGGAGCCTCTCATTCTAGTGTTATATGTTGATGACTTGATCATCACTGGTGCAGAGAGACTCATTGAGAGCTGCAAGAGAGATCTTGCTTCAGAGTTTGAGATGAAGGACATCGGCTTGATGCATTATTTTTTGGGATTGGAGGTGTGGCAGGAGGAGGGGCATTTCTTCCTAAGACAAGGGAAGTACATTGTGGATATTCTTAGTAGATTTCACATGGAGTACTGCAAACCCATGTCTACACCTATGATCACTAACTAGAAGAAGCTTCACACTTATGATTCCGATTTGGTGGATCCTACTCTATACAGACAATTGATTGGTTGTTTGGTCTATTTGGTCAACACTCGACTGATATATGTTTTGCAGTTAACACTGTGAGTCAGTTCATTTGTGAGCTCAGGAGAGTGCACTGGGTGGCTGCAAAACACATTCTTCGTTACTTGCAGGGGACTGTGGATTTTGGTTTGGATTATAGACTGGGTGATGGAGTGAGACTGGCAGGGTACACAAATTCAGATTGGGCAAGTTGTGCTTCAGATAGGAAGAGTACTTCCGGGTGTTGTTTTGGGTTGGGTTAGGCAGTTGTGTCGTGGATCAGCGGAAAACAACAGTCAATTGCATTGAGTTCAGCTAAGGCAAAGTATATGGTTGCTAGTTTGGCTAGTTGTGAGGCCATACGGCTTCGCAAGATGTTGTTTGGTCTATTTGGTCAGGCATTGAAACCTTCAGTAATTTACTGTGATAATCAAAGATGCATAAAACTCACGGAGAATCCAGTTTTTCATGACAGATCAAAGCATATTGAGATCAAGTATCACTTCATTAGAGACTATGTCCAAAAGGGTGTTGTCAAGCTTGAATACATTTCCACAAATGAGCAGGTAGCAAACATTTTCACCAAAGCCTTGCCACTCAGTAAGAAGAAGTGTTAAAATTTGGGTACCGGAGGACAAGTGGTTCCCTAAGGCTTTGATCTTTGGCCTAGGGAAAAGTGTCCAAATTTATTTGTACTTTTCTCCTAAAGTGACTTTATAAGTGGTAAAGTCAATTTAATTTAAAAGTGACTTTATAAGTGGTGAAGTTACATTCTAATTTAAAAGCATCTTTATAAGTAGTAAAGTTACATTCTAATTTAAAGGTGACTTTATTAAACTCAATGAAGAATTAGAAAGTGAAAAAGTGAGTATGGAAATAAAAGGCTAAGTGGGTCTTTATTTATGTGGGTGAGTTAAAGAATAGAAAGCGAGAACTAAATGCACATTTAATCTCATCCCTAGATCTAAATTAATCTCAACCATTAGATCTTAGGGTAACCCAAAATGTCATTTAGAGAATAAAAGGAGAAGAGAAGAGGAAAAGACCATTCATTCTTTCATGAGCATTTGAGAAAAAGAGAAGAGAAAGCAAGGAGAAAATTTATAAGCAGTGAGGAAGTGAAGGAGAGCAGCAAGAAGACATTTTAGCGAATCTAGGCAACAGCATTTATTGGCACGCATCCCAAGGAAAAATTGTATAGCAGGAGAAAGGGACGGAAATAGAGGAAGAGGGACAGCAACTTCTGAGCACGTTTTTTTAAGGCAGGTCGTGCAGCATTTAATGTTGTTTTATTACTGTAAAAATTTATGTTTTGGTTGTTCATTGATTGGCACGATTTTCGAGGAGTTCAAGCACAAAAATCAAGATAAGTTGTAATTTGTGGTTGCTATAATTTTTATTGTATATTTCAGTTTCTCTATAAAAGCATTTTCAGAAATAAAGAAGAGCTCTCAAACTGGTTTTCCCCAAGAGTTGTAGGGGGTTTTTCCAAGGTCACATTGACCAAAAATCACTTTGCTATCTTCTGTGTGGCTATCATAATTTTGCTGTCTTTTATTTCTGCAATTTCAGCAGTTGCAAAATCTCTAAATTTGTGTTTTCAGAAAATTAATGCCATTTCCAGATTTTAGAATTTTTATCATGCTTGGATTTAAAACTAAATGCATGGAGTGATAAGGAAAACTGATAACCGAAGTGGGGGTTGAAATTTCTTCAGTGCCCTCTCTGAAGCTACTGCGCTACCTCACTGGGATAACTCGACCCTCTTGTCATTGCCTCTCCAAATCTGGAAAACTTCCTCCGAATCATTGTCGCTGCCCCTCACTCACTGCTTCAATCTCTGGCTCTCCAGCAACCGCTGCTACTCTCTAGAAATCGATTTGCCATGAAAATCTAGCTACAGAATTGTTTTCTCCATCACCACATCGATCTCCTCATATAATCCACTGTTGGAGCACCAACAGCCAAGATTAAAACATAATCGATGGCTAGGATCATCTCTTGATCGATTTGTGTGAGTTTCTAGATGATTATCGCCTTGACTTTATTAATATTGATTAATTAACCATATTCCATAAGTTTAGACTTAGGAAATATTTAAAAACTGGTTAGTAATTTAATTAAGTCATTTCTAAGCAGAATTTCGTGAAATGATTTCTAGGTTTTGGAGATCTCATGTATTCTAGCCTCTCCACCAATTTTCATGGCTAGAACACATCTGATACTACAAAAGCTACACTCCCTCTTAGCAAGGAATGTAATCCAGTGTTGCACTCCCGGTCACAACACATTGTCTCTGCATCATCTCCTGTCACACTGCTGATGTCTAGCCATACTACCCACCAACCAATACGCAACTTTGATATACACTGCATTTGTGTTGCTGCTGACACTGCCACACTATTGCCTATTGTCACCCAGATTGTACAGGCACCGCGACAATGCTCAGGACGAGGGTTGTCACTCTGATCCCCGAACACTTCGTTCTAGTTGTCTCCCAACAGTAGGCTATGGGGGGTAATCCCTATGGAAAGAAGTGAAGGAAAGCAAGTTGAGAATCAACTTACTTGGGAGACATGGATGGGTGGCCTAGCCACTTGGTTGAAATTAAGCAAGATTAATGATTAAATTAGATTTTCTATTATGAGACCAGTGCCTTAATGGAGTCATAGATTCTTGCTTCTTATGAATTGAAACAAAATCACTGGATGGACACCCGCTGCTTGCATGATTGACTAACCTATATGATATGCAAGTCCTAGGACTTATGTGAGATGTAGTGATCTTGGTAAATTTTAGTTAAATGCCTAGCCTAAATGTAACCTTCCTTTAACTATTTTGAAGTTGGGCTCCAAGGTAGGTTATGGGAAGGAGGCTAACAAGAAGCAAGCTAGGGCCTAATTAACGATACCTTTGATTAGGCTTCTATCACCCGATGCCTCCAGCGCTGTAGAGACTATGGCTCTGACGACTGCAAGGTCACCATGTTAACCACGGAAGAGTTGTCAAAGCCCCTCAAGCTAGATAAGAAGGGTTGTTCTATATCTTTATCAACCTAGCTTATGCAAGGAGATAAATTATTAATGCAAATCTAGATCTAATATGCTTATGCAAGAGATTATGAGTGAGATTTAACTTGAATTAAGATTTTCTTAAGTTGTTTAAGTACTTAATTATAATCTCTTCAAGAGTACTTAACAATAATGAATTACAATCTTAGACAAGATAAAATGCTTAGAGATACAAGTGTAAATTTCAACAATATGCCACAACATACCAAGTAACGTAAGATGTCAAAAGCTTAAAATTGTCAATCAAGATGTTGATCACAAATTTATACCAACAATACTACTTCAGAAAATTCAGATCTTATCAATGTTGTAACAATAGTGCATAAACCACTTCAAATGATGAAACTTGCCCAACACATAAAACAATGAAATTCAAGTGACCAGCAAATGTACTTTACCCTACTTAGATCACTTTAAGATGATGTATTTAGTCAAATTTTAGATCTGATTTCTTGATTTACAGCAATAAGTAAAGACAAATCAGCAAGATAAAACTGCCAAAAATAGATGGCCTATATGCCCAAAAATAGTAAAATGCACCAAAACTTGAAAATTCTGATTTTAAGGCCTTTAGAGAGTTTACTCAGCAATTTTCAGAACTGATATGTTTCTTACAGAAATGCGTTAATAACAGATCAGCGAACTAATCAAGCCAAAAATAGATGCCCAAAATTTCTAAAAATAGAAAAATTTCACCAAACTTGATAAAATTAATTTTTTGAGTTATTTAGAGGATGTGATTCAGAAATTTCAGAACTAATATGCTATTACAGTAGTGAAACAATGATAAATGAACAACCCAGCAATGCTTAAGACAAACCCTAATATTTCCAAAAATAGTAAAATTTTCCGGAAATTGAAAATTCCGGTTTTTGGCCTTTATTAAGAATTTGATTAAGAAATTTCAAAACTGCAGAAAATTTCAGCTATGCAGAAAAATCCAGTGAGCTTAAATGTTAGATCTAGGCCAAAACTCAAATACCCAAGAGGCCTAAATTTGTGAAAATGAAGATTTTTCAATTTGAAATGATTTTGACCATTTAGTTTGTGCTTTTAGGGCCTAATCATTAGTAATTTGCTTGTTGTAATAAAACTGCAGAAAACAAGGGTTTAGAGGTCAAACCCTAGGCCCAATGCCTTGAAGATCTCACTGTTGAAAATCAATAAAACTTTGAGATCACTTTGCCGCTTGAAAAATAAAAATTTTGAGACCAAAATCACCAAGTACTTAGCCTTAAAACTTCAGATTAGGTTTTCAGGTCAATTTAGGGCAAAAGAGCCCAAGAAAATGGAGAACAACGCTAAGGGAGACAAATTTGTGGGGATAAAAGGGTTAGGATGATAGATCAAGGGCTAAAATGGCAAGAGGAGGCCAAAAACTGAAAACTCATGCCTCGAAAAAGTTTTTTTTCTTCCTGATCTGAATTTTTCCATCAAATCTTTCGTAAATGTCCCTGCAAAATTGTTTAGAGACTAGATCTTACCCTCAAGGGGCTAGATCTAGCTCTTCTCTTACTTGATTCCTTGATCCAACCTGCAAAAATGAAAATAAAAACACCCAAACTCCAAATATATACAAAATACTAAAAATCCCCAAAACCTAAGTTAGAAAAAATAATTTACAAGTTAGATCTACAAAATTATTTGTTGAAATTTTTAAGTTTGACACATTAGAAACCCCTACTACATTATTTGGTTTATTATCTTCTACTTGTTCTTTCCATTAACAAGTTATTTATAAATATAAATACCAAAATAAACACAAATGCAGTGTTAATTTCTTAACACATATACTGTAATATTCCTAATTAGCCATGGCTAATTGGAATATTCGATTTTGTTCAATTTTTGTCTTCTATAGTTATTTGTAAATAAAAAGTGAGGAAGGGAGACATAACTCACTTTTAGAATAAAAAGTCACTTTCTAGTAGCACAACGTTGTGACTTAAAGGGGAGCCCCTTGGCCAAAGGGGGACGCAGAAATGGAGCCCACACAAACACACGGAGGGATTGCGCAGGAGAGAAGAAACACGTGGCAAGAGGGGAATCACGCAGGAGGAGGTGAGCCTTGGGATTGAGAGAGGCAAAGGCTATAAAAGAGAGAGGAGCCCCCTCATTTTGGATCATTCCTGTTATGAGCATTTGTGTTAGTCATTTCGACTTAAAGCAAGCTAGTTGTTTAGTTAGTTTGCAGCAATGTTTAGTACATTGAGTATCTTCGTTCGGAGATCTCACCCTTAGCCCCGAGGGACTTTGAGTGCCTGCTCGGGCAAGGTATTTCCATTGGCATTCCAACAGTAGTTTCATCAGCATTTCAACAGCAGTTTCATCAACGTTTTGGAGGACTGCGTAGCACTGAGAGGAGGACGCAGTTCTTTCTGGCAGGAGTCTGGGTTGAGGGTTTGCAGGAGGATTTGTGCTGAGAGGTAGAGCAGGGGATTAGCTCTTGCATATTGGAGAGTTTTGGCAGGGGTTTCAGGCAGTTTTCTGGAGGGTTTCATTCAGTGGCAGCGTAGATCATTGAGGGACTGCGCAAAACCCCAAGGGGGTGATTTTCGAGGGTCGGACATTTCAGAAAAGCTTTCTGGGCTTTTTTGGTTTCTTGAGTAAGTCTGATTCTAGAGTTTGAGCCTTTTTGAGGAGGGGAGCAGCCCCAAATCCTCATTTGATTTCTAACAGCAGCAGCAGCACGGCAGTTCTCCAGCAGCTTGGACGCAGTTCAGAGAGGGGCCATTCCTTTGCTATTCTGAGTGTATGTCTTCACTTGCCTGGTGCAAGTCGAGGTGCCATCTTCCTGATCACCTCCTGTACTCATTCTATTACTCAGTATAATAAAATGGCTCAGCATTCTCTCTGCATTTCTTGAGTATCTGCTTATGGTTATATTGTTATATGTTGCATCATTGATATTTGTATCTCTTTGAGCATTCTCGGCTATTATACCACTTATGTGTTTCGCGTATACTCTTAGACAGAGTTTGGAAAGGGCAAGGTAGCCTCCAGATCTCGTCGTCTTTTCAGAGGCGACATATCTGGTAAATGCCCTCCCAGTCCATCTCTGGTTGGAGTTTTTTCTTGTGCTTGAGGAATATTCCTGGTAAGGGATATTACAGTGGTATCAGAGCATAGATCTGGCTCAACCTGTGGAGCTAGCAATCTATGACACCCGAGAAAACCGTATATCTGTTACAGAGGTCGGAGGTACAGAGACACTGGGCGTAGGGTGGAGAACACTTACGGAGAGGGAGACTGTGTTCCAGTGGTGGACGTAGAACAGGAGGAGCCTGTGGTAGACGCAGAACAGAGGGTTCTTGTGGTGGACGCAGAGTGGGAGGCTCCAATGGCAGATGATGACGGGAAGAGATTTGCAGATATGCTCCTCAAATCAGTACAGGATCTATCGACGCAGATTGAGGTGATGGGGCAGAGATTCACGACAGCAGAGGCCAGACAGCATGAGAGCCCATGGGTTTTCCAGGTTAGTGAAAGATCGGGTGCATCCCACCATTTGCCAGAGCAACGTGATACTGCGCAGCAGGTGGCCTCACATGCCCCTACACGCTCTACCATGCCCACTTTCTTAGGAGCAGACATGGGGGTCGTAGCCCAGCAGGAGGCAGAGCCTGGACATATGGGTGATTATTTTGCAAAGTACCAGGCCTATGGGCAAGAGTTCAAGGAAGCCCTCTCATTCAAAGATTTTGTTCAGCTCCAGCGGGATAGTAGACCCCGCGACCATCACAGAGGGTACCAGCATTACCATGATGGTGACACCCACCGTGCAGCGAGTAGATTCCACTTGCCTACATTTGAGGGTTCATCAAACAGTTCAGCAAAGTCTTGGGTAGAGAAGCTGAACATTTATTTTCAGCTTAACTAGATGTTGGAGACAGAGGCCATCAAGGTGACAACATTGCACTTGGATGGTGAGGCCCAGGATTGGTGGTTTCATGGGATGGTTACACTCGGGCACTCCATAGTGACGATATGTGTTGAGTTTACCAGGAGATTGAGGGAGCGATTTGATCGGAGGGATCCAGAGCAGCATTTTGTTGAGTTGACGAGGCTCAAACAGACAGGGAGCCCAGAGACCTACATTGCAGATTTCTTGAGGGTCTCCATGATGGTGCCAGACCTATCCATGGCATGGAGGGTCTATATGTATGTTGAGGGATTAGCAGAGCCACTTCGAGGTCTAGTCCGATCCACTAGACCAGCCACACTCCAGGACGCTATCAGCAAGACCTAGGACTTACATGATGTCTTACCCAGGACCCGGACACCTTACCCCCAGAGACAGACTTTCCAGTCTAAGGGGAAGGATGTGACGATTCCACCTCCAAAAGGGAATACAGGACAAGTACAGATTGATGACGATGTCAGGAGGGCGCTGAAGAAGAAGCGGTTGTGCTTCACATGTCAAGAGCCGTGGGCACCGGGACATAGATGTGCTGCTGGCAAAGCACATTTTATTGAGGTCTTCTCCGAGAACAGTGGAGAAGAGGATGACGAGGATGATGTGGAGGCAGGAGATAGCCATGTCGTACAGGGACCTTTGCCACCTCCACCACCAGCAGCAGGTGGTGCATCTTTTGCACCCACTGGAGGGGCCCTTGCAGCATTGCGAGGAGTTCCCAAGTATCTAATGCTACGCGTACGAGGGACAATACGTGGCCAGCGAGTATCAGTTTTGGTTGACAGTGGGGCGACCCACAACTTCATCGATGCATAGATGGTTGAGCGGAGAGGTATACAGACAGAGAGCTTCGATGGGTTTTCAGTCTTGGTCCCAGGAGATCAAACCATGACGTGTGCTCGTTATGTTCCAGAGCTTTCAGTGACGATGGGCACCTACACATTGACTGACCACTTTTTCATGGTCGATATTCCGGACACCAACATGATACTAGGTGTTCAGTGGCATATCACTCTAGGGAAGGTCACGACAGATTGGAAGACCCTAGAGGTTGAGTGGGATGATGAGAAGACAGGGAGGCATGAGAAGATACAGGGACAGCACACATATCCGTCTCAAACTGTTTCGGCTCATCGGATGGAGGCAGTCTTCCGGAAGGGAGACATAGAGTGGGCATTGGAGTTGCGTGCATCAGAGGCAAGGACTACAGGGTAGACGGTACATCCAGAGATACAGTCTATCCTTGATCGGTCTACCATAGTGTTTGGGGAGATTCCATCAGGACAGCCACCAGATCGGGGGTTTGAGCACACCATCGAGCTTGAGCAAGGCATACAGGACGTGATTACCACCCCCTATAGGCACCCCAAGGCCTATCGGGATGAGATTGAGCGGGCTATCCAGGAGTTGTTGGCTCTTGGGCACATCCGACCGAGCACGAGTCCTTTTGCTTCTTCTGTGGTGTTGGTGAAGAAGAAGGACGGTACATTGAGGATGTGCATTGATTACAGGGCCCTGAACAAGAAGACCCTGAAGAACAAGTACCCCATACCCAAGATCGATGAGTTGATGGACAAGTTGAGAGGGGCACGTTTCTTCTCAAAGATTGATTTGAGATCTGGGTACCATCAGATTCGCGTGAGGGAGCAGGACATTCCCAAGACCGCCTTCAGGTGTCACTATGGGCATTTTGAGTTCTTGGTGTTGCCTTTTGGGCTAACCAACGCCCCAGCTACATTTCAGTCCTGCATTAATCACATCTTCCGTAGTCACTTGAGGAAGTTTGTGTTGGTATTCTTCGATGATATTCTCATTTACAACAGGACTTGGGAGGAGCATCTCCAGCACATTGAAATAGTATTGTGTATCTTACAGGAGCAGCAGTTCTATGCCAAACTCTCCAAGTGTGAATTTGGGTTGACGGAGATGTTGTATTTGGGACACAACATAGGGGTGGACGGAGTGAGGGTCCACGAGGAGAAGATCAGGGCCATCATAGAATGGCTGGAGCCGAGAAACGTGACGGAACTTCAAGGATTCATTGGCATTTGTACTTACTACTGGAAGTTCCTCAAAGGTTTCTCACAGCTTGCCGCACCCCTGACATATTTGACGAGGAAGAGGGCATTCAGTTGGTCGAATACAGCGCAGCGAGCCTTTGACAGGCTCAAGGAGGTTATGAGCAGCTGCCCAGTGCTTGCGTTGCCAGATTTTACGCAGCCATTTGTTTTGGAGTGTGATGCGTCGAGAGAGGGGATCGACGAAGCATTGACGCAAGGAGGTCACCCTATAGCCTTTGAGAGCCAGAAGCTCCTTCTGCATGAGAGGTTGTATTTTATATACGACAAGCAGATGCTGGGCATCATGCATGCATTGGCTAAGTACCGGCAGTATTTGGTGGGTAACAGGTTCAGGGTGAGGACTGATCACAACAGCCTCAAGTTCTTTTCGGAGCAGAAGCAGCGATAGGAGAGGCAACAGAAGTGGATCAATAAGATCCAAGCATATGACTTTGACATTGAGTATGTCAAGGGTAAGAACAACGTGGTAGCAGATGCCCTTTCATGTAGACTAGCCACGTTGTCTCATATGAGCTTGGATACAAACTGGAGGGCTCGACTCTTAGTAGAGTACTCCAAGCACAAGTTTGCATGTGAGGTTCTAGATGGGCAGGTGGCAGATGACAGGTACAAAGTGGTCAATGAGATCATCTATTACAAGGACCGGATCTTCTTGACTGAGGGGTCTCAGCTCAAGAAGAATACACTCCAGGCATCACATGATTCACCTTTGGCAGGACATCAGGGGTTTACCAAAACTTACAGGGCCATTAGAGAGAGGTTCTCATGGAAGGGCCTCAAGGAGGACGTACTCCAGCACATCCGGGAGTGTGATGTTTGCCAGAGGAACAAGGGAGAGATGAGCCATCCCGTCGGTTTATTGCAGCCTCTTCCCATTCCGGAGTGGAAATGGGAGAGTATTTTCATGGACTTCATCACAGGGTTGCCCATGGTATAGGGCAAGGATTGTATCTTTGTCGTCGTTGATCGACTGACGAAGTACGCACATTTTTTTGCCATATCCGCACACTATACAGCAGCACAGGTGGCCGAGCTATTCTTCAAGGAGATCTTCAGGCTACGTGGTCTTCCTAAGACCATCGTCAGTGATAAGGACAGTCGTTTCATGGGCGGGTTTTGGCAGGAACTGTTCTGGTTGGTGGGGACGGAGTTGAAACCGAGTACCAGTTATCACCCACAGACAGATGGGCAGACAGAGATAGTTAAAAAGTGGTTGGAGGGCTACTTGCATAACTATGTCAGTGGGCAGCAGTGAGCATGGCTGAAGTGGCTGCATCTGGGGGAGTACTACTACAATACTTCACATCACATGTCCATTGGTATGTCACCATTCTATGCCTTATATGGTAATCATTCTTTATCTTTTGTTGACATGATGTTTGGTGATAGCAGGGTTCCTAGAGCCAAGATTTGGATGCAAGAGAGTCAAGATATCCTCCGAGCTCTCAAAGATAACATGGCTACAGCGCAGAACCAGCAGAAGTTGTATGCTGACAGGGGTCAAGTGGAGAGACTGTTCGAGGTAGGGGACATGGTCTACCTACGATTACAGCCATACCGACAGTCGTCACTGAAGCAGAAGGTGGCTAAGAAGCTCAAGCCCCGCTTTTATGGGCCATACAAGGTGATAGCAGGATTGGACAGGGTGCATATGAGTTGGAGCTGCCCCAAGGCAGCAAGATTCATAACATTTTTCATGTATCATGCCTGAAGAAGGCATTGGGGCAGCAAGTGACAGTGACAGATGAGCTACCACCCATGGATGATGAGAGGCATTTGGTATTGCAGTCGGAGGCTATCATTGATACCAGGGAGAGGCAACTGCGGAGCAGGACGGTCCGAGAATTCTTGGTGAGGTGGAAGAATTTGCCGGATGAGGATGCCACTTGGGAGAGTGAGAAGATCTTACAGCATCCATCACTTCAGTTGCTTGAGGACAAGCAACATTTTGTCGAAGGAGACTATAATATTCCTAATTAGCCATGGCTAATTGGAATATTCGATTTTGTTCAATTTTTGCCTTCTATATTTATTTGTAAATAAAAAGTGAGGAAGGGGGACATAACTCACTTTTAGAATAAAAAGTCACTTCCTAGTAGCACAATGTTGTGACTTAAAGGGGAGCCAAGGGAGCCAAAGGGGGGACGCAGAAATGGAGCCCATGCAGACACATGGAGGGACTGCGCAAGAGAGAAGAAACACGTGGCAAGAGGGGAATCACGCAGGAGGAGGTGAGCCTTGGGATTGAGAGAGGCAAAGGCTATAAAAGAGAGAGGAGCCCCCTCATTTTTTATCATTCCTGTTATGAGCATTTGTGTTAGTCATTTCGACTTAGAGCACGCTGGTTGTTTAGCTAGTCTGCAGCACTGTTTAGTGCATTGAGTGTCTCCGTTCGAAGATCTCACCCTTAGCCCCAGGGGACTTCGAGTGCCTGCTCGGGCAAGGTATTTCCATTGGCATTCCAGCAGTAGTTTCATCAGCATTTCAGCAGCAGTTTCATCAGCGTTTTGGAGGACTGCGCAGCACTGAGAGGAGGACGCAGTTCTTTCTGGCAGGAGTCTGGGTTGAGGGTTTGCAGGAGGATTTGTGCTGAGAGGTAGAGCAGGGGATCAACTCTTGCATATTGGAGAGTTTTTGCAGGGGTTTTAGGCAGTTTTCTAGAGGGTTTCATTCAGTGGCAACGTAGAGCATTGCGGGACTACGCAGAACCCCAAGGGGGTGATTTTCGGGGGTCGGCCATTTTAGAAAAGCTTTCTGGGCTTTTATGGATTTCTTGAGTAGAGTCTGATTCCAGAGTTTCAGCCTTTTCTGAGGAGAGGAGCAGCCCCAAATCCTCATTTGATTTCTAGCAGCAACAGTAGCACGACAGTTCTCCAGCAACTTGGACGCAGTTCAGAGGGGCCATTCCTTTGCTATTTTGAGTGTATTTCTTCACTTGCCTGGTGCAAGTCAAGGTGTCATCTTCCTGATCACCTCCTGTACTCATTATATTACATAGTATAACAAAATGGCTCAGCATTCTCTCTGCATTTCTTGAGTATCTGCTTATGGTTATATTGTTATATGTTGCATCATTGTTATTTGTATCTCTTTGAGCATTCTCGGCTATTATACCACTTGTGTGTTTCTCGTATACTCTTAGATAGAGTTTGGAAAGGGCCAGGTGGCCTCCGGATCTCGTCCTCATTTCAGAGGCGACATATCTGGTAAATGCCCTCCCAGTCCATCTCGGGTTGGAGTTTTTGCTTGTGCTTGAGGAATATTCATGGTAAGGGATATTACATATACAGATCAACGACTGAAATAACTAAGACAATCACACAAGGGACACCGATATTTTTGGACAAGCGTCCCTGGAAAAACCCAATGCGGGAAAACAAGTGCAGCAGATATGAGGTTTTATTATTATGCAGTTTTTGAATACAACTAGGGTGTCAGAAATGGCTCGCCATTCAGAGAATTTCCTTGGCAGAAATACCTCTCCTCGAAGACAGATATTCCGGTTGATCAACAACCGGATGATTGATCCCACAGCAACTTCGACAATTCCTTAGCTAGATAGCGAAAGATGATCCAAGCTTCTCTCTGGAACTATGTCACCCTCCAGGGACTGCCTCACCCTTTTCTAGTATGAGTCTACCTCTCAGCTCCCAGTCTGCCCCACGAAAATCCCACAGTGTTGCCTCTTCAGCCGAGCATCAGCTCTGCTAGCCTCTGCGCAGCCTCTACTACCTCTGTGCAGCCTCTACTACCTCTGCGTCAGCCTCTTGGCCTTCTGCATTAGCCTCTTGGCCCTCTGCGTCTTCTGCGCTGGCCCACTCAACCTCTGCGTCAGTCCTGGCTGCCTCTGCGTCAGCCTTCCAAGGCTCTACACTGTCTCTCTGACACTTTCTCTGCCTCCCTGATATGTATTCTCGGCCTTCTGTCGAACTGTCCCTCACTACAACAGATCACTAACTCGATTTCTCAGAAAACTCAATCCCAGAAAATCGAAATCTTCATCAACTTGGTGTATCTCCAAATGACTCTCAAGCCTCCTCTTATACTTTTCTTGTTGACAATTCAACGGTCGAGATTAAGCCCCTAATCAACCGCTAAAATTAAATTTGGTTTGATCCTCGTCATTTAGAACTTTCTCACCCATATTATATTAATACACATTAATATTTTAATTTTCCTAAGTTTAGACTTAGGGTCTCATTAAAAATATTAATTACTTTAATATCTTTCCATCCAAGTGGAATTTCCCCAAATGATTTCTGGATCTTGGAGATCTTATGTGCCTTAGCCTCTCCACCAATTTTCATGGCTAGAGCACATCCCATGCTACAAAAAATCAACACTTCCTCTTAGCGAGGAATGTGCTCTAATAATGCTTCACCACAGAAACATCACACTGATCCTCCACATCGGTACATGTGTTGATGCTTGGTCTGCTCCCTCACATCTCCTGCATTGTTGCTCCCTGTAATGTTGCCCATGACACTGCCACTACCACTGCTACATCTGCACTACAACTCCCTTTCAATATGTTGCCCATGATGCCCCTAGCACTGCCACTGCTAACTGCTTCCCTACAATTCAGTTACCGAGAAGTAGGTAACCGACTTCCCCAAATACTGACATCCCAATCAGTCTGGAAGCCTCATGATGTTGAAACTAGCTCTGCTGCTAACTCGTGCTCCCTCTGCTACCACTGTGTTGCTACAAACACCTCTGTGCCTCTCACACTGTTGCAACCTCTGCTACGCTGCTACAGACTTCTACTCTCTAGCCTTGCCTTGCTACTGCAACCTCTATTGCGCTGCTACAGACTTTTGCACTCTAGCCTTGCCTTGCTGCTCCATCACACTTTGCTCCACCCGACATCTGTCATCATGCTACTATCGTTAAGGGCTACCGTAGTTGGATGTGATCCAAGAGTTTGGGCACCTCAAGGATCCTACCCCCGGTATGTAGTCCTCCTGACTATAACTCGATGTCTCCCCACCTCTTCTCTAGAGGCGCATGAGCACTCATGGCACAATCATCATCAAGCCAACCTCTTTCTCTGCCTTAACTGGAGCTGCCTTTGAATCGGAAGCCTCTCCCTTGCTTTTCTTTCTAGGACACTGGGATGCATAATGTCCCAGCTCCCCACAATGCAAGCACTTAACCTTGGAGATGTCCTTCTTCTTCCTCTTCCCTTGCTGTCCCGCAGATGCTAGAGTCAAATCCTCCTCCTCTTTCTTGATTCGACCTCCCTTGCCACTACTCCTCGCCTTGGTCATCCTCCTGATCTCTTCCTAGTGAAGAGCTGCCCACATCTCCTCCCAACCGGAAAAAGTACCCCTGCCCAAAATACTTTGGACAAATGTCTCCCATTCCTCGGAGACTGCATTCAGGGCAGTGTTGACCATAAATTCTAGATCCGGTGTAGACCCCACGGAAGTAAGTTGGTCGCGAATCTCCTGCAACCTGAGAAGGAATGGATCTATCTACTTTCCCTTCTACATCTGATATGACCACAACTGATTCTCCAATAGCATCTTCCCTTGCACGGAAGAGCCCTAGTATAAGGTGGTCAGGGTGTCCCACATCTCCTTTGTTGTGTTTTTCTTAGCAATATGTGGTATTGTTGACACCTAATCCTTGTGATTGGGTGAATTTATGTAAATAAATAAATTAGAAATATGAACAGTCATCGGGAGATGAACTGAACAGTCTCTCCCTAATGTATATAACAAACACCTACCTGATGAAATAAATCAATAGAATCATTTTTGCCTTATGGAGTTACTGCCTGGCCTGACATGGTATCAGAGCCAACTCCTTTTTAGCTCTTGTCCCTTGTAACTCCCTTGTCTGCTCTCATATACCTGCGCTGCTCCTCCATACAATTAGTTGCGCCCTCTGTCTGCCATATTCCATTTATACAGACCTGCGCCTGACATTCACCTGAACGATGCAAACGTTCCTCTGCCATATTCTCTGCTAAACGTTGGTAGCCTGTTCCACGTATTTTGATCTGCTGAAACATTCCTCTGCCTGTTCATCTGAATACGTTGATTGCTCTCTGGCTGTCCTGACATAGAATCCATAAACGTTTCATAATTTTAGCACTGTCCTTCACCACCACTTCCACCATGAACGACTGGATTCTATCCTTCGAGAAAGCAAAGACCTGGTGCGCATACAGATACTGCATCTGCTCCACAAGATCGTAGGTGCTTGTTGAGCACTCGCTCCTCGCGTTTTCCCTCCGACCCTCCTCTACGAAATTGGGACATTGGCCGTTTGTGCAGGTCAAGCAAGATTTCAAAGTTCAGAAAAAGTCAAATACAGTGAGCAGCGACCTGCAAGAAATTTATTTGTGGGACGATATTCCTTGCGGCAGTGTTGTGTGTTGTAAATGTGTGCAGAGCTCGTCACACCTTCCTACGTTTGTTTCTCATTACTTGGTGATTTTGTTTATTTCACTAAAGTTCAAGTTTTCAACAAGAATTCAATGTTGAAATGGTTTCTGTAGGGTCAATTTTGAGCAGAGGCCTTGATTCCCTTAATATCATCAGTGACTGTCCGATTTAAGCTTTTCCGTTGTGGTTACCGCAGCCTGTGCATAACCATTGAATACGTAGTTGGTTTTGGTGTGGTTACCGCAGCTTGAATACGTGGTCCCCTCCCTTGGCTCCCTTGGCTTCCTCACGACCTCTCACCTAGCTTCCGCTGACCACGCGGCCTCTCACTTGGCTTCCTCACGACCTCCATACACACAACCTTCCTCACGGCATTTTTTTGCTGCCACACCAACACCGGTTTTCCGAGTCTCAGTTCTGCAACACTGATACATTTGAACACTGTCACATGGTAATTGAGTTTCTTATATAAAGGGGACGTATGCCATATATGAAGTTTATATGAAATTTATAATGGTGGATTTATATGAGATTTATATGGTGGATTTATATGAGCTTTATATGAGGTGGATTTATATAATGATGGATTTATATGGGTCACATGGTGGATTTGAAATCTTTTGAGAATGCCATTTTGAGTACAATTTTACTGTATATTAGCAGAAGTATTTTTCTATCAGCAAAAGTAATTTTTTTTATAGAATGAATTCAATCATATCCATGGTGGGAATAGTTCTCACTGGCAAGGAGAACTATCCTGAATGGTCCCAGATGATAAAACACACCCTCATTTTCAATGAGTTGTGGAAAAGAGTGTGTGTCGAGAACGGAGACAATGAACCAGTACAGCGTACCTCAGACAAAGAGATCGTCATTTGGAAAAACAAGAACAGCAAAGCTTATGCATTAATCGCAGCATCTGTAAATGAAGAGGTGAGTTGCCATATTTCATCATATTCAACTGCCTTTGAAGCCTTACAAAAGCTGAAAGAACTCTATGACTCACATTCTGCACCTGAAGTTATCCAACTCATTATTAAACTCTTCACTCTTGAACTGCAAAATAATGATCCTCTTGCTCTTGCATCTGAAGTAAAGTCTATAATGCATGATATCAAATCCACTAAAGTTGAATTGGATATTCCTCTTATTGCTTTTCTCAAGGCACTTTATCCTACTTACTCAAATTATCTTGAGTCATTGCAAGCAAATGGAAATCTCAAAGATAAAACCTTTGACTCTCTTGTGACAAAGTTTGCTGAAAGAGAGAAAGCTTTTGGAAAGAAGACAGCCCCTGAATCTTTTGAAGAGGTTGTGTGCCTTGCTCATAAAGAAAAACATCCTGCTCAAGATTCTACAAGAGGACGAGGTGGACAAAGAGGAAGAGGAAGATATTTCAGAGGTGGGGGGGCAGACATTCTCAAGGAGAAAAGGCAGATTTGCACTGCATACGCTGCAAAAGAAATGGATCACATGATGCCTCTACATGCAAGCTACCATTGGACAAAATTGAACAGAACAGAAACCAACAAAAAGGTAAAACTGATGATACAGACAAAGGTAAAGCACCTGAATCCGCTCACTATGTTGAGGCACAATGTAACATTGGAGTAAATGAAGATTTATTTAATGCTTCACTTGATTCTTGAAAAAATGATTGGTTGCTTGATTCAGGAGCAACCTGCCACATGACTCATAGAAAAGATTTTTTTGAAGATGTCACTGACAATGTTGATGGAGCAGTATACTTTGCAGATCAATCACAAATCAAGCCATCAGGGCTTGGCACAATCAGGCTTAAACTGCTTGGTCTTCCAGACTTTCTTCTGCATCATGTTCTATATCTCCCACAGCTCAAGAGAAACTTGTTGTCCTTGGTCCACATCCGCCAGCAAGGTCACTCCATTCATATGTTTGATGGCAAGCTTGAGGTAAGAAAAGCATCTGACCACTCACTTGTCATGAGGGGTATAGAAGAAGAAAGGCTTATCAAGCTGCAAGGAACCTCTGCTCATGCACAACTTTTCTCATACAATTCTCATCATGAAGAAGGTACACTTCCATCAAGTTTATTATGGCATGCTAAATTTGGACATTTGAACTATGACAGTCTCCGCTTGTTGAAGAAAAATGGTCTTGCTGGTTTGCCTACAATTCCTAGGAAACTTAAGCAATGTGATGCTTGCATTCTAAGAAAGCATAGCAAACAGTCTTTTCATGATTCACATTCAAGAGCACATAGGAAGCTTGAACTCATTCATTCAGATTTATGTGGTCCAATGCTTGTTCCTTCTGGTAATGGAAATAAATATATCATGACATTTATTGATGACTACACCAAAATGTGTTGGGTTTATTTATTGAAGAACAAATCTGATGCTTTTCAAACATTCAAGAATTTTCATAAATGGATTGAAAATGATGCACAATCCCATATTGGGTCTATTCGCACTGATAATGGAAAAGAATACACATCAAATGAATTTGAAAACTATCTTCGCCAACATGGGATCAAACATCAAATAACTGTGCCTTATAATCCCCAACAGAATGGTGTAGCTGAAAGAATGAATAGGACAATCTTAAATATGGTATGATCCATACTCTTCTTCAAAAATGTAAAGATAATGTTTTGAGCTGATGTTGTTCTATGTGCTGCATATATAAAGAATAGACGTCCATCTAATGCTATAAGAAACAAGACTCCATATGAAATGTGGTATGGACATGTTCCTTCGGTAAAGCATCTCAAGGTCTTTGGTTCCACCTGTTATGCTTTGATACCAAAGGTACATAGAAACAAACTTGGTGCTAGAAGTCATAGGTGTATCTTTCTAGGGTATTCAAACACCTCCAAAGCATATCGCCTCTATGATGATGAAAATAAGAAATTTGTTGTATCTAGAGATGTAATTTTCCTTGAATCATCCAAAATTGACAATGTTGTTGAGCGGCAACTTGATCGCTTGGATAGATTCGCAAAAGAAAAATCATTTCAAGAATTTGATAATCAGATTCCACATCTTGAAGGGGGGATTCCTATACTAGATCAACATGTGGAATCTTCTTCTGAAGAACACTCTCCCCTGCATGAAACTCCAACAACGGATGATGCTTTAAGTGATGTGATTGACAGAATTGGGAGACTCAATCTTGATTCAGTCCCAACTCAATCAACGGAGCAGCTTGGACCATCTAAAAAAGGTCCCCCAAAGTGGGTGACAAAGACACTTGAAAGTGTTCATCTTGATGAAGTTGGAAAGACAGGAACCAGAAATTCAAACCGGCAAAATGGAGGTGATGTAGATGACTCTAATTCACCTGTTGATATGGGTGTTTCTTATGATTGTGAATTGAACATGTCTACAGATTTTGAACCAACTTCCTTCAAAGAAGCTACTTCTCTTGATGAATGGAAAGAAGCGATGCAAAAGGAGTATGATGCCCTCATAAAGAACGGCACTTGGAGGCTGGTTGATCCTCCATTAGGAACCAAACCAATTCGCTGCAAGTGGGTCTACAAGAACAAGTATAAAGTTGATGGCTCACTTGACAAGCACAAAGCTAGGCTTGTGGCAAAAGGTTTTGCATAGAAGGAAGGGGTCAATTATGAGGAAACTTTTGCCCCCACAACAAAATGGGCTACCATCTGAACACTCTTTGCATTAGCAGCTCAGAACGGTTGGAAAGTCCACCAAATGGACGTAAAAACTGCTTTCTTAAATGAGATTTAAAAGAGAATGTTTTTATGTCTCAGCTAGAAGGATTTGCTATGAAAGGACATGAACATAAAGTATGCAAACTTGTGAAGTCCTTGTATGGCCTCAAACAAGCACCGCGAGCCTGGTATGAAAAACTAACTGAGCATCTTCTGAAACTCAATTTCAAACATTTTGATCTTGATGATGCAACTTTATTTGTCAAGAAAGTTGGCAAAACAGTTGTATATCTTGTGGTATATGTAGATGATCTTTTGATCACAGGGAACAATGAAAGCTACAGTGCATCCATAAAGAAGGAATTGGGGAAAAGTTTTGAAATGACTGATTTGGGCTATGTTCATTATTATCTTGGCATTGAAGTAACCCAACATCCAAAGTCCATATTTCTTTCTCAAAAGAAATACATTGGAGATCTGTTGAACAAGATTGGCATGACAAAGTGCAATCCTCTTACTACTCCAATGGAACAAAACTTAAAGCTCACATCTATTGAAGGAAAAGAATTTGAGGATGCAACAAAGTATAGACAGCTTGTAGGAAGTCTCAACTACCTAACTACTACTAGACCAGACATTTCGTTCGTTGTTGGAATCCACTCCAGGTTTATGCAAAAGCCTTGTGAGGGACATTGGTCTGCTGCAAAGAGAGTTCTAAGGTACTTGAAGGGAACTCAAGACTTTGGAATCAAATATACACAGGTGGACGACTTCAGCTTGATTGGATACTTTGATTCAGACTTCGATGGAGACAAAGAAACTGGGGTATCAACTTCAGGATATGCTATGAGTCTTGGATCAGGAGCTGTCTCCTGGAGATCACGCAAACAATCAGTTCCAGCAGATTCCACAACAGAAGCAGAATATGTGGCAGCCACTGAAGCAACAAAAGGAATTGTGTGGCTCAGGAAAATTCTTGAATATTTGCAGGTAAAACAAGTACAATCAACTCCACTCATGATTGACAACACCTCTGCAATAAATTTGGCCAAGAACCCAAAATTCCATGATCGAACGAAGCACATCAATACTAAATATCATCTAATTCAGCATCATGTTGAGGCCAAAACAATCCATCTCCGTCATAGTTCCACAAATGAGCAAATTGCAGACATCTTCACCAAAGTGCTTGGAAGAGAAAAGCTTGAACGATTCAGAATGATGCTTGGACTCACCAACATCCCTTCAGATTAAGGGGGGGAATGTTGACACCTAATCCTTGTGATTGAGTGAATTTATGTAAATAAATAAATTAGAAATATGAACAGTCATCGGGAGATGAACTGAACAGTCTCTCCCTAATGTATATAACAAACACCTACCTGATGGAATAAATCAGTCGAATCATTTTTGCCTTATGGAGTTACTGCCTGGCCTGACAGGTATGACATGATCTTTGACCCCGTCTAGGATCAGGCACTTCGCCCTTCCCATTGCATCCTCATACTTCTCGTTCTCAGCTGGGTCAACTGGGATAGCCATGGTTTTCAAGGCAAAGTCCTCGATGCGATGTCAATCCAGAACTGCTAGGATCCTGGCCTTCTAGATGACAAAGTTGGAAGCCTCGTCCAACCTGTCCTGATCCCTTAGTCCGTTCACTGCCATTTCAGCTCCTCTTCTGGACTCCCTCTGAGTCTCGACTCCCCTCCTAGAAATCTCCCTCTAAGTCCTGATTTCCCTTCTGGAAATCCTTTGGCCAACTGTCGAACCACTCCTCTCCAATCCTCCTTGCAACTGCAACTCGGATCTGGATTCCTTGGCTAGAAATCCATCGAGGTAGTGACTCCCTCTACCTTGGTC
Source organism: Pinus tabuliformis (assembly GCA_031772625.1). Classification (NCBI taxonomy): domain Eukaryota; kingdom Viridiplantae; phylum Streptophyta; class Pinopsida; order Pinales; family Pinaceae; genus Pinus; species Pinus tabuliformis. The sequence goes on from CM062816.1 coordinate 205,488,989, forward strand.
CTGCCTCCTTAGACATTGTTCTGCTTTGACAAAACCAGTGTCCCACCAGCTCCACAAATCACAGTCTACCCACAGCTTCCCAAGCCCTGACGACCGAATAAATTGAGCCTTTCAGGCTCTACGCAATCCCGGCAAAGGCTAAATCTGCTCCTCCTGGCCACAGCATCAATCCTTCCTAGCTGAGAAAGATGATTGGGCACTGCGTAGCTCTGATTTGCCCTTCTTTGCCTCTGCGCTGACCCTCCTCCTGGCTCAAAATGATGACGGAGGCTCTACGTCACTTCCTCTCTTGTTGCTTCAGCTTTGGAATAGCGTTGTCCCTCGGGACAGCTGTTACTTCTGCAAATTTCAGATTTTTGTTGGTGCCTTCATTCCTCCTATGATATGCAACACTCTGATAACATGTTGAAATTTCTAAGTCTAACACATTACAAATCCCTACTGCATTATCTGATTTATTATCTCCTACTTGTTCTTTCCATTAACAAGTTATTTATAAATATAAATACCGAAATAAACACAAATGCAGCCTTAACAAATATACATATCAGCAACTAAAATAACTGAGACAATCACACAAGGGAAACCGTTATTTTTGGACAAACTTCCCTGGAAAAACCCAATGCAGGAAAACTGATGTAGCAGATATGAGGGTTTTAATATTTTGAAGTTTTTGAATACAACTAGGGTGCCAGAAATGGCTCGCCCTTCAGATAATTTCCTTGGCAGAAGTACCTCTTCTCAGAGACAGATATTCTAGCTAATTAGCAACCGAATAATTGATCCCATAGCAACTTCAACAGTTCCTTAGCTGTACAGCGAAAGTTGATCCAAGCTTCTCTCTGGAACTGCATCACCCTCCAAAGACTGCCTCACCCTTTTATGCTCTGCATCTACCTCTCAGCTCCCAGTCTGCCCCACGAAAATCCCTCAGTGTTGCCTCTTCAGCCCAGCGTCAGCTCTGCTAGCCTCTACACAGCCTCTACTGCCTTTGTGTCAGCCTCTTGGTCATCTGTGTCAGCGTCTTGGCCCTAGGCATCTTCTGCGCTAGCCCACTCAGCCTCTACGTCAATCCTAGCTACCTCTGCGTCAGCCTTCCAAGGCTCTACATTGTCTCTCCGACACTTTCTCTGCCTCTCTGATATGTATTCTCGGCCTTCTGCCGAACTGCCCCTCGCTACAACAGATCACTAACTCAATTCTCAGCAAACCCTGCACCAAATAATCGAATTCTTGATCAACTTGGTGTATCTCCAACTGACCCTCAAGCCTCCTCTTATACTTTTCCTATTGACAATTCAACGGCCGAGATTAAGTCCCTAATCAACGGCTAAGATTAGATTTGGCTTGATCCTCGTCATTTAGAACTTTCTCACCCATATTATATTAATACACATTAATATTTTAATTCTCCTAAGTTTAGACTTAGGATCTCATTAAAAATAATAATTATTTTAATATCACTCTATCCGATTGGAATTTCCCCAAATGATTTCAGGGTCTTGGAAATCTTATGTGCCTTAGCCTCTCCACCAATTTTCATGGCTAGAGCACATCCAATGCTACCAAAAATCAACATTATTCACAAGATCTACAAATATACAAGGATTTTAGAAATTTTAAATTTTTGAGAAAAATATTTTTATGGAGTTTTTTCCTTTGAAGAATGGCTAAAAATAATTTAGAAAACCCAATGTATACTATAGCCTTAGCGAAGATTTAATCCACCATATAAATATTTGGAATCCAAGCAACAGTGATCCAAGAGATGAAGTGTTGAGAAATCTAGGGCATGAATAGTTAAAAGATTTCTCTGCTTGATAATTGCTTGTGATATACTTTTACTTCGTAGCTTATAGTATTTTCTTCGTTATGTTATTATTTTGTTCTTTTCATCAAGGCAATTACCAATATGCACAATAAAAGACAAGTGACACAGTATGTAGGGTTGTCAGCCAAGACCAAAACCTCTCACCTCATGAGAGGAAAACCCGATCAAAATTCTTCTTCTAAATCTTCTATTGACGAGTACCAAGACCATGACACAGACCCTTGACTTTAGTATCCTCCCAAGAACCTTGTCACTAACCTTGATGATCTGCCTCTTCCCTTCCTCTACTTTCATCCTGATTTCGAACTGCTTTCCTCAGCTCCTAGAGAAACTCGGTCTCTATCCTTCACACTACTTCTCGACTTCTTTTAGAGAAACTCGGTCTCTATGATCTCACTGGCTTCCTCTAGAGACTCTCGGTCTCTAGATCTCTATCTCGGTTACCCATTACAAGTATCTAGAAGAATCCTTCTTCATTGTCCCAGAAGAGAACTCCTTCGAAGCCCCACAAGAAACCTCTTCTTCACTGCCCTATGAGAAAACTCTTCTTCGTCGATCCCAGAAGAAACTTTATTTGTTATGCCCAGAAGAGTCCTCCTTCACTTGCCCAGAAGAAACCTATCTTCGTACTGCCCAGAAGAATCCTTCTTCACTTGCCCTTCTTCACTTCTTCTTCACACTTCTGCTTGTCGAGATACTTGTCAAATTGCTTGTCTTCAAGTGAGGCCGAGTTAAGCTATATATACACCTCCACACATGCCCTTTAGGCCAACATGATCCCTAGAGGTTAGGTCGACTTCTTATAGCATGTTCTTCCATCGTTGTAGGCCGACTTGAAGAGGATAAGTGACAAGGTCTTGGAGGATACTTTACATAGACAAGATTGACCTTTTACAAAGTGTAACACGACTTCATTACATGACAATGACTAACATTTTATGACTAGATGACAAATAAATCATAAAGACTCTCAATGGGAGTCTTGACTCAAAAATATAATCTCTTGCTCATGAAACCCATGAAGCAAGTCAAATAATTTTATTTTTCTTCCTTACATCTCATTACATAAAATCATAATTACATGTCATTATTAAAACCAAACCTAGTTACACTTTTCAACACTCCCTCTTAACTAGGGAGGTATTCATAATGGTACTTGGACTTTCTCAATCTAAAGAATTTCTCATAAGAAGAATTTGGATTGGTAACTCATTTGTATAGCATCATTTTGATTTGGGGTAGCATCAAATGTGCTCTAGCCACGAAATTTGGTGGAGAGGTTGGGGCATATGAGATCTCCAATACCTAGAAAGGGTTTGGGCAGATTCTAAACAGTTCAGGAGATATTAAAATAATTAATATTTTTAATGGAGTCCCTAAGTCTAAACTTATGGAAAATAAAATATTAATGTGAATTAATATGAAACTGTGTTAGAATGGTCCAAAAGACATGGATCAAGCTAGATCTAATCTTAGCCATTGGTTAGGGACTTAATCTCGGTCGCTGATATGTCAACGAGAAAAGTATAAGAAGAGGCTTGAGGGTCACTTGGAGAGTACACCAGAGTGATTAGTCATTCTATTCTTTAGAACGGGGTTTGCTAAGAGAATTAGAATTAGTGATCGGGAGATGCAACTGAGGAGCATTTGAGTACAAAGAGACAGAGAGGCAGAGATAGTTCCGAGTGAGCAACGCAGTAGCCAGGGAGAGTGACGGAGAGCTAGCCAGGGCTCACGCAGATGTAACTGGGAGCTACGCAAAGCCTTAGAGAGGCCAGCATTGCTGACACAGAGCCATCTGGGGGGACGCAGGGCCAGCGCTGGGCAGAGAGGGGCTGACGCAACCGAGAGAGAGGCTGACGCTGGGGTTTCTGGGGCAGATTTGTGCTAAGTAACTGCCGGAAGGTTTATCTAGGGTTTCAGCCAGGAGATTTTTCAGAAACTAAGAGGCATTACTGCCAAGGAAATTCTCTGTTGGGTAGGTCAGTTTCGGCACCCAGATTGTACTCTGATATTGCTTAATAAGACAACCCTCAGATAGCTGCACTAGTTTTCCCACATTGGGTTTTTCTGGGGACATCAGTGCAAAAATAATGGTGTCATATGGTGTGATTGTTTTGTTTCCTTTAGTTACTGATCTGTAATATGTTGAGCATGCACTAGTGTTTATTTTCAATATTTACATTGTAAATAACTTGTTAAGTTAAATAACAAGTAGGTAGGAATAAATCAGATAAAGTGCATGGAGGGTGTCTAGCTAAGTAAACTTAGAAACTTCAACATGGTATCAGAGCGTGATTGCAGATCACAGGAGGACTAAGGACATCAGTCGAGCGGAGCCATAGCAGCAGAAAACAGTTGTCCCGAGGTGACAAAAGTTGTTTCTAGCAAAGCAGCAACAAGGGAAGGGTGACGCAGTGCCTGGGTCATCAAAGGTGAGCCGGGAAGAGGCAGCGCAGAGGCCAAGGAAGGCAAAGGGAGCCTCACGCAGTAGCTGGGAGGGCTGACGCAATTGGCTAAGGAGGTCGGGTTGCTGGTGTCAGGATTGCGCAGAGCCTGGGAGCTCTCACCTTCAGGTTGCTAGGGTTTAGAAGGCTGTGGGAATATTGTAGAGTGGAGCTGGTGAGGTATTGTAGTCAAAACAGTACTTGACAGAGCAAGGCCAAGAGGAGTTGCTACCGAGGGTTTCTAGTCGAGGAACCCGGATCAATGGTGCAGTTGCACAAGACGATCAGAGTAGGGGGCATCTCGACAGCGACAGAAGGATTTCCAGGAGGGAAATCAGGACTCAAAGGGAGTCCAGAAGAGAACTTCCAGACAGGAAGTAGAGACTCAGAGGAGTCGAACAAAGAACTTCCAGGAGGGAAGTAGAGGAGCATCATGGCACTACACGGAGTAAGAGACTAGGATAGACTGGACGGAGCATCGAACTTCGTAGTCTGGAAGGCCAAAATCTTATCCGTACTTGACAGAAATCGTGTCAAGAACTTCGCCTTGAAGGTAATAGCTATCCCAGTCGACCCCAATGATAACAACAAGTACGAAGAGGCAATGGCGAGGGCCAAGAGCATCATCCTTGACGGGGTCAAGGATCATGTAGTACCACACATAGCCGAGAAAGAAACAGCATTTGACATGTGGGAGGCTATCAAGAAATTGTACCAGCATGCTTTTGTGCAGAGAAGAATGCAACTTGAGAATCAGTTGAGGTCGTATCAGATGAAGAAGGGAGAATCGATTGACACCTTCCTCGGAGAATTGAATGAGATCCGAGATTAGTTGACTGCTATAGAAGCGACATCGGATCAGGAGTTGATGGTGAGGACAGCCCTGAATGTTGTCTCAGAAGACTGGGAGGTATTTGTCTAGAGTATACTGGACAGAGGGACTCTCCCACCTTGGGAAGAGATGTGGGCAGCTCTTCGCTAGGAAGCGATCAGATGGCAATCGAAGACAGGTAGCAGCAGCAAGGGATTCAAAGTCAAGCAGGAGGAGGAAAATGTTGCCCTAGCATTTGAGGGAAAGCAAGAAAAGCGGAAGAAGAAAGATCTCTCCAAGATCAAGTGCTTCCACTGTGGGGAGTTGGGTCATTATGCAATCCAGTGTCCAAGGAAGAAGAGTAAGGGAGAGTCTTCCGAGACTAAGGCAGCGCCAGCACGGGCAGAGAAGGAAGTTTTGACAGACGATGATTGTGCCATGAGTGCACACACACCACTTGAGCGAAAGTGGGGAGACATCGAGCTGTAGTCAGGCGGACTACATGCGATGAGGGGCAAGATCCTTGAGGTACCCAGAATCTTGGATTAGACCTTGCTACGGGAGCCCCGAAGAGGAGTAGCAAGACTGGCTGAGTCGGGGGGAGATGGATGCAGATGAAGCAGCAGAGAGAGCTACAGTGCAGGAGTCTCGAGACAGCACGAGGCTAGCAAGTTGCAGCGGTGCGAGAGGCACAGGAGTGTTGCACCAGTGCAGGGTGGCACAGAGAGGTGTGCAACAGTGCGAGATGCAGGGAGTTGTTGCAGCAACGCAGAGGTCAGAAAGGGAGTACTTGTCAGCAGCAGAGAGAGCTTCAGCATCAGTGGGTGTCTCTAGCCCAACAGAGAGGTCAGATTGGGAGATCAGTTACTTACTTCTCAGTAACTGAGTTGCAGTGTAGCAATGGGAAGCACGATGCAACATGATGAGAGGAGGTGCAGTGCAGATGCAGTGTTGGGAGAAAGGACCAGTAGCACCACGAATGCAGAGGGAGTTATCGTACAGATGAAGCAGTGGCAGTGGTAGAACCATGGGCAGCAGTACAGGATACAGCAGTGCAGAGGATGGTGGGCAGCAGGCCTAGCGTCAGCACAGGGACCAATGCCGGATGATCACGGTGATACTCAGTAAGGAGTATTACTAGAGCACACTCCTCACTAAGAGGGAGTGTTGATTTGGGGTAGCATCGGATGTGCTCTAGCCAAGAAATTTGGTGGAGAGGTTGGGGCACATGAGATCTCCAATACCCAGAAATGGTTTGGGCAGATTCTAAACAGTTCAGGAGATATTAAAATAATTAATATTTTTAATGGAGTCCCTAAAACTTAGGGAAAATAAAATATTAATGTGGATTAATATGAAACTGTGTTAGAATGGTCCAAAAAGACATGGAATAAGCCAAATCTAATCTTAGTCGTTGATTAGGGACTTAATCTCAGTCGTTGATATGTCAACGAGAAAAGTATAAGACAAGGCTTGAGGGTCACTTGGAGAGTACACCAGAGTGATCAGTCATTCTATTCTCTAGAGCGGGGTTTGCTAAGAGAGTTAGAATTAGTGATCGAGAGATGCAACTGAGGGGCATTTGAGTAAAGAGAGACAGAGAGGCGGAGATAGTGTCGGGAGAGCAGCGCAGTAGCCGGGGAGAGTGATGCAGAGCCAGCCAGGGCCACGCAGAGGCAGTCGGGAGCTGCACAAAGCCTCAGAGGGGCCAGCGTTGCTGACGCATAGGGCTAGAGGGCTGACGCAGGGCCTCCTAAGGCTGATGCAGACCCATCCGAGGTGACGCAGGGCCAGCGCTGGGGAGAAAGGGGTTGACGCAGTCCAGAGAGAGGTTGATGTTGGGGTTTTAGGGGCAGATTTGTGCTGAGTAGTTGCTGGAAGGTTTACCCGAGGTTTCAACCAGGAGATTTGTCAAAAACTGAGAGGTATTACTGCAAAGGAAATTCTCTATTGGGTAGGCCAATTTCGGCACCCAGATTGTACTCTGATATTGCTTAATAAGAAAACCCTCAGATAGTTGCACCAATTTTCCCACATTGAGTTTTTCCGGGGACATTAGTCCAAAAATAATGGTGTCATATGGTGTGATTGTTTCTGTTTCCTTTAGTTGTTGATCTGTAATATGTTGAGCATGCACTAGTGTATTTTCAATATTTACATTGTAAATAACTTGTTAAGTCAAATAACAAGTAGGTAGGAATAAATCAGGTAAAGTGCATGGAGGGTTTCTAACTAAGTAAACTTAGAAACTTCAACACATCATATCAACCAGCATTGGTACATAGCAAGGCCTTGACTAACAGCGCCTTATCTCCACAAGATCTGAGCTCAATGTTGGTGAGACTAATGATTTATAGATACTCTCATCATTGTCTCTGTCGGAACACCCCTGCCCGAGCACTGAGGGTGTGTTCCATGAGGACTATTCTTATCTTGGACTCTCCAACCCTCAAAGAATATTGGTTCTCCACGACTACACTTTCTGTTGGATGCCCTATCTAATCCTCAAAGAATATCAGATGCCAAATGATTACCCAATCCTCCATTCTGTCTTCCTAGGTGAAGACTAGAATGACATGTCGATCTCTCCCTATCAAATAGGGAGGACATATTCCAATAAAGGAATGTACTCATTCCTACCAAAAAGGAATGTACCTAACCTCCCTCTTGGCTTAGGAATTTCCAAGTTTCTTCCAAGTAAGAAACTTCTTTACAAGCTCCCTCTTAACTAGGGACCTACAGCAGCTCCTCATGTGGAACAACCAGTTGCCTGAAGAACTCCTCTCTTCTTCGATGTCATCAATTTATTTTGTCATGGAGTCTTCATCTTTTGGGTCCTCCTTCATAGGGCACAAACCATTCATCACTTTCATCCATGAGTTAGTCATGTCTTTATTTCATCAGAAAGTGATCCATCAGATTTCCATTTCGCTTTGCTTCATGTCATGCTATTTTCATGCCATATTTTCCAAAAGGATCTTAAATCCTTCAATATGGTCCTCTTGGAAGTTATCCACAGATCTTCCCTTTGGTAGTCCTACATAAGCCCATCTAGATACTAGTTCAAATAAATGAACACTTGAATCAAACATTACCTTTGTGGTGGTCTTTCATCATGACATCTTCCTGTAAGTATCAGCATCCCGCATATAGACTGACACATTTCCCAAAGATATTCATTGTCAAGGGTATCCATCTTTTCCATCAGAGTCTTCATATCTTTCCAGGGGATATTCTAGTCAAATCTTCTTGGACTTCGGATGTTGAATGCCTTCTACCTGTGTTGCATACTTTCATGATCTGTTCCTATCTTGTCACACTTCATTCCTAGGAGCTTCCAATCGAATTTCCTCAATTGTAGTCAGCGTCCTCATGATTCATATGAGAACATATTATGTTGATTTCATCTAGTGTGACTTATGCTTTTCTGTAATATTTAAGAGGAGTAGATCCTTTCATCTTTTGATCATGTTTCCAAATATGGAAATAGTGATCCATATTATCTGCAAACATATGACATGACTTTTATAATAACCTATCTAAGCATACACACCTCACCTTTTGTTTTAGTTCATCCAAACTTCTTGTAGTAGATTCATTTGAACGAAAGAACTTTATCCCTTAGACCTACTTTCCTGCTATGTCATCATACCATCATCCCTTGAATCCCATGTTGAAAAGTGTAACTAGGTTCGGACTTCATCATGACATGTAAATATGATTTTATGTAATGAGATATAAATAACAAAAATGAAATTATTTTATTGACTTGCTTCATGGATTTCAGAGCAAAGATTTTGTTCTTGCGTCAAGACTCCCATTGAGAGTCTTTAGGATTTATTTGTCATCTAGTCATAAAATGTAAGAGTCAATGTCATGTCATGAAGTCATGTTACACTTTGTAAAAGGTCATCTTGTCTATGTAAAAGTATCTTCCAAGAACTTGTCACCTAACCTCTTCAAGTCGGCCTACAACGATGAAGGAATATGCTAGAACAAATTGGCCTAAAGACCCATTAAAGACATGAATAAATAGCCTAACTCGGCCTCATTTGTAGACACACAATTCGGACAAGAAATTCGATCTGATTTCAACTAAAGAAGTGCAAAAACAAGGCAGAAGAAAGGTACAAAGAGAGGACTAGAAAGAAGTGCAAAGAAGAGGTGGAAGGAAGGTGTGAAGAAAGAGAAGTTTCTTCCGGGCATACGAAGAGGATTCTTCTGGGTATGCGAAGTAGAATTCTTCTTGGATCTGCAAAGTAGGGTTTCTTCTGGGATAGCAAAGGAAGGAATCTTCTGGGGCAGTAAAGGAAAGACTCTTCTGGGTAATCAAGACCGAGTTTCTCTATAGAAGACCTAGAGACCAAGATTCTCTAGGGAAGTTGTGAAGGTGCAGTGGAAAAGGATAGAGACCGAGTTTCTTTAGGAAGAGCCAAAAAGGAGCAATTCTAGATCAAGAAGAAAGGTGAAGGAAGGAAGAGGCTGAGCATCTAACCATGAAAATTGGTGGAGAGGCTAAAGCACATGAGATCTCCAAGACCCATAAATGGTTTGGGCAGGTTCTAATCGGTTTGGGAGATATTAAAATAATTAATATTTTTAGTGAAGTTCCTAAGTCCAAACTTAGGAAAAATAAAATGTTAATGGGCATTAATATAAAACTGGGTTAGAAGGTGGCCCATGGGGTTTTGGATTGACGGTGAATGGGTGCGCTGTTAAGGCACTCCTTGCGATAGGTCAACGGTTCAAATCCCCCATGGGTACTTAGGTTAGTCTTAACTAGGAAAAAAAAAAAAAACTGGGTTAGAAGGTTCCAAAAGTCATGGATCAAGCCAAATCTAATCTTAGCCGTTGATTAGAGATTTAATCTCGGCCGTTGAAGGACCAATAGGAAAAGTATAAGAGGAGGCTTGAGGGTCAGTTGGAGAACACACTAAAGTGATCAGTCATTCATTTTGCTAGACCGGGGTTACTAAGCAAAAGTGAATCAGTGATCAGCAGCGAAAGGCAGTGAGTACTGAACAAAGAGTCAGAGATAGTGCTGAGAGACCATCGCAGAGGCATAGAGCGAGAAGCAGCAGCTAGAGCAGGCCACGCAGAGCCCAACAGAGACAGCGTAGAGGCCAGAGTGACTGCGTCATCCACGCAAAGAGCAGTTGGAGTGACACAGAGTGTCCCAGAGGCTGCGCAGTGCCTCAGAGGGCTGACGCAGAGGCCAGAAGGGCCAGCGCAATGCTTCAGAATCGTTGGAGAGGGTTTCGTGGGATAGGTTTTATGAATACCTGTTTCTGAATATAGAGGTATTGTTGCCGTGTATTTTTCTCTATTAGGTGAGTTGATTAGGCACCCAATTGTACTCAAGGAAATACTGCATAATAAACCCTCAGAATAGCTGCACCGGCTTTCCATATTGGGTTTTTCCGGGGACATTTGTCCAAAAATAACGATGTCACTTGTGCGTTTGTTTTCTTTCAGTTGTTGATGTGTAGATGTTGTGATTGTATTGTGTTTATTTCAGTATTTAAATGTTTTAGATAACTTGTTCAGAATTTACAAGAAGAAGAAATAAACCAGTAGAATACAGATTAATTTTCTAACGGATAGACTTAGAAAATTCAACAGGGTCTGTGTCAAGGTCTTGGTACTTATCAATTAAAGATCTAGAAGAAGAATTTTGATTGGGTTTTCCTCTCAAGATGTGAGAGGTTTTGGCCTTGGTTGAAGAAGCCTACATACTGTGCCACTTGTCTTTTATGCATATTGGTAATTTTCTTTATGAAAGGACACATTAATAAGCTAATGAAGAAAATACTGTAAGATTAAGAAGTAAAAGTGCATCACAGGAAATTATCAAGAAGAGAAATTGTTAACTCTAAATGCCCTAGATTTCTCAACATGGTATCAGAGCTTAGGTGTTGAAGACAAGAAGGGGAAGTCAAAACAAGTTGACGCACAAGAATTGATCTTCAAAGAAAGCATCAAAGTAAGTAGAAGGCTATCAACAAGATCAAGATCTACATCAAAGAAACCCTAGATCGAAGAAGGCAGAAAGAAAGATCAAAACCCTAGAAGCACTTCATATATCATCACATCATCAAAGGAGTGAAAGCTCTTCAATTCAAGAAGGATCGTGAATCAAGCTCTCTCTCTCATCAATCACTTAAGAAGAAGGCCCTCTATCAACATCGAGGTTAAGGAGGAAGCAAGCAACAATCTTACAAGTAAGTCTATGACTATATCTAATAATATCAAAATGTCTTTTTGGAAGGAAAGCAATAAATTGGTTGGGGCTGTAAATTTCCTTGCATGGAAGAAAATAATTGACCTAAATCTCATTGAGAATGATGTCATGGATCACATTAAGGGATCAATAACCCAGCCCCCAAAAGAAGATACTCAAACTCATGCTAGATACATGAAGGGGGAAATGAGAGCCCAAAGGATTCTTATAAAATCTATAAAAAGACTCTAATCCCATATGTATCAAAATTAGAGAATGCAAAAGCTATATATGACAAACTGGTAGAGTTATTTTCCGTAAGTACCGTAGGAGAAGTAATCTCCTTAAGACAAGAAGTCTAGAAACTAAAGATATCCAAAGGTAATTTTGAGTTGAGGTGTTCATTGATTATTTTTGAACTAACATCTAGTTGGGCTTATGTAGGACTACCAAAGGGAAGATCTGTAAATGAATTCCAAGTAGATCATATAGAAGTAATGTCCTTCCGAAATATGGCATGAAAGCAGAATCACATGAAGCAAAGCCATATGGAAAATCTGATGGATCACTTTCTGATAAGTTGAGGACATGACTGACTCATGGATAAAAAGTGATGGATGATATGCGCCCTATATAGAAGTTCCCAAAGATGAAGACTCCTTGACGAAGAAGAAATTCATGATATCTTAGGAAGGAGCTCTTCGAGCAGTTTGATGTTTCGGGATCTCCACATGAGGAGTTGCGGTAGGTCCCTAGTTGAGAGGGAGCCTGAAAAGAAGTTTTTTACTTGGAAGAAACTTGGAAATTCCTAAGCAGGAAGCTTAGGTACATTCCTTTGTGATAAGGAATGAGTACATTCCTTTATTGGAATATGTCCTGGTTTGAAAAAGAGAGATAGACGTGTCGTTATGATCTTCACCTGGGAACACAGAATTGAGGATTGTGTAATCATTTCGCATCTAATACTCTTTGGGGATGAGATAGGGCATCCCATGGAGGAGTAGTCGTGAAGAACCGATATTCTTTGAGCACTAGGGAGTCCAAGATAAGAATAGTTCTCATGGAACATATCCTGAGTGAACCCAGGTGGGATATGTTCCTAGAGAGACAATGATGAGTGTGTCTATAAATCATTGGTCTCACCAACATTGGGCTCAATATCTTGTGCAGAGATGGAGTTGTTAGTCAAGGCCTTGCTATATAACAATGTTGATTGATATGATACTATACAAATGAGTTACAAGTCTGAATTCTTTTTATGAGAGATTCTTCAGATTGAGAAATTCCAAGTACCATTATGAATACCTCCCTAGTTAAGAGGGAGTGTTGAAAAGTGTAACTAGGTTCGGTCTTCATAATGACAGGTAAATATGATTTTATGTAATGAGATGTAAATAAAAAAAATGAAATTATTTTATTGACTTGCTTCATGGGTTTCATGAGCAAGGATTTTGTTCTTGAATCAAGACTCCCATTGAGAGTCTTTAGGATTTATTTGTCATTTATATTGATTTTTGGTAGCATTTGATGTGCTCTAAGTCTCAAATTTTGCAGGGAGGCTTGGGCAAATGTATTCCAAAGAACCCAGAAAGCGTTTTTGGAAATTCCACCTGTTGACCACTACGTGTCAACGACCCATAGCAGTACACCCCCTTTTCTCGCAAATGGGATAGTGCCTGATCGACGTGTCTATGCCGTTCAACTATCATCATCAGCGTGATCATCATGTTATATTGTAAACCCTTTCTGCATGTGTAAATTGTAAATAATCTCAGCAGATCTGTGTCGTATATGTAATTGCCTAGGTAAACCTAATTTTCTGGTGACGATTTATATTCCGAGAGGGTTTTTGTGTCATCAATCCATTCTCGGATGGTCGGCAGATTTTTCCTTCAACCTTACCTCAAAGCCGGAGTGGATTTTGTCACTGGGATCTTAGGGGAGTCCTAGTGTTCTAGATCGAGCCTATGTAAAAGTGATTTGGGAATAATTCTAACTATTTGGTTGATTATTTATTACAAATTGCTTGGTCTGCTGGATTATATTTGTGTCGCAGAATTGGTTAGTCTGTGAGGGTTTTCCCCCTTGAGATGTAAAAAATGTGAAATCATGATGTAAAGTGTCTTGAGGGTTGGAAAAATAATTCATCCCCTCATAGGTTAATTAATTAAATTTTCTGGCCAAAAATTTAATTAAAATCCTAAGCCAGAAATTTAAGTAATTCTCGGTCCTAGATAAATTTAAATTCTCCAAAGGCAAAATTCGTTTGTCCTTAGAAAATTAAAGTTTAAGAGGTCCAAGGACTAAGGTAAATTAATTATTTTGCTAAATTTTAAGCCTTTGGTCCCTGGGGTTAAGTCAAAGTCAAAATTTTGAGGAAATTAATTCAAAATTTTAATTTTTGAATTAATTAAAATGCATTTAATTGAAAATTTCGAATTTCCTCAATAATTTAAAATTTCGACGGATGAGATTAAAAGAAATTTTAATCCTCATCAACGGTCGAGATTGCTTTGACGAGGATCACTCGAACTAGCCGTTGGAGGATTTATCTTTAAATAGGAGGTCATTTGTTAGTTGAGATCAACCGATCTTTTGATCGTGTACTAAGCGAAAAGCTCTCTTGTAATTTTTTTATGAGTAATAAAGAAAGACTTTGGGGTTAATTTCTGTTGGTGTTACTCTTCGTGGAAATATTGTAAGATGTGTCATTTTCATGCATAGATTTCTTTTTAGCCATTGATGATAGCTTTCTGAAGAGTGATTCGAGTACAGGTATCTTACTCAGTCGCTGGAGTTTGAATGATAATTTAAGTTTGAATATAATAGCAGGTATCTCTATTAAATCTGAATTTTATTATCGTTTTCTCGCTCTATGTTGATGGCTGAATTGAGTTTTGCAGGAAAGTCTTGATTTTTTTAGATCATCAGGCGTTTGGGGAAGTTCTTGGTTGAACCAACCAACTCCCGATCCGTCTTTTCTGAAGATCCCAGCTTAAATTTGATCCTGGGCTTATCATAAGATATTTTTTATGGATGATGCTTGAAGGGTTTTGAGCTCAGTACCTCCTCTAAAATTCAAAATATTTAATTTTTCTATGCTAAATCGATAGATTTGGCTGTTGAGAGCCTCAGATTATCAGATCTGGGAGCGGATTTTGACTCACACTCCCTAGATCTGATAGATCTGTCATTTATGTACATAGATCTGTAATTATTTTCAGTTTTCTAACTTAGGTTTTCTGGGCTTTAGTTTTTTGGGTCATTGTATATATCGTTTGGGTGTTTCTTTTTGTCCTGCAGCTATAGATCTGAAGCAGAAAACTGTGCAGAGTCCAGATCTAGGCCCTGGAGGGTAAGATCTGGATCTCTAGGGTTCATCAACATCATTTTTGCAGGGATCATATCCAGATTTTGCAGTCCAAGGGTTTAAATTTATTTATTTTCAGCTCTCGAAATTTCGTGAGGGTTTCATTAAAAAATCTAAAGCAGAAGGGTTTAAATTTTTAATTAAGATTTCTAAAAAAATATTAAAGGGTTTCTGGGCTACCAATTTGCTGGTTGTTTCCTTCGGTTTGCGGCATGATTTGTGGAGTTCACTGTGCATTTTGATTTATTTATTTTTTTAGAGGGCTCACAGTCATTTTGCTACCGCTGCAAATCTGCAAGCCTCGTTTTTTTTTTGCTGCCTAGGGTTTTCAACAGAAATTTTTAGATTTGTTTTGCTGCCTTGGGTTTACTGTTACTGGTTTTTTTGTTTGTTTTTTTTGGGTCTCTAGGAGATTTCGGAATTGTTTACTTGTGGCTGCTGGCATTGCCTCATTCATCCATCTTCAACCTGCAGTTCGACCCTTTTCTCCAATCCCGCAGTTTCTCCTCTTCACGTGGCTCTCTTTCTTGCTGCCCACACTCCATCCATCTGTATGCTCCGTATAACCCTCATATCCGCATCCTTTTCACACTGCATGCTCATCCTTTTCACGCTGTCTGTCTGCGTCCAAGCACCTGCAAACAACAAACATCATAAGCTTCTCCTCTCTGCTTTCTGGCAGCAGCTCTCCCTTTTATGATTTCTCCATCTCCCTCAGCCCTATCTACGTTGTATCTTCTTGCCTCAATCCGCTGCCTTCTATCCTCGTTGCTTGTTCCATCTCCCTCAGTCACCCCTTCGTCCAACCTTCAGCCACCTATCCAAACCCTCACAGTCTAATCCTTTCTCCTTATTTGCGTGAGCCCCATCTCCCTGCATCTCCGTCCGGTCCTCCTCTCCCGCTGTCTCATTCTCCTCGCTGCGCCATTCAGCCCACCTCCATTGCCCTTCCGTTCTAGCTCGAATTCCTTCCAATGTCGAACGCAAACCTGCACAACAACAAACACAAAGCATTTCTATTTCTTTACTTTTGGATGTATTACGTTAGGTTTCATTTTTTGGGTTTAGTTTAGTTTTGGGTTAGTAAATAGTTAGGGTATATATATTTTTGATTTCATTAAAACTTAGGTTAGGTTTCATTAAAAATAATAAATTTCGATTTAGTTTTTTGTTCCATTTTTTTTTATGATTTCAATTTTATATTAAAAAAATCTAAAAACATTAAAAAAGGTCCTAAAAATCTAATAAATTTAAAAAAGAATCTTAAAAATTAAAAATCTAAAAATTAAAACATTAAAAGATCTAAAAACTTTTAAAATTTAAAATTCTTAAAATCTAATATATTTAAAAAATTCATAAAAAATTAAAAAATTCTAAAATTTTTAAATTTGTGATTAAGGATTTGAAATAAATTAAGGTGTTTTCGCTTAAATATTAAAATTTTTAATGTGGCCTATGGCCCATTAAAAATTTCTATTTCGGTTTTTTTTAACCCGTTGATTTGTTTTACTTCTTTAGTATCGCCTAAGGAATAATTAAGATTTGAATTTGAAGTTCCTTAGTGCCGTTAAATGCATGTTTTTCTATGGTCGAGGTGCAATAAATGTTTTAAATCACACTGATTGTTTGAAAAGGTTTATTAAATCTAGATCTGGGTAGTTAATGAAAATCATCTTAAATCTAGGATCGAAACTGGTTAGCATTTAAATTTCATGGTTGTTTAAAGTATTTGGATCTCTTGAAATTTGATTGCTAGAACATTGTGCATCTGTTGAATATCTTGCATCTATTAAAATCCATCGTCATTGCTTGAATTATTTAATGCTCATTACATGTTAGACATTTGGCAAATATTTTCAAGCATTTGTTAAAGAATTTTGTCGTGGAATTACAATAGATTGTGCATCTTTGTCTCCTAAGCTAAGCATATTTTTTGAGCATCTGTTGATATTGATATTAATTGCAAAGAAGTTTTGTTCTCTTTGAGCTATAACTGTATCATGGAAATTTTGAAATACGCTGGTGTTTTAATTGTAATATCTTCAAAAGTTTATCTTTTAAGTCTTCATCCATGAAGCGAGCATTTCATTTGGGTAATTGAGGGCTTTTTGCGACATAAGTGTTTTCCCATCCTTGAGTCTAACTTCATCTCATCTTCCGGTGAATTTGCATATAAGTTGACTTTGCATAGATAAAATTTACTTCCAAGCATAAGCTTGGTCGATAGACAGAAAGATCTCCATCCATCTTTTCTTGAGAAGCATGTTTGAATAGTACTTAAAACAGTGACCTTGCAGTCATCAAAGCCACAGTTCTCTGCAGTGCCGGAGGCACCAGGTATGTTAGAAGTTCAAGAGAGATATCGTTAATCACACCTTAGTGTGCTTCTCCTGATCTTCTCTCTGCCAATTACTACGAAATCAGGCTCAACACAAAAGGATTGGAGGGTTCACATTTAAATATGCATTTAAACTAAAATTAACCAAGATTCTTGCATCTCACATTAGTTTTAGGATTTCCATTTCATATAAGATAGTCATTCATCTAAGCAGCAGTTGCTAATTGATTACTTGATCTTAATTTCTCTTGCAAGATCATTGACTCCATAAGGCACTGGTATCAATCGTTTAAAATCTAATCAAATCCTAGGCCTTGCTAAATCTTAATCAAGTACTTGATCGCTTCGCTATGTCTCCTGAAATGGTTGGTTCCCAACTAGTTCTTCTTCATTCCATTTTTCCATGGGGTCTACCCCCCGTAGTCTATTGTAGGGAGACAACTTAAACGAAGAGATTGGGGATCAGGGTGACAGCCCCCGATCTAAGCGTTGTCATGGTGCCTATACATTCTATGCGACAACACCACCCAAAAACAGTTTTATTAAAATAATTAATTATTTTTAATGGGAACCTAAGTCTAAACTTAGGAAAATAAAATAATTAAAGGGTATTAATATAAACTGTGGGTGTAACTTCTAAAATAAGATGAGGATCAAGCAGAAATGATCTTAGTCATTGATTAGCTTCTAATCTGGGCCGTTGAATGTCAACGAGGAGATTATTTAAGGAGGCTTGAGGGTCACTTGGAAAAACACACAGTGAGTTCAAAACGATTTTTTGAAGCAGAGCAGTTGTTGGGAGAATTTCGATAGTGAACTTGTGTAGAGAGGGGCAGAGGAAGTTTGACTGGAGGATCTTCTCCGGAGCCAAGAATACTTGGCAGAGAGGCAGAGAAACACACAGAGGAGGCAACACAGAGGGAAGAGATGGTGGCGCAGAGCCAGGAAGGGCTCCCATAGACCAATGCAGCAGCTTCCAGCGTAGAGGTCCGAATTTGTTGAAGGTGCTGACGTTTCTGAGCCGGGAGGGTTGGAAAAGGCTTCTAAAGGCAGATTGGTTCTTAGTTGAGCTGACGTAGTGACTTAGAGGCTGACGCAAGGCCCACGCAAGGGCAGCGCAGAAGTAGCCGGGGAACTTGCAATTCAGTGGTCGGATCAACTGGGACTTGCAGTGTAGAGTGAGGTAATCTCACCAGTTTCTTTTGCTAAGTCATTTTCACTGTAACTGGATTGTCGGGAGGGCATCCGGAGATTGTATTCAGAAATACTTCAGCTTAATAATAAAACCCTCAGCTCTGTTGCACTAGTTTTCCAGCGTTGGGTTTTTCCGAGGACATTTGTCCAAAAAATATTTTGTCATTTGTGTTGTATCTTTCTCAATTGTTTTGTTCTTGTTTTGGGCATATTATTTAATTGGTGTAGGTTGCAGTGTATTAGCTTCGATATTTGTTGTAGGAAGCAGCAAATAATTTGTTTTCGTAATTAATAAAAGGAGAAGTTTAATCAGTTGCTACAGTAGGGATTCTGGTTTACAGAATTTTCACAATCTAGTCATAAAATGTAATGTCATTGTCATGTAATGAAGTCATGTTGCACTTTGTAAAAGGTCATCTTGTCTATGTAAAAGTATCCTCCAAGAACATGTCACCTAACCTTTTCAAGTCGGCCTACAACAATGAAGGAATATGCTAGAACAAGTCGGCCTAATCTCCAACTATCAAGTCGGCCTAAAGACTAAAGACGTGTATAAATAGCCTAACTCGACCTCATTTGTAGACACACAATTCGAACAAGCAATTCGATCTGATTTTAGCTAGAGAAGTGTGAAAACAAGGCATAAGAAAGGTACGAAGAGAGGACTAGAAAGAAGTGCGAAGAAAAGGCATAAGAAAGGTGCGAAGAAAAAGAAGTTTCTTCTGGGAATACGAAGAGGATTCTTCTGGGTATGTGAAGTAGAATTCTTCTAGGTATACGAAGTAGAATTCTACTAGGATCTGTGAAGTAGGGTTTCTTCTGGGATAGCAAAGGAAGGAATCTTCTGGGGCAGCAAAGGAAAGACTCTTCTGGGTAATCAAGGTAGAGACCGAGTTTCTCTATAGAATTCTTCTAGGGAAGTTGTGAAGGTGCAATGGCAAAGGATAAAGACCGAGTTTCTCTAGAAGGAGTCGCAAAGGAGCAGTTCTAGATCAAGAAGAAAGGTGAAGAAAGGAAGAGGGAGAGCATCAATATTGGTGACAAGGTTCTTGAGAGGATACTAGAGTCAAGGGTTTGTGTCAAGGTCTTAGTACTTATCAATTGAAGATCTAGAAGAAAAATGTTGATCGGGTTTTCCTCTCAAGAGGTGAGAGGTTTTGGTCCTGGATGAAGAAGCCTACATATTGTGTCACTTGTCTTTTATGCATATTGGTAATTGTCTCGATGAAAGAACACATTAATAAGCTAACAAAGAAAAGACTATAAGATTAAGAAGTAAAAGTGCATCACAATCAATTGTCAAGAAGAGAAATTGTTAACTCTGAATGCTTTACTTCTTAGCTTATTGTCATTTCTTCGTTATGTTATTATTGGATTATTTTCATCAAGACAATTACCAATATGCACAACAAAAGACAAGTGACACAATATGTAGGGTTGTCAGCTAAAACCAAAACCTCTCACCTCTTGAGAGGAAAACCCAATCAAAATTCTTCTTCTAGATCTTCAATTGATGAGTACCAAGACCATGACACAGACCCTTGACTCTAGTATCCTCCCATGAACCTTGTCACTAGCCTTGATGCTCTGCCTCTTCCCTTCCTCGACTTTCTTCCTGATCTCAAACTGCATTCCTCGGCTCCTTCTAGAGAAACTCGGTCTCTATCCTTCACACTACTTCTTCTCAACTTCCTTTAGAGAAACTCAATTTCTATGATCTCACTGGCTTTATCTAGAGAATCTCGATCTCTAGATCTCTATCTTGGTTACCCAAAACAAGTATTTAGAGGAACCCTTCTTCATTCTCCTAGAGGAAACCTCCTTCGCTGCCCCAAAAGAAACCTCTCTTCGTTGCCCCAGAAGAAACCTCTTCTTCGTTGATCCCAAAAGAAACTTTCTTCGTTATGCCCAGAAGAGTCCTCCTTCGCTTGCCCATAAGAAACCTATCTTCGCACTGCCCAGAAGAATCCTTCTTCACTTGCCCTTCTTCAATTCTTCTTCACACTTCTGCTTGTCGAGATACTTGTCGAATTGCTTGTCTTCAAGTGAGCCCGAGTTAGGCTATATATACAACTCCACACATGTCCTTTAGGCCGACATGATCCCTAGAGGTTAGGTCGACTTCTTCTAGCATGTTCTTCCATCGTTGCAGGATCACTTGAAGAGGATAAGTGACAAGGTCTTGGAGGATACTTTACATAGACAAGATTGACCTTTTACAAAGTGTAACATGGCTTCACTACATAACAATGACTCTAACATTTTATGACTAGATGACAAATAAATCCTAAAGACTCTCAATGGGAGTCTTGACTCGAAAATAAAATCTCTTGCTCATGAAACCCATGAAGCAAGTCAATACAATAATTTTATTTTCTTCTTTACATCCTAAGTCACCTGACACGGGGATTCGGGATTCTTAGGATTAGGGATTCGTGGTGTCGGATTCGGACACGTTGACCCCCTGGAACAGAACACATAGGATTCGTTATATATTATTATTATATATATATATATATATATATATATTAAAAAATAGATATTTCTTACACAAATTTTAATTAATGATACAAATTTATTGATTTCAAACATAGATCTTCATCTATAGCATGCATAGTACATACAAAATTCAAATACATGTCAGTGGTACTGGTCACATAAATCATGATTCATAATTCATAACTGAAAGACAACTTACAACTACAAGATAGTAAGATAAACACACTGACAACTGTAGTTTTCTCATTAAGTCATCAAATCAAAATGTGTTACATAGGTAGTGTTGGTGCAATGCCAATGGCAAATAGAAATAGAAAATATAAAACAACTACAGGTATACAAGCCTCAAGGCATCAATCCTCATCATCAGCATCAGAATCAGCATTAATGTTCTCATCATCATGGTCCCCATTGCTCTCCTCTGCATCCTCCTCCTCCCCTGTATCCATAGTCACCTCTGCATCTGCTGGTGTGGAGGATGACTCCTCTAAGTCATCAAATCTAATAGGCTCTAGCATTGGATCGTTGAGATTCATGTTGGCCAATGCCAACTCAACACTGGTGTCCAGACCCATATCATCAGGAAAGACATCCCACATCTTTGTCTTTCCCCTCAACCACTCTTCCCTCTGCTTGTAAATAAGACGAAGGTTGGTGTGCACATACACCATTGTCTCTGCCCTAGACTGCTCAAGCCTGCTCTTCTTCACACTATACAAATTCCCATATGTGCTCCAATTCCTCTTGCAACAAGAGGATGAAGTCACCTGAGAGAGAAGCCTCATGGCTAACTGTTGAAGAGGAGAGCTTGTTGTCCTATGATTTGCCCACCAAGAATAGGGCTTCTTAGCCCCCCTGTCTCTAATCACATCATAACCTCCAAATCAACCACTGCCAGTGGAAAACTCTGCAAAGGCATCCTCCGCCTCAGCAAGCAATGCACTATCTTGAAAAATCCGCCTGAATGCCTCTTTCCTCCCCTGTGAGATTTCATCATCCATGTGAGGAGGGAATTTGCGGGAAGGTCCACCATTCAGCCACTCATGGCTGTAGTATTTGGGGTTCAATGAGGGAGCCAAACAATGTAAAGGTGTACAATTCTTGTCCCATCTGCTGACAAGAAGATTCTGTATAGTATCACAGAAGGCCTCTGGTGATGTCTCATACTCGGGGCACTCACTCTGTAGAATAATGCTCCTCACAGACTCAATCATGGAATCCCATCCCTCATAAACCTCTCCCAGGATGGGTTTGTCTGTAACTGCAAATCGAAACAAAGAAAGGATAGGGTCCATGATCCGAATAATTAGATCTACCCTCTCCCACCAAGCATCATCTAGCATTGTGTCCTTCACTCTTTTAGAGGCTACTTGATCTATCTCTCTCCAAAAAGACCAAAACTCAGAAATAACCATGGCCCCAAGAGCGGTCTTGACCTCCCTCAACCTCTTCAATATCATGAATGAAGAGGCAAACCGTGTATCAGCAATCTTCAACAATGATAGATTGGTGTACTCCTTGTAGATACTGAGGGCATTTGTATGGTTTTGCACAAAGTTACAGATATGTCTTGCATCCTCAATTATACTTCCAATCCAAAGCACATCAAAAGCAATGGATTTCAGTGCTAAGTTCAATGAATGGACAATGCAAGGTGTCCAAAACACTTGTGGATATTTAGCTTCCACAATCATGCCAGCAACCTTGCAAACAGGTGCATTATTTGTAATGATTTGCACACAAGAATCAACACCTACATCTTCAATAACTTTAATAAATAACTCACCAATAAATTGTGCATCCTTGTATTCGCCAAGTGTATCCACTGCTTTCATGAAAACTGGACTACTCAAGGAAGACACCATGAAGTTGATGATTGGGTGTCGTGTTGGATCTGTCCATCCATCAAAAACAATGCTAACCCCAGATGTTGGCCATGATGCTACAATAGGCTCAAGCATTTTTTGCACCTCTTTTTTTGCCTTTGTCAACAATGTAGTTCTCAACTTCTTTGACTCAGGGGGCACATACCCTGTTGGAGCCCCTTGAGTTAGAGCTCGGCACATCTCAATAAATAGAGGTGAGCGTGCAACATTAAATGATATGAAATTTTGATAGAAGAAGAAGGCAATGGTGAGATCAAGCTCTTCCCGTCTCTCTTTTTGGAAAATCTTGTCCATTGGACCAAGTGCTCTTCTTTTTGTTGTTTGTCCCCCAGTAGAAGTAGAACTCTCAAATGGAAATTTGGTGGTGGCTTTCCTCAAAAATGGAAGGGGGTCTTCATTCTTGGGTTTTCTTGATTTTGAAGCCACATGTTCCATACCAACATTGGACTCATTTTCCAATTCTTTTCTCTTTTGTAAAGAAACAGCTTTACAAGCTCCAATCCCACAACCCGGTAAAGCCAACAAATGTGCTTTCACACGGTAATATGTGCTTTTGAAAGAAATGTGACAAAAGCTGCATTTCCATTGCACATTGCCTCCTCCCTTTCCCTTGGAGTTTGTCCCATCCTCTCTTGTGACATATTTCCACAATGGATATTTATCATTGTCTTTAGGTCCTCCTCTTCCCTCAACATTACTTGCAGCAGACTCTGATGATATTGGGGGAGGAGGGGCATCTCCACCCATGACATTCTTGCCCTTCCTTTGCCCCCTAACTGCTGCCTTTGATTGAGCCATGAATACTGTAAAAGAAATGAACAAAACATGCACAAATTTGTAAACAAAAAATCATATACAAACTGCTGTAAGAAATGCAAAAAAATGGAGCTGAAATGCACTTACCTGGTGCTTGAATCTCCTTGCCGAACGCTCTACTCCCTTAACTCCTTGCTCCAAACCCTTCTCCACTTGCCAACAGCTCAAAAAACACTTGCCAAAAGATAATATGCATGGATGTAATGACCAAATGCGGCCTTTTCATACCCGCGCAGGTCACTTTTCCACCTAATGAGTCCTAGAAAACAGGGCACAATTTCCAAAATCTTGACACGCTAGGGGATTCGACGTATCATGTTTTTTGGACACGATTTTCGAGCTAATCGTGTCCGACACGACGGATTCGGATTCATGGACCCTATATAACGAATCCGGTTACTTAGTTTACATCTCATTACATAAAATCATAATTACATGTCATTATGAAGATCAAACCTAGTTACACTTTTCAACACTCCCTCTTAACTAGGGAGATATTCATAATGGTACTTGGACTCTTTCAATATGAAGAAATTCTCATAAGAAGAATTCGGATTGGTAACTCATTTGTATAGCATCATATCAACTAGCATTGGTACATAGCAAGGCCTTGACTAACAGCTCCTTATCTCCACAAGATATGAGCTCAACGTTGGCGAGACTAATGATTTATAGATACTCTCATCATTGTCTCTCTCGGAACACCCCTACCTGAGCACTGAGGATGTGTTCCATGAGGACTATTCTTATCTTAAACTCCCCAGCCCTCAAAGAATATTGGTCCTCCACGACTACACTTCTCGTTGGATGCTCTAACTCATCCTCAAAGAATATCGAATGCCAAATGATTACCCAATCCTCCATTTTGTCTTCCCAGGTGAAGACTAGAATGACATGTCAATCTCTCCCTCTCAAATAGGGAGGACATATTCCAATAAAGGAATGTACTCATTCCTACCAAAAAGGAATGTACCTAAGCTCCCTCTTGGCTTAGGAATTTCCAAGTTTCTTCCAAGTAAGAAATTTCTTTACAAGCTCCCTCTTAACTGGGGACCTACAGCAGCTCCTCATGTGGAACAACCAGTGTCTTGAATAACTCCTCTCTTCTTCGACGTCGTCAATTTCTTTTGTCATGGAGTCTTCATCTTTTAGGTCTCCTTCATAGGGCACAGACCATCCATCACTTTCATCCATGAGTTAGTCATGTCTTCATTTCATCAAAAAGTGATCCATCAGATTTCCATCTGGCTTTGCTTCATGTCATACTACTTTCATGCCATATTTTCCAAAAGGATCTTAAATCCTTCAATATGGTCCTCTTGGAAGTTATCCATAGATCTTACCTTTGGCAGTCCTACATAAGCCCATCTAGATATTAGTTCAAAAATAAATGAACACTTAAATCAAACATTACCTTTGTGATGGTATTTCATCATAACATCTTCCTATAAGTAAAGTATAAGTGACATTTCCTTTATTTTTCATTTTCATCATTTTGCTTAAATTTTTAACATTACCATGAAATGACTCAAGATGTTTAAGAGTGGTTTCGACCTCATTGGATTTCATATGGAGAAACTAGAATTTTAGAGTTCACTCAAAATTCAACAGACTTAAGACACAAATGACCTCTAATTTATATATAAATCCTCAAGTGGAAAATAACGACTAGTTGGCTTGATCCCCGTCAAAATAATCTCAGTCGTTGATAAATTTTTGATGATCCTTTAATCTCTGTCATTGAAATAATTATTTTTGAGGAATTTTCGAATTTCTCATTAAACCCATTTTTGTTAGCTCAAAAATAGTTATTTTGAGCTAATTCCCTCAAAAAAATGATTTTGACTTGACCACCAAGGCCCAAGGGTCCAATTTTGGACTTCCAAAAATTAATTTCTTTAAGACCCACGAATTTTTGTTGAAGTTTCTAAGTCTACCAGTTAGAAACCCTCCATGCACTTTACTGATTTATTCCTACCTACTTGTTCCATTACTTAACAAGTTATTTATAATGTAAATACTGAAAATAAACACTAGTACATGCTCAACATATTATAGATCATCAACTGAAGGAAACAAAAGCAAGCACACAAAATGACACCGTTATTTTTGGACCAATGTCCCTGGAAAAACCCAATGCGGGAAAATCGGTGCAGCTATCTGAGGGTTTTATTATTAAGCAATTTCAGATTACAATTTGGGTGCCAAATCCGGCTTACCCAACAGAGAATTCCCTTGGCAATAGTACCTCTCAGTCTGAGACAAGTGTCCCGCCTGAAACCCTGGATAAACCCTCCGGTAGCACCTCAGCTCCAATCTGCCCCAGAAACCCCAGTGTCAGCCTTATGGCCCTCTGCATCAGCAACGCTGGCCTCTCTAAAGCACTGCGTAGCTCCTGGCTGCCTCTGCGTGGCCCTGCGTGAGCTTTGGCTACTACTGCGTCACTCTCTCTGGCTTCTACGCTGATCTCCTAGCACTATCTCTACCTCTTTGTCTCTCTGTACTCACTGACCCTCAACTGCAACTCCGATCACTGATTCTATCTCTCTTAGCGAACCCCGCTCTAGAGAATAGAATGACTGATCATCTAGTGACCCTCAAGCCTCCTCTTACACTTTTCTCGTTGACATATCAACGGTCGAGATTAAGTCCCTTATCAACGGCTAAGATTAGATCTGGCTTGATCCATGTCTTTTGGACCATTCTAACACAGTTTTATATTAATCCACATTAATATTTTAATTTCCCTAAGTTTAGATTTAGGGACTCCATTAAAAATATTAATTATTTTAATATTTCTCAAACTGTTTAGAATCTGCCCAAACCCTTTCTGGGTATTGGAGATCTCATGTGCCCCAACCTCTCCACCAAATTTTGTGGCTAGAGCACATTCGATGCTACCCCAAATCAACAATTTTTCCACTTGGAGAATTTAATTTCTCTAGCGATTTAATTTTGACTCTAATTAATTAATTTTCTAGCTTATGATTAATTTTATTTTTGCCAGAAAAATTAATTAATTGGCACTTGAGGGGATTAAGTATTTTCCCACCCTCAAATATTTTAGCCATGGTGTCTAAGTATGAGTAACCATGCACTAAAATATTTTTCTACATAAGATTTTACATAATTCAACCCTCAAAGGGGGAATACCCATTCGTTATAGACCCTCAATTAATTACCCAATTCTGCGACACAATATGATCTAGTAGACAAAGTGATTTGTAATAAAATAATTTAGCCAATTAGCTTAAATTATTCCCAAATCACCTTTACAGAAAACTCGACTAAAACACTAGGACTCACCTTAGACTTTGACGATAAATTTCACTCTAGCTTTGGGGAGAGGCTAGAGGGAAAAAGTCTTTCGGTCATCCGTGTTGAGAAACAAAGTTGAATCAGTGAGACGAAAAACCTCATAAGATGAAATTCTCGCCAAAATAATACACTTTCTTAAATTGTTACATACATATACAGTCTTACTAGCATCATTTACATTACAAATTTTGCAGAATGGGTTTACAATGACTAAATAGATGATGGCTAAAGATCTTGATCTTTTGAAAAATTTGGTACGGCTACTTCCTTGGAACATTGATAAAATGTGTGCAACAGGTACCTCTGAAAATCCTAAGATTGTTAAAACTGGTAAAGGTACCAATGAGGAAGAAAGGAAGAAATTGGTTAATTTACTTTGTCAATATAAAGATGTTTTACAATTTTCTTATAATGAGTTAAAAGGCTACTGAGAAGATGTTATGGAACATACTATCCCTTGGAAGGATGAAAATGTTAAACCATTTCGTTAGAAACCTAGGCAAATTAATCCTAGGTTGGCCCCCTTGGTTCATAAGAAGCTTCAAAAGGTGCTCGCAATCAGGATTATAATGCATACTCGTCATTCAACATGGTGTTCAAACTTGGTGATTGTTAGAAAGAAAAATGGATCAATAAGACTTTGTGTCGACTTTAGAAACCTTAACTTAGAACAAAAAAGATAATTATCCTTTGCCTAATATGGAGACTTTATTGCAAAGTCTAAGAGGGTCAGGCATGATGTCATTGTTAAATGTTTTCTCTGGTTACAACCAAGTCTGGCTGAAGAAAATAGATAGACGTAAAACAACTTTCACCACACAATGGGGAACTTTTGAGTATATTAGAATGCTTTTTGGGTTGACCAATGTTGGAGCAACCTTTCAAAGGGCTACGGATTATGCCTTTAAGGGCTTGATTGGTAAAATTATTGAGATATATCAAGATGATCTTACAGTGTTTCCCAAGGATGGATTTGCTCACATTGTTCATCTAAGGCTAGTCTTTGACAGGTGCAGATAATATAGAATTTCCTTGAATCCTACTAAGTCTATTTTTGGAGTAATTGAAGGGAAGTTGTTTGGTCACATCACCTCTAAGGATGGGATCAAGATTGATCCTAAAAAAGTTGAGGCAATCCAGAAGATTTCCTTACCTCAAAACATTAAATCCCTTCAATCTTGGTGAAAGAATGTAACTAGGTTCGCTCTTCATATTTGTATTTGAGTCTTAATGAAATGTATTTATCAAAAGAAAGAAAAAAAAAATTATTATTATTAATATGGCTTATTAAAGCATGGGTTTCATGCCTAGGTCATCATGTTTTAAGTCAAACTCCCTGTTACCCACCATTTTGTGGGTGATATCCCTAGGAGAAAAAATTTCTCCAAGATAGGCCTCAGCCAACAGCCCCTTGCAACCACCAACTAGATCGTTGTGCCATTTCTCTGCCACCTAAGCCAACCATGTGGTCCCTCACCCATCTTTTATTATCATATGTTTGAACGCGGGCCTCCCGAACCTAAAGGTATGCCTTATCAATTGGTAATTGAGAATTGTAGTTTGCTTATCATGGACACTTATGGGCATGGATTAACGACGGGATCTAGCAGAAAGAGTGGGATAGGTTTGTGCTCTTGTCCCCTAGACCTCTTTTTGGTTGTTAACCTTGGACCCTAGTCTCATGGAATCTTTTTTACTGACCCTTAGGCTTTAGGGATGGTACTACATGAGAAACCCTAATTTTGGTTGCGTGGTCCCGCTCCCTCATCCATATATATTAACCCCATTCATCATTTCTCCCACCTAGGTCCACATGCCTCCACTGAGTCCATATAGGGTTAGCCTTCCCCTTCCCCTTGCCCACACCTTGGGTCGGGCCTGGAATGATGCCCCGTAGGTTGAAGCAACTTAAAAGAAAAGTAAAAGCATAATTGGCCACATTCAACAGGTAAACGTACCACAAAATGCAAAATATGATCGGGACCAATGTTACTTGGGAGCGGGAGCGAAAACGGGAGCGGGAACGACCATTTTCAGAAGCTCCCGGTTTGGGAGCGAATCCGGGAGCGATTTTTTAAAAATATATATATATATTTTATATTTTTTAATTTTTTATACATATATGTCAACAAAAACATGTAGAATGATGAATTAGACATAAAAAACATAAAAAAAACATAGATTGATCATTGAACCATATCACATCAATCATCTAGAAATTATAATCGTCATCAACCATGTCCACAAGTTAGTAAAATAAATATTACAACTGCAACATATTGAGTCTTATAAATCATGATTCATCAAATTCAATCTTAAAGTTTCAACTTCAAGCTTTCAGAATTGAAAATTCAATAACATTTATCATCATTGATCACCAAAGTTGTACTTGTAAGCTAAGTTTAACCATTACAAGAAGTAATATCGAAGATATTTCTAAGTCCTAACTTCTAACTGTTAACATGATATGAAATGTTAAAAATTTATAAAATGAAACATGAATAATGAGATGAAATGAAACAACTTTAGTCTTTCACAAAGCATCATATTCATAATTCACAATCATTACCAATGAGTTATAATTGCCAAGGCCCAACTTCAAACTTCAAATTTTCATTGTCACAGTGATATAATGTTTACAAAAAATATCATTATGATATGAAAGAGTCAAGAGTCAAGAGTCAAGGACTCAAAACTCAACAGTTATGAAAACTAAAGTCCAATAGAAACTAAAAAAGACAAGTAAACTGTAAATCTACATGTGGCCCTTGCCACGAGAGTCTCCAAGAGTATAAGCAGGTCGTGGTGGTCTTCTAGGAGTCTCCCACACAGACCGACAACCAAAACTAGAACCTCCACGCGAGGGTGTAGATGGAGGTGGCGACAGCAAAGGAACAAGATCTGACCTCGAGCACTACTACTGGATGGTGGAGGTGGAGGTGGAGGTGGCATGGCTGCTGCAGCTGCTTCATTTTCATCCCTTACAAGTTCCTCTTCTAGTTCTTCAATATGTACAATGCCATCCTCCAAATTGTCATCCTCTGGGTGATTGTCCCAAATTTTATATGTGGGATCCTCATTAGCCCGATCACAGTAATGACTCAACAACCTCAAGTTGTAGTGCACATAAACCAAGCTTTCTGCTCGGTTTTCATTGAGTCTGTTTCTTTTCACATTATGTATATAGCTGTAGGTGCTCCAACACCTCTCTACAGAAGAAGAATTTACAACCTGTTAAAGAACTTTTTTTGCCAATTTTGGCAAAAGTCCGTGGCCGCCATATGTTTCCCACCATGTGAGAGATTCAAATTTATCTTTGTCGTCCATTGCATGGAAGTTACCATACAAACCAGTGCCACTGAAGTATCTGCCTATTTCAAGGCGCACAGTTGCACATTCCTCCCTGTCAGGTACCAACTTTTCTAATGCTTCCAAATATCCTTTAGTTACCTCTGGATCTAAATGGGGTTTGGTCCTAACCCCACCCCCTGCTGCAGGTTGGCCCAACCAAGATGTAGAGTAGTATTTTGGCGTAAGGATATACACCAAGCAATGTAGTGGAAGGTTAAGCCTATTCCATCGTTCACACACACAATCATGAATCAGTTCGTACAAGTTGGGATCTTTATTATGAACAATGTCTTTTATTTCCCCCAACATGGTATCCATTTGCTCATACACCTTGCCAATCACTAGTTTGTCTGTATCTGCAAACTGAATCATGTGATAAATTGGCTTGGTGAAATCCAATACCTGCCTCACACTTGTCCAAAACTGCCCATCAAGAGCGGCCTCCTCCACCATTTCAAAACCTGCCATGTCAGCTACATTTGTAGCCCTTTCCTTTAACACCTGCCAATGTGGACTTGATACCATGCTAGCTAATGCCTCTCTTACCTTCAAAAGGCGCCTGAAGGTGAGGTAATAGCTACCAAATCTAGTCTTCGCAATCTTCAGCAACTCCAATCTCGAGTGACTGCGGAAAAGGCCATGGGTATTGCTATGATTTGTAATAAATTTTATCATTTGTTTGCCTTTCTTGTACAAATTACCAATCCATTGGTATTGTTCATTTTTGTTTTTGACAATATCATGCAACAGAAGGTTCAATGTGTGAACCAAAC
Organism: Pinus tabuliformis; assembly: GCA_031772625.1. Lineage (NCBI taxonomy): Eukaryota > Viridiplantae > Streptophyta > Pinopsida > Pinales > Pinaceae > Pinus > Pinus tabuliformis. The sequence continues at coordinate 205,519,843 of CM062816.1, forward strand.
ATCCAGACCAAAATATGTTGGGGTATTTATCCTCAATAATCGCTCCCGCTGCCTTACAATTAGGAGCATTATCAGTGATGACTTGGATGACATTGTATGGGCCAATACGCTCAATTGTTTCAAGTAATGCTTCTGCAATGTTGATGGCGGTCTTGAACTTGTCTGAGTAATCATGTGCAGCTAGAAAGATGGGACCACTAACAGACACAGCAAGACACTTATCAATGGCTTGCCTTTTACATTTGTCCATCCATCAGATACAATGGACACCCCATGGTCAGTCCAAGAACTTGTCATTTTATTCAAAGAATGTGATATTTTTGCTTTTTCATGATCAAGGCCAACGGTTCTTGCCTTGTCATACCCAGGGCTCTTGTATCCTTTAGGGGCATCATTTATGGCAGAAACCATTTCGTGCCAATAAGGTGAGCGAAGAACATTGAATGGTATCCCACATGCATAGAGAAACCTGTAAACTTTTGAATCCACATCATTCCTACACCCCTTATCAAGGAAATCTGATATGGTTCTACGCCTTAAAGATGATGAACCTGTGCCTCCATGTCCATATCCACTGCCTTGGGAGGATGTTGAAGGAGTTCTTTGTGATTGTGAGCTTGGTTCAAAGAAACCCCTTGATTTTTTTGTTCTGTATTGGGCTTCCTCCTCTTCCCTTATGTATTTGGCTCTCTCCGCTGCTAACACCGTTGTACAAGTTTTGATTCCTATTTGTTTCTCTCCATCCCATGGCCTTTTCCCGCAGAGGTGTCTTCTAGCACGGGTGTATGAACCTGTGTAATCAGTGTTGCAATGGGGGCAATGAAATTTAGTGGTTCCACCCCCTCCCTGTTTCAGCCCTGTTAACATATTTCCACAATGGAGTTTGGGCTTGTTTAGTTTTTTGAGGGTCATGTTCACCCTCCTCCAGCTCCTCCTCACCGGGGTTTTCACCCATTTGACTTTCTCCGGCTTCTTCATCCCCCTCTTCAGTTTGAGGCTGGCCCCTCCGTTTCCTACTCTCCAGCACCATAATAACCATAAAAGGGACCAGGAAGAGGAAAATGCCAAGAAATATAGCCAGGTCCATGGTGTTTGATGTTTGTAGGGTTTTGATTCTTGAATCTGCAAATTAATTTAATTTTTTGGGATTAATTAATTTAATTTAAATACATGATTTTTAAACTCAATAAGCTAAATTAAATTAACCAAATTACTACCTAACCAGCTAAACTAACTAAATTACTAAGTTACTTACCTCTGCAGGCTTGCTCCTCGCTCCTTGGCACTTGCTCCTCGCTCCTCAGCACTTGCTCCTTGCTCCTTTGCTCTTGCTCCAGCTCCAAACTCAAGCTCAATGAAGTAACAATGAATATTTTTTTTGCCCATTGGCCTTTTAAAACCAAAAAAAAAAAAAAATAATTGGGTCCGCGGAATTTTTTTCCGCCGACCCGCTCGCCCCCGCTCGCCCGGAGCGATTTTTAATGCCCGGGAGCGATCGGGGAGCGGTCGCTCCTCGATCACTCCCGGGTGTTAAAAATCGCTCGCGATAGCGGTCGCTCCTCGAGCGCCAGAGCGATCGCTCCCTAAGTCGATTCCGAACAGACCAGGGAACGCAAATCTTTTTGAGGGAGCGCGCTCCCGAGCCGCTCCCGCCCGGAGCGCGATTCGGGAGCGGGTTCGGGGGGGGGGGGCGCTCCCCCACAACATAGATCGGGACAAACACATTTAGCACATGGGAAAAAACCAATACATGAGCTCTACCCCATTATCATGGCCATCACCCTGGTTCCTACAGGCCCTAGATGAGCCTCCTTTATCATTTAGTAACCCATGATTGTCCCAACCATTGGTGGGTAATGAACCGCCTTACCTTAAAGGTGTTAAAATTGGCAACTAGGGACAAACTCCACATGGGTCATCTTATTTATGACAGCTGATATTTTTCTTGGATTTCTCTCTCCGAGAGGTGTAGGATTGATCTAAAGATCATTCGATTTCGACATGTACAAATGAAGTTATGAATTTATTTTGATTATGGTCAAATTATCAAGGTCGGTCTCTTATATATGTCGGCTCACCTAATCCAATAGTCATGTCTCTTGACCCCCACCGATTGGTATATATAGAGGTGCTTTCTCCTTCATTTGACACATCCAAGTGCTCATCCTCTCCTCTGAAATAGGACGGCATCTGAGGCAGGACGCAAGCGGCAAGGGTAGAGTTTATGATGAGACCCATCTCTGTTTAGGGTTCGGTTTTCTAGGGAGAAAAGAGCCGCAGGTCTGTGGCATCCGCATCATGCATGGAGGATAGGAGGTATGACTGGGCAGCGTACCTCTTGTTTTTGGATTCAGATTTCTTGTTGAATAGAGCCACAGTCAGAGGAATGCTTTTTGGATGATTTTCTGTGCTATTTGGTGAGGTGTATCTCTATTACAAGTCGCAAGCCTAAAGGCAAATCTGGGTACGATTTAAGGTGATCATTATCTTTGTTTTGAGTCCAATTTGAGGAGAAAGGGAGGTAAAATGTTTTAAGGAGAATCTAGACACCTATGCATTGTGTGCAGTCTTGGCCGCAGGCCTGTAGAGGAGTTTTGTTGGGACTGTTGTTCATAACAAGCTGAAACAGGGTGCCATATAGAGCAGCGAAGGAAGGAGGGTCTTGTGGAAGGAAAGCCGCAGTCCTCTAGGTGACTGTTGGAGCAGTTTTAGGGCTGACATATTTCTGTGTTTATGCCCTAACCAGTGTTCAGAATTGCAGTATAGAAATCTTCAGCCCTTGGTGCCATAATTGCAATTTCATTGAGTCATCTTCATGGTTAAGAACTTTGATGTCAGATCTCCTATTTTAGCAAGTCAGTATTGACTTTAAATCATTGTACTCTATCTCTCTCTCTCTCTGTTGAACTATTGAAGAATACATAAGAAGAATTGATCAAGGGTTTCCCCACACTGGGGTTTGTCCCTGGCTGGTGCCACATCTTGTATCCTCTTGTCTTGGCTTGTCTTCTGCTGATTATGTTTATGTTTATGTTATATCTGCATTTTACTATCATGTTGATGTGATTGCTAATCTGGATATGGTTATTGGCTAATAGAGAAATTGAAGTAAAATTGCTCTAAAGCATAGAACATACCATTGTTTCCTAAAATTAACATGGTATCAGAGGTCAGGTGAGGACAAACCCAAGCAAGAGAGAATGCAATCACTAAGAATTTTCTAATCTTTGTGATCTACTAGAAGTGATTGACAAAGAATGTTTTAGTAATTCGATCTCCTCTTCAAAGGTCTGGCATGATATTTTCAAAATCGGTTCTGTGGTGAAAAGCGCTAAGGCTCAGTTGGATTCAATCCTTAAAGTAGCAAGGGGTTGAATGTTAAAGGCTCCTAGTCTCCCTCCCATGGCTTCTTCCTAAGTTCAATTGAAAGAAGGGCCAGCTAGGGTAAAGGGTTTGGTGTAAAAGGTGCAAGTGGACTGTTGTTGCTACAGTTTGCATGCGGACTTCTCCTATCAACTAGGGTAGTAGCATTTTCATATCTAGGTTGAGAGCAAGAGGATAGCGAGATCCTTACCTATAGCCACCTCAAGCAGTAGCACTGTCACTCAAGCTAGGAGCGTAAGTAATAACGTATCCAGCACCACTAGCATCAATGTTAGAAGCAGAATGCTCCGTTTTCTATTTTCCCTGTAAAGGGCCATTGAATGTATGGTTGGAATGGATAAAGGGAGCAAATCAGAGTTCATCAACAAGGACGATGTGATCAATGAAATTTCCATAGTCGAGGAAGATCTTCCAAATGCTGATGTGGAAGGCGAAGATGTGCAAAGGAGATTTAGACCTGTAGTTTCTTCAAGCCTCAGAAAAGACAGAAAACAAGGTCAGCAAGAGCTCTACTCAGTTTAGCAAAGCCAGGAGGCATTCTGCGCACAGTCATGAAGACCTTTCTAACAGCAAAAGGAGTCTTTCAAATCTACTCTTGATTGGACGTTCGCTATATGGCTATGCTCCTGATTCTGGTATGTAATGACATATGATCGTATTTTTTTTTGGCATATGAACCTACTTCTTTGCACTGTGACATTGTCACAATTAGCATCAACTCAATGAGTTATACATCGACTTCTGTCATATGTATGTCATCAATTCACAGTGGTATGGCTTTCCAATATTAGAAATGATGAGTATCAAGATTCATCATATATACTCAAACTTCTTCACTCTTACATGAACTCTACATTACATATCACTGTCTCCGCTAAAGCAGCTCCAGTATGGTATTATTACGTTCCAGCTATGTATGATGGCCCCAGTACAATACATATATATATAAGGGCATGTTAGATACAACAGTACAGTGGATATATACTTTTTATTAATGACTCCTATTCAATGTTTATGCACTGCGCTAACTCTATACCAGTGTTGCAGGAAACGTCCCCCCCCCCCTCGAATCAAAACCCCAATCCGCGATCTGGACGGATGAGTGGGGGAAGCGTCGTCTGAAACGCGTTTCGGGTTGATAAACACGCTTCCTAGAAATTTCAGGAAGCGTGTGCCCGAAATGCATTTCGGTTTTTTCGAAACGCATTTTGGATGGCACTTCGACCGTACGAAGCGTCAAGCTTCCGCAAAAAAAATATAAAAAAATATATATATAGCAAAAAAAATATAAATATAACAGACGCAAGTTTTGAATATAAATGCAAAAAAAATAAAAATATATATATATATAGCAGATGCTTCGCTTCCTAGATTTTTAGAAAATGATGCTTCCGCGTCCCCGTTTTGTCCCCGCTTCGTGCAACATTGCTCTATACTCAGAGCAGTGAGAATCTCTTTAATTGTATATTCGGGCCACTGAGCTCAAGTTGTATAACACAATGATGTAGCTACATATCAGTGTTGTTGTCATTATTGATCACTGTATTGCATGGGCAATGTTAATTCTGTTCATAATCAAATACATGATGTATTACTTCTATAGTGTCAGCAGTTATATGGAATTCGACAGTATTGATCTTTATTTAGTTTTGAGGAGAATCAGTGATTTACCTTGATGCCCTAAAAGAAGTCTTCTGAAGATTGTTTCATATGACATAAAACATCACGCTAACTCTCCTCATGCTGATAATCATAAGAGGTCAGCTTGGATCCTCCATTAGCCTGCAAAATAAGTCAAGTTGTATTGAACTGTGACACCAATTCACAGTCTCTCAACTCCATCATTTAATGGCAAGCATCAAAACCTGGAGGGCAGAATTCTTCTTCATCAACTAACTATTTTCCACATTGAATCTTGAAAGTACTTCAGTACATTAGCAATTATATTCAAAAACTCAACATCAAGCATGGAAGGTCATAAATGACAGAAGCATTGGGAATGGATCTTGTTCACAATCAAAGTTGCGAACAAGATGTGCAAGTTCAAGATAGTCTGATGAACTTGAGGACAAATCTAATTCTTTGTCCTTGACATCTTGCATCTTGAAGTTTCTAAGTTTACTTAGTTTAGAAACCCTTCATGCACTTTTTCGGATTTATTCCTACCTACTTCTTATTTTACTTTAACAAGTTATTTACAAAGTAAATACTGAAAATAAACACCAGTGCATGCTCAACATATTACAGATCAGCAACTAAAAGAAACAAGAACAAACACACCACATGACACCATTATTTTTGGACCAATGTCCCCAAAAAAACCCAATGCGAGAAAACTGGCACAGCTATCTGAGGGTTTTCTTATTAAGCAATATCAGAGTACAATCTGGGTTCTGAAACTAGCCTACCCAACAAAGAATTTCCTTAGCAACTATACCTCACAGTTTGAGAGAAATCTCCTAGCTAAAACCCCGGAAAACCCTTCCAGCAGCTCCTCAGCACAAAATTGCCCCTGCAACCCAAGCGTTTGCCCAATCTGGATTGCGTTAGCCCCTCTTTGTCTCACGTTGGCCCTGCGTCAGCTACGCAGGCCCCTCTGGTGCTTTGCGCAACACTTGGCTGCCTCTGCATGGCCCTATGTGAGCCCTTGCTGGCTCTACGTCACTCTCCTTGGCTGTTGCGCTGCTCTCCCAGCACACTCTCTGCCTTCTCTGTTTCTCTGTACTCAATGCTCCTCAGCTGCTCTCCCGATCATTGATTCTATCTCTCTTAGCAAACCCCGCTCTAGAGAAAAGAATGACTGATCATCTGGTGTTCTTTCCAAGTGACCCTCAACCCTCCTCTTATACTTTTCCTGTGACATCTCAACGGCTGAGATTAACTCCCTAATCAATGGCTAAGATTAGATCTGGCTTGATCCATGTCTTTTGGACCATTCTAACACAAATTCATATTAATACACATTAATATTTTATTTTCCCTAATTTTAGACTTAGTGACTCCATTAAAAATATTAATTATTTTAATATCACCTGATCTGTATAGAATTTGCCCAAACCCTTTTTGGGTATTGGAGATCTCATGTGCCCCAACCTCTCCACCAAATTTCGTGGCTAGAGCACATCCGATGCTACCCCAAATCAACATTGCACAAACAACTTTTGAAGAAGTACAAAAGTAGTTGTGCGACAAGTTTTGGGAGGAATACAACATAAAGGAATATCCTGGTTAGGAATGGCTTCGACATACCACTCATTTCAACAGATGATTTGAAACTGGGTATCTTTGATATAGCAACACTATTTATTCCTCGTGCAGTAGTTGATTTTATACCTTCCTCAATTCAAAGGAAGATGATGAAATTCAGAAGTCACTTATCATGGTCATTTGGATACAAATGGCTGGATCAGAAAATCATCCTTATTGAGTAGTTTCATGCACATGGCAGAAATCATTTAGCAAGCTCATCGTTGAAAGTTAAATGACAATCTGAAGTATGGCTTCAGATGGAGCCATAGAGGATTTCAAGAAAAATAACCATGTCAAAGGCTATTGATTCACGATAGTTGATTATAATATGATATTTGATGTGTTATATACCTAGGGGGATAATATGGGGTACCAAGGGAGGTACCCAAGGTAATAATGTAATAATGGGATGGGCCATAGTAATAAATAAGGTGGTTAACCCATATCATATAAGGGACCACAAGTAGTTAATACTAATGTAATGGGCCCATGGTATTAGTTGATGGTATGAGGGAACCATGGTAATGACCCATGGTATTGTATGTTTGAGGCCTATATAGAGGCTAGAGACTCCAAGTCAAGGAGGAGTGAAAGATTATTGTATGAACAGGCATATGGCTTGTGGAGTGTTCTCCTTCCATAAGGAGTGAATGTATGGTGTTGCCCTACCATAAGGGTTTGATATCAATAAAGAATCATTTCATATTATTTCTGGTTTATTTGCATTGTCTTATATTTTTTGATCAGATCTATAGTATTTCCAGGTTTATAACAAGTGGTATCAGAGCTACAACAAGTGGTATCAGAGCACTTTCTTGGGCAAACAGTGGAGAATTTTTATTTTTTTTTTGCAGGATTTCGGGGGCGGCGAGTTTGCAGATCAGATCTGTATGTTTTGGTGAAAGATCTGCAAAATATAATTGTATATCTCTATTCTTTGTGAAAAAATAACCGATTTCAAAAAAAAATCGGTTGAATCGAAGTCTGGATTAAGGAGATATCGCTGATCTAAAAATCAGTGGGGTTGCAGACAATTTTTCAGAGCAGCGAGTTTGCGGCGCAGATCTGGACGTCCTGGTGGACGATCTGAAAAATATAATTGTAGATCTGGATTATTTGTGAAAAAATACCCAAATTCAAAAAAAAAATCAGTCGAATCGGAGTCCGGATGAGGGAGATATCGCTGATTTAAAATCAGCTCTTTTTGCAGAAATTTTAGTGACGGCGGGAGAGTTGCAGAACAGATCTAAAATTCCAAGTGTCTGGATCAAGAGTTCTATCACATGGGCAGATGCAAAATGATTGTTCCATTTCTAAAAACAGGTTATAATAGGGATTCTGAGCAATATTGACGGAATTGTGACCATTTCAAATTTTCGCCAAATTTTTGTGATGGCGGCCCTAGATCAGAAATTGAGGGACTTGTATAAATTTGATGGCTTTCATCCAACTAGATGGCTAGCACAAATGGAGAAATATTTGGATCACGTCTATGATAATGAGACTCAGCTTATGGTGGGAAGCATGTACTTGGACAATGAAAGACGACAATGGTGGCAAGAGCATCAACGATCCAATGGAAGGTTTTTGACTTGGGATGCCTTCAAAAAAGCTCTTATAGTGCGCTTTGACCGTAAATCTAATCTTGTGGATAAGCTCACACAGACAGACACAGCCTAGCAAAGATTTTATTTTTACAGGAAAGAAGAAAACCAAGGAACCAAAAGGGTTATTTTTTACTGGTATCTCTGTATTGCAGGTTCATGGATTGATTCAGAAAGAGAAAATCATTGTGTCTATAAATCCGAGTTGCAAGAAAAATCTCATAAATGTCAACTTGGCAAAAAAATTGCAAGTTCCAGCAAAACAAATTGAAAATACACAGGTTGATGATGAAGATGTTCAAATTTATAAGGATTTGAAGCTTTCTGTGGATAAGTATGTGTTTCATGGTGATTTTTATGCTTCAGATACAGATAATATGGATGTTGTTTTGGGATACCCGTGGATGGAATCAGTGGGTACTATAAATATTAATGTGCAGAAGAAATTCCTGAAGCTCTGGTATAAAAAGAAAAAAATTACATTACAGGATATTTCCATCAATAAACAGGTAGAGTCCACGGAGGTTGACGCAGAAGATGTTCTAGGGAATGACATATCAGATGATGAGCAGTTGATGGTCGACAATCAAACACAAACAGAGGCCGAAGCCGAAAAGGTAACAGGTGCTGACACATCTGATGAGGGTTCAGTGGTTGAAGTCATATTGGAAAAGAAGACACCACAACGGGCACCACAGCAGGGTGAATTAAAGAAAAAGACACCGTGGGTTAAAACTTCAACATATCATCACCCACATCACCCCGCAAGACAACAACCAACAAGATGGCAACCAATTAGCCACAAGGACAACAACCCCCGTATGACGGATAGCGAGGAGCGACGATCCACCTACTACACACAGAAGAACTGCCACGATCAACTTCCATCTCAAGCGAGCGAGGCACCAGCGAGATCGAGGGTTCACCTTTCTCTTGGATGGCTAGATGCACGTTCATGGTACCAGTGGACTACTCTTTTGAGTAGATCTTATTATTTGTGTTCTTCCCATGTTTCGGGGACAAAACATGCTTAGGGGGGTGGAATGTTATATACCTAGGGGGGATAATATGGGGTACCAAGGGAGGTAGCCAAGGTAATAATGTAATAATGGGATGGGCCATAGTAATAAATAAGGTGGTTAACCCATATCATATAAGGGACCACAAGTAGTTAATAATAATGTAATGGGCCCATGGTATTAGTTGATGGTATGAGGGAACCATGGTAATGACCCATGGTATTGTATGTATGAGGCCTATATAGAGGCTAGAGACTCCAAGTCAAGGAAGAGTGAAGGAATATTGTATGAACAGGCATATGGCTTGTGGAGTGTTCTCCTTCCTTAAGGAGTGAATGTATGGTGTTGCCCTACCTTAAGGGTTTGATCAATAAAGAAGCATTTCTATCTATCTATATCTTGTTATTCTTGGATTATTTCTATTATCATAATATCTTTGGGTTAGATCTACAACATGATGACTCTAAAAATGATATCCTTGTTACTTAAGAGGCAGCATGATTGGCTGACTTTGATGTATAGACCGAAGGATGAATAGCAAGGTGCAGATGGCTTGATGGATATACTTTGAACAAGCATACAATTCCAATGTTTAAAGGGAGCCATGATGTTTATTAAGATCCTCTCATGCAAGAGGGAGTTGACTTCTGAATTTGAGATGAAGGACCTAGGTACTACTTCCTAGGATTGGAGGTCTAGCAAAAGCAAAAGCCAAGAGAAATTTTCCTATCTCAAGGAAAATATGTTGTGAATATATTGGAAAGATTTGGGATGGTGGACTGCAAGCTTGTGACTACCTCGATGGAACTTAACTCTAAGAAGTTATGTGGTAGTATTGCCGAACTAAATTGGGAGATGCTTCTGAGTATCGTCAACTCATAGGAGCACTGATGTTCTTGGTGAACTCTCGTCCAGACATATGTTTTGCAGTTAACACGCTGAGCCAATATATGGTTGAGCCTCATCATATACACTAGATTGGTGCCAAGAATCTTTTGAGATATCTTCGGGGTTCAATCACTCATGGACTGAGATACACTGTCAGAGATGTAAGGTTGCATGGTTATGCTGATGTTGATTGGGCTGGCAGTGTGGTGGATCGCAAGAGCACTTCTGGATGTTGTTTTTCTTTGGCTTCTGCTTCAATATCCTAGATGAGCAGGAAGCAGAAATCGGTTGCCTTAAGCATCGTTGGGGCCGAATACAACTGCTAGTATGGCCTCATGTGAAGTTGTCTGGTTGAGGAAGCTCTTCAGTGAGCTGTTTGGACATGTGCTGGATACCACCGTGATCCTCTGCAACAACCAGAGTGGGATCCGATTATCAAAGAATCTTGTGTTTCATGATCGCTCCAAGCATATAGATATCAGGTATCACTTTATCTGGGATATGGTACAACGAGGAACAATAAGGCTCCATCACATTAGGACTGATGAGCAGGTCGTCGTTATTCTGACAAAGCCCCTGGGGAAGATCAAGTTCTTGGCCTTCCAAGAACGACTTGGAGTCATGGAGAGATCCTCTTGTGAGGGTCCTGTATGATATGGACATTGAGCTCTGGGAGCTCCGGGGGGCTTGGGGTACTTCTTGGAGCGACGAGCCACCACAGGGTGAGTGGTTCAGCCTTCCCCTGGTGGTTTGTTGTGTATAGGAGGAGTGGTTCAGCCTTCCCCTGTGATACCCCTGGCGACATGTAGGCAGGATGAGTGGTTCATACTTCTCCTACTGAGACATCCTACCCATGCAGTCTGGGACTCATGGGAAGTACCTCTCATCGTGTACTAACGTACTCCATATGCTAGGATGACCGATATTGATCTGGGATCAATTGGAACTGATTTCGTGTCAGTAAGAGTGGTATGAGACACTCTCTTTAGATTGGAACTGACTTCGGGTCAGTAAAAGTGGTATGAGACACTCTCTTTTGATTGGAATTGACTTCGAGTCAGTAAGAGTGGAATGAGACACTCTCTTTTATCTGGGACTGAATTCGGGTCAGTAGAGAATGGTATGATACATTCTTGATTGATCACTTCTTCTTCTTCATAGTTTAGCAGAGCAGAGCAAAGCAGTGCAGAGCAGTGCATTGATGGCATAGATAGTATTGAGATGGATTAGCAGATGAAGTTCTCCCTAGGTGAGAGGGAGTGTTAAAATTGGAAACTAGGGCCAAACTCCACATGGGTCATCTTATTTATGACAGCTGATATTTTTCTTGGATTCCTCTCTCCGAGAGGTGTAGGATTGATTTAAAGATCATTCGATTCCGACATGTACAAATGAAGTTATGAATTCATTTTGATTACGGTCAAATTATCAAGGTCGACCTCTTCTATATGTCGACTCACCTAATCTAATAGTCATGTCTCTTGACCCCCACCGATTGGTATATATAGAGGTGCTTTCTCCCTCATTTTACACATCCAAGTGCTCATCCTCTCCTCTAAAATAGGACGACATCTGAGGCAGGAGGCAAGTGGCAAAGGGTCGAGTTTATGATGAGACCCATCTCTAGGGTTCGGTTTTCTTGGGAGAAAAGAGTCGCAGATCTGTGGCATCATGCATGGAGGATAGGAGGTCTGTCTGGGCAGCGTACCTATTGTTTTTGGATACAGATTTCCTGTTGAATAGAGCCGCAGTCAAAGGAATGTTTGTTGGATGATTTTCTATGCTATTTGGTGAGGTGTATCTCTGTTACAAGCCGCAAGCCTAAAGGCAAATCTGGGTATGATTTAAGGTGATCATTATCTCTACTTTGGGTGTGATTTGAGAAGAAAGGGAAGTCAAATGTTTTGTGGAGAATCTGGACACCTATGCATTGTGTGCAGTCTTGGCCGCAGGCCTGTAGAGGAGTTTTGTTGCGATTGTTGTTCATAACAAGCTGAAACAGGGTGCTATATAGAGCAGCGAAGGAAGGAGGGTCTTGTGGAAGGAAAGCCACAGTCCTCTAGGTGACTGTTGGAGCAATTTTAGGGCTAACATATTTTTGTGTTTATGCTCAAACCAGTATTCAGAATTGCAGTATAGAAATCTTCAGCCCTTGGTGCCAGAATTGCAATTTCATTGAGTCATCTTCATGGTAAAGAACTTCGATGTTCTCCTATTTTAGCAAGTCAGTATTGACTTTAAATCATAATCAAGGGTTTCCCCACATTGGGGTTTGTCCCTGGCTGGTGCCACATCTTGTGTCCTCTTGTCTTGAATTGTCTTCTATTGTTTATGTTTATGTTCTATCTGCATTTTACTATCATGTTGATGTGATTGCTAATCTAGATATGGACATTGGGCTAATAGAGAAATTGAAGTAAAATTGCTCTAAAGCATAGAACATACCATTGTTTCCTAAAATTAACAAAGGGGGTATCCACTGCTATATCTCACACATCATGCTCTTATCCCTTGAGCCCCAAGTAGCCAATTAAAGAAAAATCATAAAAGGAAAAAGGCATATAAGGAAGGGTGGAAAAATCAAGTAAAGGGCACCTCATGTACCACGATTTCTCCCTCCTATACATTGTATACCCAAGTGTGGGCTTCCATTTTATTAGCTACCCTTGTACTCCAGCATGTGGCCTAGGGTTGCCCCTTTTCATCCCCTGCTCCATTCATCTCTTTATCACATGCCACCACCCTTTAAAGGATGTACCTTAGACATCCTATCCCCTTTAGAAGTAGAAACCACCTAATAGGATACTTGGGTAACCCCATTTGGAGCTTGGAGACATTAGCACATGCCAAAGCCCACTATGGAAGGGCATGCCATTATGAAGTGCCCACATGTTGTCCATGGTTTGTAAGGTCTTTTACTCGATTTCCTTTATGACTTGTTGTATTGGAAGGATAGGGGATGCATTGGATCTTAGGCAAGATTACAGGTGTTCTCCATTTTGGGTTTGGTCTCCCTATACGGTGTCTTAACCCTCCAGAGGGCTACATTGGCACATGTAGGGTGTGTGTTGAGAGCCATGGGCCTCCACAGCAGTAAACAGCACTCCATGGATCCCTAAAGACGTTTAGATATTTGCTCGAGATGCACCTGGTTCACCTTTGCCCATCCAACCCCACACTTGTAACATGCACTTCGCAAATGACTCAGGACTTGTATGCTGATGTGGCATCACTTACCCCATCATCTGAGTGCTTACAAATGGTTTACAGGCATCTTCAACTTACTTGGAGACCCATGAGGTCACTTGTCTGCCCTCACACCCATTGGGAGCACCACAGGTTTATTATGTGGAAAACAAGGGGCCAACCCCTTGTCCATTACTTTTGGGAGTCCTATTAATCATTATGGCACTTATGGACTTCATCAGGCTTCTTAGAGGGCCCAACGACATGCATTATTGATCATTTGACCTCTTTAGCGGCTAACGTAGGCTCAAGTAGCTAAATCGAACTCATTAGGAGTGTATAACACAAATGATGAAAGTTCATTTCTCATCATCACTTGGTTTTGGACTTGTATCTCTCTACATATTTTCGCTATTCCTTCTTGGTGGACGAAATTTTGGAGCATGGATGAATTTTGATGTTTGGATTATCTCTTCTTGTCTTGGAGCTTCTTGATTGGCAATTTGTTGATGGTTGAATATATTCTCTTACACGTAAGTACAAAATTTAATGTTATTCTTTCTTTTACTTTGTCACATGCATTGATGATCGGATTTTCGCCATACTAGGGCTAATTGTTGCATGCATTTACTGTGAAATTGTGGAATTATGTTTCTATATAGCATCTCTCTGTGTATGGACCATGTATGTTGAACGAATTTTCCTTAGGGATAATTCTATGCTTGAATTTATCTTGATAAGCCATCTCATCTTGCGAAACGAAGTATAAAAGTTTTTAAGGTCACTCTCCTTTGCCCTAATGACAAGCGAAGTTGATCTTGACGCCTCCTTGACCTAGAAACAAATTCCATTCTCATATTCTTCTTGACTCCAAATCTCCCCAAAGGATTAGGCACTGGTCTACAATAAGGTGATCACTTAAAGAACCTTTTTCCTTCACCTCTTTTTCTTTATTCTAGGTCTAGACACATTAGGGCTCCTAGGGCATCATTTTCCCGACAAACCACCCATATAAAAACTTCGATCTCTTGGCCTCTCCTACGTTGGTGTATCTCCTAGGCCTCTTCCAAATTTGACGAAATTCTGACGGTCAGGTTGTGAGATATCCCAAGCCCTAGCCTCGAGATTGGTTTCTTCTCTAAGTTTCCATAGGCTAGTTCCTCATAAGGATCATTTTGCACCTTTAAGTAAAAAAATCATTTCTTTGATCCCCTTCTCATCCTTGTTTAGGTCAAGTTCATCATTGGTTGCTAAATTCCCTCCTCTTGACCTAGCCTAGGTCCACTTGGTCCTGTGTGTTCCCATACCTCATCAAAATTAACTCTTCAAAAACCATTTGGGAAACCAAGTTCCATAAGGATTTTAGGGATTGGGAAGCTCCTTTACAATTCATAATCCTTAAACCTAGCCCTTAAATCCTCATCCCCTTTTCCCAGAAAGCTATGTGCCTTATTTAAGGAGCAAGCAAGTCCCATTCTTGAGTCTCCCCTAGGAAAGGGTCCCCGAGATCACTTCACGTCCATCTTAGTTGATCTATCCTTCATAAGTGATTCTCTATATATCGGGTCTCCTCCCATCGGTGAAAGTTCGTAAAGAGTAGGAAGCTTTAGCTGTGGTGACAGTGGGCTTTAGCTTCATTGTTGCTCTTGACCTAGAAAGTGCCCCTCTAAGTGGGGAGACATCGAGTTGTAGTCAGGAAGACTACAGGCGATGAGGGGTAGGATCCTTGAGATACCCAAACTCTTGGATCATACCTTGCTACGGGAGTCCCAAAGTGAGAAGTAGCAGGATGGCGGATGTTAGTAGAAACAAATGCGGATGAAGCGGCAAAGAGTGCTAGAAGTGCAGAAGTCCCGGGCAACACAGAGAGGGTTGCAACAGTGCAAGAGGCACAGAGGAGGTTGTAGCAGTGCAGGATGGCAGAGAGAGGTTTGCAGCGGTGCGAGAGGGAGGGAGTTGTTGCAGCAATGCAGAGGCAGTAGAGGGAGCACGTGATAGCGATAGAGAGAGCTTCAACATCGGGAGTGTTTCTAGCCTGATAGGGATGTCAGTAGTTGGGTGGATCAATCAATTACTTCTCAGTAACTAAGTTGCAGTGCAGTAGCAGTTAGCAGTAGCACGATGCAGCATGATGAGAGGGGGCTGCAATGCAGATGCATGTTGATTTGGGGTAGCATCGGGTGTGCTCTAGCCACGAAATTTGGTGGAGAGGCTAAGGCACATGAGTTCTCCAATACCCAGAAAGGGTTTGGGCAAATTCTAAACAGTTTGGGAGATATTAAAATAATTAATATTTTTAATTGAGTCCCTAAGTCTAAACTTAGTGAATTAAAATATTAATGTGAATTAATATAAAACTGTGTTAGAATGGTCCAAAAGTCATGGATCAAACCAGATCTAATCTTAGTCATTGATTAGGGACTTAATCTCGGTCGTTGATTTGTCAACGAGAAAAGTATAAGAGGAGGCTTGAGGGTCACTTTGAGAACATACCAAGAGATCAAGATTTCGACTTTTTGGGGTTGGGTCTGCTGAGAAAGTTGAGAGAGTGATCTGGAGTTGCAGTTGAGGGGCAATGAATATAGAAGCAGAGAGGCAGAGATAGTGTCGGGAGGATCAAGCGCAGCAACCGGGAAAGCTAACGCAGAGGGCAGAAGCCGGAACTGCCAGGAACAGCTGGAACTACTTGAACAGCCAGGAAAGCTGATGCAGAGAGCAAAGCTGGAACTGTCGAGAACAGGTGAAACTGTCAGGAACTGTCGGGAAAGCTGACGCATAGGGCAGAAGTCGGAATTGCTGAGAACAGCCAAAACTGTCGGGAACTGTCGGAACTGCCAGGAAAGCTGACACAGAGGGCAAAAGCCGGAACTGCCCGGAACAGCCGATGCAGAAGGCAGAAGAGGCTGACGCTGGGGTTTTTCGTGGGGTAGATTGGAGCTGAGGAGTTGCCAGAGTGTTTATCCGGGGTTCAGCCGAAGCATCTGTCTCCGAAGGAGAGGTACTACTCCCGAGATTTTTCTCTGTTGGGTGAGCCGGATTTGGCACCCAGATCGTATTCTGAAACTGCTCAATAAATCAAACCCTCAGATAGTTGCACCGGTTTTCCTGCATTGGGTTTTTCAGGGAAATTAGTCCAAAACTAACGGTGTCATTTGTGTGTTTGTTTATGTTTCCTTCAGTTGATGATCTGTGATGTGTTGAGCATGTACTTGTGTTTATTTTCAGTATTTACATGGTAAATAACTTGTTATTAATCAGAACAAGTAGGAAGGAATAAACCAGAAAGTACATGGAGGGTTTCTAACTGTTAGACTTAGAAACTTCAACATTGTATTGGAGCGTGGTTGCAGATCACAAGAGAACTAAGGACATCAATCGAGCAGAGCAGCAACAGCAGAAAACAGTTGTCCCGAGTGACAGAAGTTGTTCTTAGCAGCAAAACAGCAAGGAAGGGGTGACACAGTGCCTACGTCATCAAGTTCGGGCCAAGAAGAGGCGGCACAGAGGTTGAGGGAGGCAAAGATAGGCTCACGCAGAGGCCAGGAGGGGTGACGCAGTTGGCTTAGGGAGGGAGTTTGTCGGTGATGGGACTGCGCAAATCCTAGGAGCTCTCACCTTCAGGTCGCTGGGAGTTTAAGAGGCTGTGGATAAGTTGCAGAGTGGAGCTAGTGGGGCATTGTTGTCAGAAAAGTACCTAACAGGCAAGGCCAAGGGGGAGGGAGTTGCTACCGACGGTTTCGAGAAATCCGGATCAGTGGTGCGGTTGCACAGACGATCAGAGTAGGGGGCATCTCGACATCGGTAGAAGGATTTCTAGGAGGGAAATCGAGGCTCAGAGGGAGTCACATCGAGAACTTCCAGGAGGGAAGTAGAAGAGCAGCGTAATGGCACTACACGGAGTAAGAGACCAGGACAGATTGGACGAAGCCTCAAACTTCGTAGTCTGGAAGGCCAGAATCTCATCCGTACTTGACAGAAATCGTGTCAAGCACTTCGACTTAAAGACGATAGCGGTCCCAGTTGACCCAGCTGACAATGACAGGTATGAGGAATCAATGGCGAGGGCCAAGAGTATCATTCTTTACGGGGTCAAGGATCATATAGTACCACATATTGCCGAGAAGAATACGGCACAAGAGATGTGGAAGGCCCTAACCAAGTTGTATCAGCATACTTCCGTGCAGAGGAAGAAGCTCCTAGAAAATCAGCTGCGATCATACCAGATGTAGAAGGGAGAACAGATCGACACCTTCCTCGGTCGATTAAAGGAGATCCGAGATCAACTGACTTCCATAGGGGCCACACCAGATCTAGAGTTGATGGTGAGAACAACCCTTAATGCAGTCTCAGAAGACTGGGAGGTGTTTGTCCAGAGCATACTGGGCAGGGCAACCCTTCCAGATTGGGAGGAAATGTGGGCGGCTCTTCGCCAAGAAGAGATCAGGAGGGTGACCAAGACAGAAAGCAACAACAAGGGGATCAGAATCAAGAAGGAGGAGAAGGTGGATGTTGCCCTAGCATCTGAGGGTAAGCAAGAAAAGAGGAAGAGGAAGGACCTCTCCAAGGTCAAATGCTTCCACTGTGGGGAGCTGGGTCATTATGTGACCCAGTGTCAGAGGAAGAAAAGCAAGGGAGAGGCTTCCGAGACCAAGGCAACGCCAGCAAGGGCAAAGAAGAAAGTGGAGACAGACGATGACTGTGCCATGAGTGCACACACACCACTTGAGCGAAAGTGGGGAGATATCGAGTTGTAGTCAAGAGGACTACAAAAGATGAGGGGCAGGATCCTCGAGGTACCCAACCTCTTGGATTATACCTAGCTACGGGAGCCCCGAAGAGGAGTAGCAGGACTAGCGGATGTCGGTAGAGACGGATGAGGATGGAGCGGCAGAGAGAGCTACAGTGCAGGATTCCCAGGACAGCGCAAGGCTAGCAGGCTGCAATAGTGCGAGAGGCACGGGAGTGTTGCACTAGTGCAGGATGGCACAGAGAGGTGTGCAACGGTGATAGATGCAGGGAGTTGTTGCAGCAGCGCAGAGGTTAGAGAGGGAGCACTTGTCAGCGACAGAGGGAGCTTCAACATCGGGAGTGTCTCTAGCCTGATAGAGATGTCAGAGTTGGGAGATCAGTTACTTACTTCTCAGTAACTGAGTTCCAGTGCAGTAGTTAGCATTGGCGGTGCTATGGGCAGCACGATGCAGCATGATGGGAGGGGATGCAGTGCAGACGTAGCAGTGGCAGTGGCAGGGCCATGGGCAACAGCACGGATGCAGAGGGAGTTATCGTCCAAATGCAGCAGTGGTAGTGGTAGAGCCATGGGTGGCAGTATGAGATGCAACAGTACAGATGATGGGTAGCAAGCCTAGCATCAGGGACCGATGCCGGATGATCAGAGTAATACTCAGTAAGGAGTATTGCTAGACCACAGTCCTCGCTAAGAGGGAGTGTTGATTTGGGGTAGCATCGAATGTGCTCTAGCCACGAAATTTGGCGGAGAGGCTAAGGCACATGAGCTCTCCAATACCCAGAAAGGGTTTGGGCAGATTCTAAATAGTTTGGGAGATATTAAAATAATAAATATTTTTAATGGAGTCCCTAAGTCTAAACTTAGGGAAATTAAAAGTTAATGTGAATTAATATAAAACTGTGTGAGAATGGTCCAAAAGTCATGGATCAAGCCAGATCTAATCTTAGTTGTTGATTAGGGACTTAATCTCGGTCGTTGATTTGTCAACGAGAAAAGTATAAGAGGAGGCTTGAGGGTCACTTGGAGAACATACCAAGAGATCAAGATTTCGACTTTCTAGGGCTGAGTTTGCTGAGAAAGTTGAGAGAGTGATCTAAAGTTGCAGCTGAGGGGCAATGAATACAGAAGCAGAGAGGCAGAGATAGTGTCGGGAGGATCAGCGCAGCAGCCGGGAAAGCTGACGCAGAGGGCAGACGCCGGAACTGCCATGAACAGCCGAAACTGCCAAGAATAGTCGAGAAAGCTGACGCAGAGGACAGAAGTTAGAACTGTCGGGAACAAACGGAACTGCGGGGAACTGTTGAAACTGCCGGGAAAGCTGATGCAAAGGGCAGAAGCCGGAACTGTCGGGAATAGCCGGAACTGCCGGGAACTGCCGAAATTGTCTGGATCTGCTGGAACTGCTAGGAAAGCTGACGCAAAGGGTAGAAGCCGGAACTACCAGGAACTACCGGAACTACCGGGAACAATTGGAATTGCCAGGAACTGCCAAAACTGCCAGGAAAGCTAACGTAGAGGGCAAAAGAGGCTGACACAGTCCCTAGAGGTTGACGTTGGGGTTTTTTGTGGGACAGATTGGAGCTGAGGAGTTGTCGGAGTGTTTATCCGGGGTTTTAGCTGAAGCATTTGTCTCCGAAGGAGAGGTACTACTATCAATATTTTTCTCTGTTGCGTGAGCCGGATTTGGCACCCAGATTGTATTATAAAACTGCTTAATAAATCAAACCCTCAAATAGCTGCGCCGGTTTTCCCGCGTTGGGTTTTTCTAGGGACATTAATCCAAAAATAACGGTGTCATTTGTGGGCTTGTTTCTGTTTCCTTCAGTTGATGATTTGTAATGCGTTGAGCATGTAATTGTGTTTATCTTCAGTATTTACATGGTAAATAACTTGTTAATTAATCAAAACAAGTAGGAAGGAATAAATCAGAAAGCACATGGAGGGTTTCTAACTGTTAGACTTAGAAACTTCAACAATGCAGTGTTGGGAGAAAGGACCAGCAACAGCACGAATGCAGAAGGAGTTGTCGTATCAATGCAGCAGTGGTAGTGGCAGGGCCATGGGCAGTAGTACAGGATGCAACAGTACAGAGGGTGTTGGGTGGGGAGGCCTAGCATCAACACAGGTACCGGTGTCGTATAATAAGGGTGATGCTCAGTGTGGAGTATTACTAGAGCACAATGGTCGCTAAGAGGGAGTGTTGATTTAGGGTAGCATCGGATGTGCTCTAGCCATGAAAATTGGTGGAGGGGCTAAAGCACATGAGATCTCCAAGACCCAGAAATGGTTTGGGCAGATTCTAACCAGTTTAGGAGATATTAAAATAATTAATATTTTTAATGGAGTTCCTAAGTCTAAACTTAGGAAAAATAAAATATTAATGGGTATTAATATAAAACTAGGTTAGAAGGTTCCAAAGGACATAGATCAAGCCAAATCTAATCTTAGTCGTTAATTAGAGATGTAATCTCGGTCATTGAAGGACCAACAGGAAAAGTATAAGAGGAGGCTTGAGGGTCAGTTCGAGAACACACAAAAGTGATCAGTCATTTGATTTTCTAGAGCAGGGTTTGTTAAGAGAAATCGAATCAGTGATCAGTTACAGCGAGGGGCATTGAGTACGAGGCAGAGAGGCAAAGATAGTGTCGAGAGACCAGCGCAGAAGTAGAGAGGCAAACGTTGAGCCAGAGGGAGCCACGCAGAGGCAGAAGGCACTGTGCAGAGGCTAGAAGGGCCTGCATCATCCACGCAGAGGCTGCAGGAGTGACACAGAGGGCCGTAGAGGCTGTGCAGTGCCTCAATGGGTTGAAGTAGGGGGTTCCGGACAAACGTTGAGGCCAGGTGGGCTGACGCTGAGCTTCAAAGGTGGCTGGAGAGGGTTTTGTGGGGCAGATTTTCTGAATATCTACTTCCGAATAGTGAGGTATTACTGTCGGATTATATTCTCTGTCGAGTGAGCCGGTTTGGCACCCAATTCTACTAAGAAAGACTGCATAATAAAATAACCCTCAGAATTGTTGCACCAGTTTTCCCAAGTTGGGTTTTTTCGAGGATGAGTTGTCCAAAAATAATGGTGTCACTTGTGTGTTTGCTATTTCTTTCGGTTGTTGATCTGTAGATGGTTAAGATTGTATTGTGTTTATTTCGATATTTATATGGTTAAATAACTTATTGGTAATTAACAAGTAGGAGAAAGAAACCAGAGAATACTAATAAAATTTCTAACGGGTAATACTTAGGAATTTCAACAGATAATTCTATCAACGAATTCATCTTGTTAAGCCATCCCCTTTTCCAAGTCAAAGTATAAAGGTTTTAAGGTTGCTTCCCTTTGCCCTAGAAGGCTAGCGAGGTAGTCGTAAGGCCTCCTTGACTAAGAAACAAGGTCCTCATTCATATTTATCATAGACTCCATTCTCCCAAGACTAAGGCATTGATCTACCAAGAGGTGGTCACCCAAAATCAAAACCTTTTCATCTTTTATTAGGTCTAGCCAAATTGGGCCACCTAGGGCATCATTTTCCCGGCAACATAGCCCTTCAAAAAATCTGATCTCCTAGCCTCTCCTACGCTAGTGTATCCTCAAGGCCTCGCCCAATTTTGAAGCCATTCCGATGGTGGAGTTGTGAGAAAAGCCAAGCCCTAGCTTCGAGATCAAACTTTGCCCTAGTATCCCCAAGGCTAGTGCCTCATAGGATTAAATTCAACACCTCTAAGTAAAAATTCTTTCTTTGATCCTTTCCCCTTCCTTGTCTGAGTTAAGAACATCATTAGTTGCTAAATCCTTGCCTCTTGACCCAGGCTAGGCCCACCTAGTCCCATGTGGTCCCACTCCTTTGAAAAGACAATTCTTCAAGCACCATCTAGGATACCAATTTCACAAAGGATTTTAGGGATTGGGAAATTCTTTCACAAGTCATATCCCATAAACCTGGCCCTCAAATCCCCACACCCTTCTAGAAGATTTTGTACCTTGCTTAGGAAGCAAGCAAGCTTCCTTCTTGAACCTCTTTTGGAAAGGGATTATTTGGGCCACTTTATATCCACTTGTTGATTTATCCTTCATTTGTGACTCCATATATACCGAGTCTCCTCCCATCGGTGAAAGTCTGTAAATAGTAGGGAGTCTTAGCTGAGGTGACAGTGGGTTAAGTCTCCATTTGTTGTCCTTGGTCTAGCATTTGCCCCTTTTAAGGATCCCCTTTAGGTACTCTACTAGTTTGAATGGCAACATGGTCGAGCCTGGAGCAATGCCCCAGAGGTTGATGCAGCTAACAAAAAAAAGATAAAAGCATAATATGACCACATACAACAGGAAATGTACCACAAAATGCAAAAGATGGCCAGGAATTAAATTTAGATTGTGGGCAAAAGCCTCATATTAGGTACCAACTAAAACGTCAAATCACTAGAATACTAGTGCTCATAAAAACATGGGGATATAAACACAAATATTTGCAATCCCACTGCATCTAGACACCACAACACCCACATTTTGTGAAATTTCCAAACCGAAACCCTATTGCAGTAACTAGAAATAATTCTCGTAATTGTTAAATTAATTTTTAACAATTTATTTACTGTTTGCTACAGCAAATACTGAATCAATCACACTGCAACCTACACAAATAAGACTGTGGAAGAAATAAACGTTGGAATAAATAATAGCACACACACATAAATTTGCACATTTATTTTGGACGAATGTCCCTGGAAAAACCCAACTTGGGAAAACCGGTGCAGCAGTGAGGGTTTATTTTATTATGGAGCAGTGAAATATGAGTACATCTATGGATGGCCAACTGGAAATCCAAACAACAAGAAAATATGAGCAAAATACTGAAGAGAATTACCCTTCTCCCATAGGCAATCTCTAGCTAGACTTTCCTATCATAACTCGACCTCCTGAAGCACTGCGTCAACCTCTGCACTGCTCTCCGTAGTCGGCTGGATGGCTTGCTCTAGACTGGTCTCAGATGAAGTTTTTTTGCCTCAAGAAGCTAAGAAAACCATCTCTCCGACCCTTTGGGACTCCTTCCCAGCCTCTGGAACTGAGAACGAATTTTTCTCCTCTCCAAATCGATATGCCTGACTGAAGTGCTGGCAATCTCTCAGCAATGCCTCTTTGGGATAATTCAACTCACTTGTTGTTGTGTCCCCGGATCTGGAAAATCTTTCCTCCGGCTCACTATCCCTGCCCCTCAATCACTAATTCAATCTCACTGACTCTCTCCGGCAACTGATTGTTGCTACTCAGGAAATTGTTCTGCACATGAAATCGAACTGCTCAAGTGATTTCTCCAAGCCCCAGCGACTTCTTCTTATAATCCTCTGTTGAGACTTCAAGGGCCAAGATTAGATCTTAATCGATGGCTAGGATTAACTTGAAGTCGATCTGTGTGAGTTTCTAGAACATTCACATCTTAACTTAATTAATTCTTATTAATTAGTCATATTCCCTAAGTTTAGACTTAAAAAATATTTAAAAATTGACTAATAACCTAATTAAGTCATTTCTAAGTGGAATTTCTAGAAACAATTTGTGTTTGGAAATCTCATGCATTCTAGCCTCTCCACAAAATTTCAAAGCTAGAACACATTCGATGCTACAAAAACTAACACCATTGAGCAATAGTTAGTAATTACATTACCATAAAGATAATTGAATATACACAAAGGTAATGCCAAGAAATAGTGTGTATATAAAATATCCCTCCACATATCCCCAAAGCCAAATGGATAGCAATAATAATATGTGAGAAGCATCTGGAAATCACCTCATACCATATGATGGGTAACAGGCCTATTGGATTTTCTTTCATGCATTGTTGTTGCATTGTGGAGCAAACATTTTTAATAAGATATTAAAAATAAAAATAAAAACCACAGACATCACTTTTATTTATTAACCTTCCCCCTCACCCTCCCCCACAAAAAGATGAGGTTTGTTTTGGGTGTAATGACTATGGCTATAACTATATGATACCTAACTTTTGATTGTCACGATACATGCTGTTTTAATAATGGAAGTTAGTTTTCTAGAAACCAAAGAAAAATAAGAAATTGAAGTTTATGCTTTTAGTTAAGGGCTAACAAGAAACAAATATTAAAAAATTCATGAAAAGAAAAACGCCAATCAAGAATCTAATGGTCCTTGGCTCTAGATATGACCTACAAAAATAACAAACTATTAAAAGCTTTAACTTAGATGTAACTCACAGAAGTGCCAATCTTGTCCTTGGATACAAGATCATCATCCACTAAACTTTGGACAACATCCTTTACTGTTTGGCTGACGACTCCTTTCCTTGGCCCCAATTTTTCAAGTTCCTTGAGCTGAAAAGTTCATAAAAATGTCAATTCAATGCAATCATACACCAAACAATTATTTTACAAAATTCAAATATCAGAAACAAAAATCTATGATAGCAAAAAACTAACTACATATGCAACATGTGAAAAGGCACAAACCAAAGGCTATCCTACAACCACTTCAACACATGCAATAAAATCAATGTTACATTTATCATCATTGGGAATTTATTGTTGGGGGCGCGAAATATAAATGATCAGCATTATCAGGGAAGTTATCAGAAATTATAGAGAAACTTTTAAAAGTACAAAAATAATCATTTTTCCAACTTTTTGAACTTATAAAGCAGCATCGATATTAAAAAAGCACATTGCTACTGAAACATAAAAATAAAATTGATATATAAGATGTATAAAATCTCCTGTGGTAAATCAGATATCGATACTGAGATATGATATCTGTCCTAAGTTATAAGTTTTGACAAGATGTTACAAAATCACAACAAAACAAATATAAATTTATCTCATGAGATCAATCGTGGCAATGAAAACAACAAATTTCCCCTTGCTTGCTTAATGGAAAATGGTCACAGCATCCTCAACAATGTTATCAAAACTGGACTGGTCAACCCCAAAAACTTGACCTAGATCATAACCAAAAGACTGGCTAACCAAAAAATATGTAAAATATTCAAATATTCAAAAAACCATATATATTCATGTGCATCCATATAAATCCAAACCATTATACACAAATACGTAAAGTTTCTCATGTATATAGCAACGATGCATAAAACCAAAATAACACAGAGTGAAATCCATCTTTTGACCAAATATATCATCAAAGAGGCTCTAAATGCCTCCAAACTTCAAAGTCCAAAAAAAAATCATAATACAACAAATAGCTACATAACATCAAAATCATTGCCTATATTGGGAAACTTGTCATAAATATCACCCTCTAAACATTAAAATAAGATACAAAAAGCTTAACATGCCTAGTCAATGATTTTGCTTGAGTGAAGGGTACATGTTTACTAGGGTTGTCATAGAGGACTTCAACAATCAATGTCACCATCATCGAGGTACCTAGAGGACTTGGTGTTCTTCATTAAATGTCAATTCCATACCCTCATACATGAAAGAATCCAGTGGAAATTGCAATCCTGCCAATCCTGGAATTCTGAAAATGTTTGTCTATTGTAGCTAAGAAAAGATGTTGCTAATTTGTGAGATCCCCAAGCTCATAAATTTTGCTAAGTATAGCTATTTTTGCAATTTTGGTGTCGAGACCAATGTTGCACGAAGCAGGGACTTTTTTGGAAGCGGGGACGTGGAAGCGTCATTTCTCAAAAATCTAGGAAGCGAAGCATCTCGGAAGCGTCTACTATATATATATATATATATATATATTTGCATTTATATTAAAAAAAACATCCAAAATACCAAATTAGTTGTAGAAGATATGGAAGCATGCATATTTTTACATAAATCAAGATAGATATGGCATCCATTGTACATTAATGATTAAGTATTCGAGCATCAACCATCTAGAATCTAGATTCTTCTCCTCTTGTCTAGCCTTTGCCTCTACCTCGATTGTCTACGGATATTAGTCAACATTGCCCATTTTTTATCAAACTATCTAATCTAAGACTTAAAATATGGTAGAAAAAGCTTAACATGCTTGATCGATGATTTTGACTTGATTGAAAGGTAATTTTTTGCTAAGGGCATGACAAAGGAGTTCAACAATTAACACCACCAACACTAGGGTACATATAGGGCTTGGTGCTCTTGATTAAATTCTAATCACATACCTTCATACATGATATAATCTAATGAAATGCCACAATCCCATTGATCCTGAATTCCTGAACACTGTTAAGTCTACTGAATTTTGAATAGGATATGAAATTATATTTTCTCCACATGAAGTCCAATGAGGCTGGAACCACTCTCAAACATCCGGAGTCATTTCATGGTAATGTTAAAAATTTAAGTAAAAGGATGAAAATGAAAAATAAAGGAGAATGTCACTTTTACTTTAAGAATTTAACATTACCATGAGGGAGCATCTAAGGAGCATCAAGGGAGCACCTTGGGAGCGTCTGAGAAGCCCCAACCCAACTTAAGTCAAAGAAAAAATAAAATAAAATATTTAGAACCCTATGAAACCTTGTGGAACCGCCTATCTCCCTTCGGATCTGCTTGGGATCTGTGCCCGATCCGCCGTGGATCCGAGGAGGATCTGTCGTCGCATCCGCAGTTCAAAAATTCAGAACCACGGATCGGGCTGGCACGGTTCCGAATTTCCAGGAACCGTCCTCGCCGGCCTGATCTGCGGTCCAAAATTCCGAATCACGGATCCAACGGCGGATCCCCCACGGATCCATACGGGTCGCGGTTCCTAGTTTGGATCCTTGGGGGGGGACGTTTCGTGCAACACTGGTTGAGACACATTTTGGCATATTTGACTTAGGAGAAGAGAGAAAAATCGATTTGCTAGTGGAAGATGGGGGCTGTGAAAATTCTGAAACCCGGAATCCTATTGTAGCAATTGATGTTATTTCTTCTATTTGTTAATTTAATTAAACAAATTATTTGTTGTGTGCTATGGCAAATATCGAAACAAATACACTGGAACCTTCACAAACTAAATAATGCGGAAGAAATAAAAATGTTGGAAGAATAGATGCACACACACACACAAATACAGTTATTTTTGGACTAAGTCCCCGAAAAAACCCAGCTTGGGAAAACCGGTGCAACAGTTGAGGTTTTTAATATTATGCAATAGTAAATCTGAGTACAAGACTATGGATGCTCAAATCTTACAATCCATACAGAGAAATGATTGAAAATAAATCTAGTGAGAAAAAATTCTCACTCCCATAGGCGATCCGACACTAACCTTGGCTCAAGTTGAGCTACTCTTTGTTGCCTCTACATAGTCACTGTGTCAGCCTACACAGTACTGCATCCTCACAAATCGGAATTGCTCTCCCTCTCACTATCTGATCAGTTGTTGTCTGGAAGATGGATCCTCCTGGCCTCCAAACTCTCTCCAGCTTCTAGCACTGAATCACTGCTTCTCCCGAGCAAAATACGAAATCCCCTCTTAAGCACTGCCCTGCCTCTCTATGGCACTTACTGCCTCTCTGCAAATGCACTCACCAGATCAAAAAATATTCCTCCGGCCTTACTATCCCTGCCCCTCTCTCACTGCTTCAATCTCACTCGCTCTCTCTCCAGCAACTCAGAGTTGCTACTCTGGAAATCGATTTACCAGTGAAATGGAACTGCAGGTGTGTTTTCTCCAAGCCCCATCGAGTTTATGCTTATAATCTCTCGTTGGACATCAACAGCCATGATTAAAACTTAATCGATGACTAAGATTAACTAAAACTCGATCCGAGTCTTTTTCTAGAAGATTCTCACCATGACTTAATTAATACCCTTTAATTAATCATATTTCCTAAGTTTAGACTTAGGAAATATTAAAAATTGATTAATTATTTTAATTAAGTCGTCTCTAGGTGTACTTTCTAGAAACGATTTCTGGTTTTTGGAGAATACATGTATTCTAGCCTTTCCACCAAATTACGTGGCTAGAACACATCCGATGCTACAAAAACTAACAATCCCCCTTAGTGAGGAATGTGTTCTAGTGTTGCAACCCACTGAAGCAGCACCCTATCTCTGCACCACCTCCTGTCACGTTGTTGATGTCTGGTTGTTGCTACCTAACCACTACTACGCAACTCCAATATATGTTGCATCTGTGTTGCTGCCTAACCGCTACTGTGCAACTCTGATATACGCTGCATCTGTGTTGTTGCTGGCCCTGCTGAATTGTTGCCAACACTACATCTGCACTGCAACTCCCTCTCCATCTATTGTTGCTACAACTACAACAACTGCAACTAAAAAGAATCCAAAATACTAAATCAACTATGATCAGTACGATGCATCTATCTCCCTAAGTCTCTAATTGTTGCTAGTCTCTGTGCTGTCACTGAAGCCTCTGCATTGTTGCTAACTCTGCTTTGTGTCAGTTGCACTGCTTCCAACTCTGCACTACGTTGACCAGTTTCTCACTGCTACTAGCCACTACATCTGTCACTCTTGTATCTCACTGCACCATCTGCCACTGATCCATCCTGCTACTGAAATACTGTGGGCTCTCGTAGCAAGGTTTTGATTCAAGAGGTGGACCTCCTCAAGAATCCTACCATCCTGTAGCTCTCTGGGTTTACAAAACCAAATCACCCCACCTCACTCCTAGAGTATATTGATGATCATGGCAAACTCTTCCTTCAATCTGAAGGGCAGGCTGTCGATCTTCACATGAGTTGTTGCCTGGTCCTACTTCTCCTCCTTGCCCTTCTTCCTGAGACGACACTAGGTGTTATAGTGGCCAACCTCACCACATCTGAAGCATTTGACCTTGGAAAGGTCCTTCTTCCTCCTGCGCTGCTCTTGTTGCCCCTTTAATGCGAGGGCCACATTCTCCTCTTCCTTCAATTACTTCATCCCACTGCTGCTTCTCCTACCACCGATGGTGCTCTTCACCAAATCTCGCCTCATCTCCTCCTGCTGCAGATCAACCCACATTCGATCACACTCTCGAAACTTGTCTCTGCCCAGAATACTCTGGACAGAGACTTGCCAGTCTTCGAAAATGATGTTTAGAGCTAACCGCACCAATTTTGTAGGGTGGGGCACTGACCCTACTAAGACAGTTGGTCTCGGACATCCTGAATCCTAGTGACGAAGGGGTCTATGTGCTCCCCTTTCTGCATCCTTGTACATCTCAGCTGCTCAAGATACATCTTCCGTTGCTTGGAAGATCCCTGGTATAGCGTAACGAGAGCTTCTCACATCTTCTTGGCAGTATTTCCAGCTATGTGAGACACCACGTGATCTCGAACCCAATCGAGAATCAGCCTCTTTGCTTTCTCCATCTCCTTCTTGTAGGTCTTCATCTGATTGGTATCTGTGGGTACATTTACCATGTTATCGATGTAGTCTTTGAGATCATATTCATCTAGAAGAAAGGAAATTCTTGGCTTCCAGATCACGTAGTTGGAGGCTTCGTCCAACCGGTCCTGATATCTCAACCCTGCTGATGCCATTTCTGCAAAAGGTCAACTCCTCTTCTCCTCTGCTCTGTTGCTGACTGGCTCTACGCACTCCCTGCTAGAGTGGGCAAATTTGCTCACAACTACTGCTGCTCTGTAGTGAAAAAAAGAACTTTTGGAGTAGAAGTTCCCTGAGGAAAGAATACCCTCAGGGTGTGCTCTTCCTTCCTCCTGACGCTATTCTCCACCAGCAAACTACTGCAAAATAACTACGTCCTAGCTGAAGATCTGCTCTGCAAGGAAAATACTATTTCTCCCTCTGCCTCTAGTAATCTTTGATCTAGAAAATTTATTCTTTGTTGACTCTCCCAGAGATATAAACTTTTCCTCAAAAATTGACCCTCTTGGCCAAAGGGACTGTGCAGCCCCTAGGGTTTCGAACATTTGCTTACGCAGATCTTTGAAGCTCCTTCTTCCAACCTGCAACGAATCTCTCCGGCTTCAACCTGTGCTATGATACTTGTTGACCACTAGAGTGGCACCTGATGATTATATGAAGACTCCATGCCCAAGGATGATCCAGAGGACACTTGTACCATCAGATATCATCAGTCAACAGAGTTTTTTAACTCTACTTCTATTTTCTCATCATCTTTCTTATACCCAAATTCCACACCCTGCGGGGAATTGTAATAAGTGATACTAGTAATGATGAGTTTTGAGTATGTAACAGGCCTAAGATGTTGGGACTCGATCAGCAAATGAGTACACCTTGGAGTGTTTTTTTTATCTGGTTAATTATCCTTTCTTTTTCAGAGGCGGATAATTTTCTAGGTTTTTTCACTCACTTTTTACCCCAAATTCGGGGTGACGGTTTCAAGGTTGAGCCCCTAACACATCTTAGTGTCTAGAGTCGATGTATATTACCATACTAGATCACACAAAAAATTTTGTGGAATTTGGTTAGGTCTAGGTAGTCATTTTTTAATTTTTTAGATTTCTCACAGGTCAAAAATTGCAAATAAAATTGTATTTAAATTGTAATAAGTGTAGTCTAGAGAATTTGTATGGAGTATGAGTAATCAAAATTAAACCTCTCACCCTCAACTTTCTATTATAATACACTTTGAAGGGTTAATAATGTGTTTTGGACCGTCAAAACCCACGTTTCCTAAGTTTAGTGGGAAATCAGGCAATTAATTAAGCCAAAAATTAAATAAATGGACAAAAATAAATATCCACACATGCTAAATGTTGTGGAAATGAGGTGGAAAATTATGGGAGAGTTAAAATGAAGTCCCAAGTTGATGTGGACTCCTAAAATCAAGGAAATGACATGTGTTCAAAGAAAACCGAATTTATGGCATTAAAGGAGAAAGTTGCTTACTTGGAAATTCCAATTTGTGAAGTTAATGCACATTTGGGAGGATTTGGGAGAATATTTGGTGCAGATTTTTGTGGGAAATTGTACCCACATGGGTTACCACCCATATACACTTGTCATTCTATCATAAAATGTTGATTTGGGGTAGCATCGGATGTGCTCTAGCCACAAAAATTGGTGGAGAGGCTAAAGCACATGGGATTTCCAAGACCCGAAAATAGTTTGGGCAGAATCTAACCAGTTTGGAAGATATTAAAATAATTAATATTTTTAATAGAGTTCCTATGTATAAACTTAGGAAAAATAAAATATTAATGAGTATTAAAATAAAATAGGGTTAGAAGGGTCCAAAAGTCATGGATCATGCCAAATCTAATCTTACCCGTTGATTAGAGATTTAATCTCGGTCATTGATGGACCAACGAGAAAAGTATAAGAGGAGGCTTGAGGGTCAGTTAGAGAATACACCAAGAGAAATCAAGAACTCAATTTTCTGGGGCAGGGTTTGCTGAGGAAATTGAGTGAGTGACCTAAGTTGCAGCTGAGGGGCAGTGAATACATAGCAAAGAGGCAAAGTTAGTACCAGAGGGATCAGCGCAAAAGCCAGAAGAGGTTGACGTAGAGCCAGCTAGAGGCAACCAAAGGCCACGCAGAGGCAGTCAGGAGCTGCGCAGAGTCAGAGAGGGCCAGCTTGTGAGACGCAGAGGCTCCAGAGGTTGACGCAGAGCCCATAGAGGCCAACACTGGGCCAAAGAGGCTGACGTTGGGCTAGAGATGCTGACGCTGGGCCTAGAGGCAGCACTGGGAGATTTTTCATGGGACAGACTGGGAGCTGGAGAGCCGGATAGGGTGACGCAGTCCCTATCAAAGTGACTCAGAGCAACAGACGTTGCATTGTTGTTGTGGGATCGTTCATTCGATGATTTAGCCGGAATATATGTCTTCGACTGAGAGGTACTACTGCCGAGGGCATTCTCTGTTGGGTGAGCCCTTTCTGGCACCTAGGTTGTATTCTGAAACTACATAATAATAAAACCCTCTAAATAGTTGCACCGATTTTCCCGCATTGGGTTTTTCCAGGGACATTAGTCCAAAAACAACGGTGTCACTTGTGTGCTTGTTTTTCCTTCAGTTGATGATCCAGTATGTGTTGATATTGTACTTGTATTTATTTTCAGTATTTACATGGTAAATAACTTGTTAGGTAGTTGAACAAGTAGGAAGAAATAAATCAGATAGTACAGGAAGAATTTCTAACGAGTTAAACTTAGAAATTCCAACATGATATCAGAGCGTGGTTGCAAATCACAGGATAACTTAAGGCATCAGCCGAGCAAAGCAGCAACAGCAGAAACAGCTGTCCCGAGTGACAGAAGTTGTTCCTAGCAGAAAGCAGCAAGGAAGGGGTGACACAGAGAGCCTGCATCATCAGTTCAAGCCAGGAGAAGGACTAGTGCTGAGGCAGAGAGGAGCAGACTTGACCTACACAGTGCCTAGTCATCTTTCTCAGTCAGGAAGGATCGACACTGTGGCCAGGAGGTGTAGATTTTGCCGTTGTCGGGATTGCGCAGAGCCTAGAGGCTCTAACCTTCAGATTGTTGGGGCATAGGTAGCTATGGGTAAGTTGCGGAGCGAAGCTGGTGGGGTATCGTGGTCAGAATAGTACCTAACAAGGCAAGACCAAGCAGGAGGGAGTTGCTGCTGAGGATTTCTAGCCAAGAAATCCAGATCAGTGGTGCAACTGCACAAACGATCGGAGTGGGGCATCTCGACATTGGCAGAGGGATTTCCAGAAGGGAAATCGAGGCTCAGAGGGAGTCAAACTGAGAACTTCCAGACGGGAAGTTGAGAGACTCAACAGGAGTCGATCAGAGGACTTCCAGGAGGGAAGTAGAGAGACTCGAAAGAGTCGAAAGAGGAGCAGCGAAATGGCAGTGAATGGGCTAAGAGATCAGGATAGACTGGACGGAGCTTCGAACTTCATAGTTTGGAAGGTGGGATCTTGTTCATTCTAGATAGGTATCGCATCAAACACTTTGCCTTGAAAACGATAGCGATCACAGTTGACCCGGCTGAAAATGAGAAGTACGAGGAGGCAATGACCAGGGCTAAGTGCATCATTCTTGATGGGGTCAAGGATCATGTGGTACCACATATTGCCGAGAACAGTACGGCAAATGAGACGTGGGATGCCCTGAAGAAGTTGTATCATCATACTTCCTTGCAGAGGAAGACGCTTCTAGAATATCAGTTGTGGTCATACTAGATGCAGAGAGGAGAGCAGATAGATATAGTCCTCGGGCGATTGACAAAGATCCAGGACAAGCTGACTTCCATAGGGGCCACGCCGAATGAGGAGATGTTGGTGAGGACCACATTGAACGTAGTCTCAGAGGATTGGGAGGTATTTGTCCAGAGCTTATTAGGCAGGGCGAGCCTTCCGGATTGGGAGGAACTGTGGGCGGCGCTTCGTCAAGAAGAGATTAGACAGCTGACCAAGGTGGGAAGCAGCGGCAAGGGGGTCAGAATCAAGAAGGAGGAAGAGGAGGATGCTGCCCTAACATCTGTGGGAAAGCAGGAGAAACAGAAGAAGAAGGACCTCTCCAGGGTCAAATGCTTCCACTGTGGGAAACTGGGTCACTATGCGAACCAGTGTCCGAGGAAGAAGAGCAAGGGAGAGGCCTCTAGGACCAAGGCAGCGCCAGGAGGGCGGAGAAGAAGTGGAGACAAATGACGATTGTGCCATGAGTGCTCATGTGCCACTTGAGAGAAAGTGGGGAGACATCAAACTGTAGTCAGACAGACTACAGGCGATGAGAGGCAGGATCCTTGAGGTACCCAACCTCTTGGATTATACCTTTGCTACAGGAGCCCCGAAGAGAAGTAGCAGGACTGGCGGATGTCGGTAGAGACGGATGCGAATGGGGCGACAAAGAGTGCTACAATGCAGGAGTCCCGGGACAGCGTGAGGCAGCAGTGCGAGATGCATGGAGTTGTTGCAGCAGCGCAGAGGTCAGTAGAGGGAGCACTTGTTAGCGACAGAGGGAGCTTTAGCATAGGTAGTGTTTCTAGCCTGACGAAGATGTCAGAGTTGGGAGGATCAATTACTTACTTCTCAGTAACTGAGTTGCAGTGCAGCTGTAACGGCCTATCTATAAAATAAATAAATAAAAATTATATTAATATTAATAAATTATATTAATCAGTTAATAAAATAATAAAAATAAATTAAAGATAAAGTATTATATTAAAAACAAACAAAAGGAAATTAAATCAAAAAAATCAATATACTTTAAAAAAAAAAAGAGAAATATATATTTATATCACGTGACATGGGAAGGGTGTCACAAGAAGGTGAAGCAGTGGGTTGCAGGTGGAGGGAGCGACCACCGCCAAGAAACACAGCATATAAGGAGCAGAGAACAATTTTGAGGGGCAGGAGACAGGAGGAAAAATTGGCACACAGAGTTCATGAGAAACAATTGAGCCTTGCTTGTTATGAGGTTTCTGGGCACGGGGGAACAATCTGCTTCAACTGAGAAGCTTACTGGATTGAGTAAGCGAGGTTCTGCTCAGTTTGGCTAGGTGGTTTCGGTCTTTTGGTAACCGAAGCAGGAGCAGTTTGAGGCATCATCAACTGTAGGATTACAGGTAAGTACTCTCATTGGTTCTGTCAGTTAAATTTATAAAACTCAAGAATTTTTATCATAGGCTCATGATGTTTAATTTTAGAAGCCTTTACTGTTTCTGCAATGGCTATAATATTCTGTTATTTCATATTCTGTTTACAGGGAATAGTTGTTTAAATTATTTACAGTTCTTACATTTGATATCAGAGCCAGTTTTGAACTCTTCTGGAACTTCTAGGCTCTCCTTATAGTGTAGAACTAATATGAAACTCAACTGTAATATCACATATCAATTAGTTCACATCTATTTTATTTTTATAACTGCTGCTAGGATTATTATACCAACAGTAGTTATCTATCCAATTTAAACTGTCCAATACTGTATTTACAACAGTGATCAATATTTAAGCAATAATACAGTGCCCAGAATTAATTTAACCAATTTACAAATGATTTAACAGCATGGTCTAAGCCCTCAGATACTCCTACTACCTATTGATGCCCTAACTGAGCTGACCATCTAGCTTTTTACCCAATTCTACCTTCCAAGTTCGTTCAGTCCAATGTGTATCTAGCAGTCCTTGAGGATAAAGGACACAGCTTTCTCAGACCCCTCCGTAATGAGTTCTGTCACCAGGAAACTGTTCCTTGCGAGTCTGCTACACGAGGAATGTTCAGACTGCCCTGCCACCTTTCAACAGCCTCGGGAAGCTGTTTTGATAACTATTCCCCCCTTATCCTGTATCTTTGCCTTGACGTTGTCGATGTATGTCACGAGAATTGGTGGTTCCTGCCGCCATTATCGGGACTACCTCAATGGTGCGTTCTTTTGGATGTTCGATAGCGGTATTGCCAGGCAACCACGGCATCCGCTATTTTGGTTTAGCAACGGGACAACTCTGTTGTCGATGGTATCGATCTTTTGCAAAAAGGGAGTGCCCAGTTTCAGGACTGATATCAAGACCTCCTAAACACGTTTTTTAGACTCTTTGTCCTGTTTACTCAGTGCAAACTCTGCGTATATATGTTAAAAAAGCTGGTTAAAAAATAAATGAACTGCTTGCAATCGACTGAAATAGTAATATACCAGAGGTCCTCAACACGTCTTCTTCTAAGCCCTGAACTTCGACCAGTTCCCTTCATCACTACTGAGTATGATCATTATTCTAGGTTCTTACTATTTATCAAAACCGATATAGCCATGGCCCATCATTGACTGTTTACAAAAATAAAAATAAAAATAAATAGAACTCCAAACGAGAACATATAAATAAATGAAGGGAATAGGAGTAATACGATTTGGTTATAAACCAACAGCACGGTATTAGTTGTGACAACCAGGCATTAGTCATGTCCATTTAAACTTAAATCCATACATATATCTAGCGCCACGCAAACCCTTCCACTTATTTTTTTATATTATTATAGTGACCGCAGGATAGATTATAATTCACATAATGGGGTGTCCATGACTTGTATATAGGATTTAACAAGTTGCTTCGTAGCCAACACGCAACATAACAAGACTATGACTCATCGGATTGATTCAGAGTCTTTAGTTGGAAAAGACATGGCAAGCCATTCACTCAATCATGTGTTATATTCAAACTACACCGAGTCGGCCAATTTTGGAAGCTGTAATGTGTGGGACCTTTAGAATCATCAAGCAGGAATCTTTCATTTAATCATTATTTTATTATAACGTATTATTGTTTACCTAATCATCTTGAAAGGAACAGCGAAACCGCTATTTTCGGGACACAGCTGTAAAGCTTAAAGAGAAGCACATATTTAATTAAAGACAACACAATTGCACTTTTCCTTTAAAATAAAAACCTGTTAACTCTCTCACCTTGGCCACACTCACCCTCCATATTTTATAACTGAAATCTATTTACCCGTATAAATATTAAAATATTTATTTTTAGGATACATTACATTGTCACAATTTAAAACTAATGTAATTATAATTATACAAATTAAATGTCTAATAAATTTTAATAAGCATTAATTTATAATAAACATTAAGATACTTGATACATTTCTAGTTTACTTTTCCTGTAGATTTGAAAGTAAAGGTTTTGACAATATTTTAAACCGAAAAATAAACATATACATAAAAGAATATATTGGAACAGCGTGATTAAATCTGATTGCTAAATTATGCGATAAGCAAATATGATCTACGATTCTACGCATATCATTTTTTTTAGCGCCATTAAAAATAAATTAAACAATTACAGACTCGTTTATTACACATGCGTAAATACATTTGTAAATTCTCAATTACAAGAAAGTTCCAATCTTAAATTTTACATAAAAAGGAAATTCCATTCAGAATTTTAGATTTATGTTTTACTCATTCATGGATAATGCAATATCTACTTTAAAAAAAGTTGTTAATTTTATTAACTGGACATTTTATGTACGTTACTTAGAACTTTCATATCCAATTGAATTCATACCGGAACACTTTACATATTTAATCTCCAAAATATATGTCAGGCCAGGGTAACTCCAGAATGAGTGGGAGAGAAAACTGATTATTTTATTCATTAGCTAACTCACATTTATATACATAAATACAACGGATCAATTCATCTTCTTGATGACTGTCCAGTTCACCCATCCATTTCGGATTAGGTGTCAACATTCCCCCCCTTAATCTGAAGGGATGTTGGTGAGTCCAAGCATCGTTCTGAATCTTTCAAGCTTTTCTCTTCCAAGCGCTTTGGTGAAGATGTCTGCAATTTGCTCGTTTGTGGAACAATGACGGAGATGGATTGTTTTGGCCTCAACATGATGTCGGATCAGATGATATTTAGTATTGATGTGCTTAGTACGATCATGGAACTTTGGGTTCCTGGCCAACTTTATTGCAGATGTGTTATCAATCATGAGTGGAGTTGATTGTATTTGTTTTACCTGCAAATCTTCAAGAATTTTCCTGAGCCACACAATTTCTTTCGTTGCTTCAGCTGCTGCCACATATTCTGCTTCTGTTGTGGAATCTGCTGGTACTGATTGTTTGCGTGATCTCCAGGAGACAACTCCTGATCCAAGACTCATAGCATATCCTGAAGTAGATACCCCAGTTTCTTTGTCTCCATCGAAGTCTGAATCAGAGTATCCAATCAAGTTGAAGTCGTCCACCTGTGTATACTTGATTCCAAGGTCTTGAGTTCCCTTCAAGTACCTTAGAACTCTTTTTGCAACAGACCAATGTCCCTCACAAGGCTTTTGCATAAACCTGGAGAGGACTCCAACAGCAAATGAAATGTCTGGTCTGGTAGTAGTGAGGTAGATGAGACTTCCTACAAGCTATCTATACTTTGTTGCATCCTCAAATTCCTTTCCTTCAATAGATGTGAGCTTCAAGTTTTGTTCCATTGGAGTACAAAGAGGATTGCACTCTGTCATGCCAAATATGTTTAACAAATCTCCAATGTATTTCTTTTGAGAAAGAAATATGGACTTTGGATGTTGGGTTACTTCAATGCCAAGATAGTAATGAACATAGCCCAAATCAGTCATTTCAAAAAAATTTCCTAATTCTTTCTTTATGGATGCAATATAGCTTTCATTGTTCCCTGTCATTAAAAGATCATCTACATATACCACAAAATATACAACTGTTTTGCCAACTTTCTTGACAAATAAAGTTGCATCATCAAGATTAAAATGATTGAAGTTGAGTTTCAGAAGATGCTTAGTTAGTTTTTCATACCAGGCTCATGGTGCTTGTTTGAGGCCATACAAGGACTTCACAAGTTTGCATACTTTGTGTTCATATCCTTTCACAGCAAATCCTTCAGGCTGGGACATAAAAACATTCTCTTTTAGATCTCCATTCAAGAATGCAGTTTTTACATCCATTTGATGGACTTTCCAACCGTTCTGAGCAGCTAGTGCAAAGAGTGTCCGGATGGTTGCCCATTTTGTTGTGGGGGCAAAAGTTTCCTCATAATCGACCCCTTCCTTCTGTGCAAAGCCTTTTGCCACAAGCCTAGCTTTGTGCTTGTCAAGTGAGCCATCAGCTTTGTACTTGTTCTTGTAGACCCACTTGCAGCCAATTGGTTTGGTTCCAAATGGAGGATCAACC
Source organism: Pinus tabuliformis (assembly GCA_031772625.1). Lineage (NCBI taxonomy): Eukaryota > Viridiplantae > Streptophyta > Pinopsida > Pinales > Pinaceae > Pinus > Pinus tabuliformis. The sequence continues at coordinate 205,558,431 of CM062816.1, forward strand.
AGCTTCCAAGTGCCATTCTTTATGAGGGCATCATACTCCTTCTGCATCGCTTCTTTCCATTCATCATGAGAAGCAGCTTCTTTGAAGGAAGTTGGTTCAAAATCTGTAGACAAGTTCAATTCACAATCATAAGTAACATCCATATCAACAGGTGAATTAGAGTTATCTACATCACCTCCATCTTGTCGGTTTGTATTTCTGGTTCCTGTTTTTCCAATTTCATCAGGATGAACACTTTCAAGTGTCTTTGTCAGCCATTTTGGGGGACCTTTCTGAGATGGTCCAGGCTGCTCTGTTGATTGAGTTGGGTCTGAATCAAGATTGAGTCTCCCAATTCTATCAATTACATCACTTAAAGCATCATCCGTTGTTGGAGTGTCATGCAGGGGAGATTGTTCTTCAGAAGAAGATTCCACATGCTGATCTAGTATAGGAATCCCCCCTTCAAGATGTGGAATATGATTATCAAACTCTTGAAATGATTTCGGTTTTGTGAATTTATCCAAGCGATCAAGTTGCCGCTCAACAACACTGTCAGATTTGGATGATTCAAGAAAAATGACATCTCTAGATAAAACAAACTTTTTATTTACTTCATCATAGAGGCGGTATGCTTTAGATGTGTTTGAATACCCCAGGAAGATACACTTACGACTTCTAGCACCAAGTTTGTTTCTATGTACCTTTGGTATTAAAGCATAACAGGTGGAACCAAAAATCCTGAGATGTTTTACCGAAGGAACATGTCCATACCATAACTCATAAGGAGTTTTGTTTCTTATAGCACTAGATGGACATCTATTCTTTATATATGCAGCACATAGAACAGCATCAGCCCAAAACATTGTCTTTACATTTTTGAAGAAAAGCATGGATCGTACCATATTCAAAATTGTTCTGTTCATTCTTTCAGCTACACCATTCTGTTGAGGATTATAAGGCACAGTTGTTTGATGTTTAATCCCATGTTGGCGAAGATAGTGTTCAAATTCATTTGATGTATATTCTTTTCCATTATCAGTGCGAATAGACCCAATATGAGATTGTGCATCATTTTCAATCCATTTATGAAAATTCTTGAATGTTTGAAAAGTATCAGATTTGTTCTTCAATAAATAAACCCAACACATTCTGGTGTAATCATCAATAAATGTCATGATATATTTATTTCCATTTGCAGAAGAAACAGGCATTGGACCACATAAATCTGAATGAATGAGTTCAAGCTTCCTATGTGCTCTTGAATGTGAATCATGAAAAGACTGTTTGCTATGCTTTCCTAGAATGCAAGCATCACATTGCTTATGTTTTCTAGGAATTGTAGGCAAACCAGCAACACCATTTTTCTTCAACAAGCGGAGACTATCATAGTTTAAATGTCCAAATCTAGCATGCCATAATAAACTTGATGGAAGTGTACCTTCTACATGATGAGAAATATATGAAAAATGTTGTGCATGAGCAGAGGTTCCTTGCAGTTTAAGAAGTCTTTCTTCTTCTATACCCCTCATGACAAGTGAATGGTCAGATGCCTTTCTTACCTCAAGCTTTCCATCAAACATATGAATGGAGTGACCTTGCTGGCGGATGTGGACCAGGGACAGCAAGTTTCTCTTGAGCTGTGGGAGATATAGAACATGATCCAGAAGAAAGTCTGGAAGACCAGGCAGTTTAAGCCTGATTGTGCCAAGCCCTGATGGCTTGATTTTTGACTGATCTGCAAAGTATACTGCTCCATCAACATTGTCAGTGAAATCTTCAAAAAAATCTTTCCTATGAGTCATATGACAGGTTGCTCCTGAATCAAGCAACCAATCATTTTTCGAAGAAGCAAGTGAAGCATTAAAAAAATCTTCATTTACTCCAATGTTACATTGTGCCTCAATATAGTGAGCGGATTCAGGTGCTTTACCTTTGTCCGTGTCATCAATTTTACCTTTCTGCTGATTTCTTCTCTGCTCAATCTTGTCCCATGGTAGCTTGCATGTAGAAGCATCATGTGATCCATTTCGTTTGCAGCGAATGCAATGCAGATCTGCCTTTTCTGCTTGAGAATGTCTGCCCCCCTGCCTCTGAAGTATCTTCCTCTTCCTCTTCGTCCACCTCTTCCTCTTGTAGAATCTTGAGCAGGATGCTTTTCTTTATGAGCAAGGCAAACAGTCTCTTCAGAAGATTCAAGGATTGTTTTCTTTCCAAAGGCTTTCTCTCTTTCAGCAAACTTTTTCACAAGAGACTCAAAGGTTATGTCTTTAAGATTTCCATTTGCTTGTAAAGACTCAAGATAATTGGAGTAGGTAGGATAGAGTGCTTTGAGAAAGGCAATAAGAGAGATATCCAGCTCAACCTTAGTGGATTTAATATCATGCATTATAGACTTTATTTCAGATGCAAGAGCAAGGGGATCATTATTTTTCAGTTCAAGAGTGAAGAGTTTAATCATGAGCTGAACAACTTCAAGTGCAGAATGTGAATCATAGAGTTCTTTCAGCTTTTGTAAAGCTTCAAAGGCAGTGGAATAGGATGAAATATGACGACTTACTTCTTCATTTACAGATGCTGCGATCAATGCATAGGCTTTGCTGTTCTTGTTTTCCCAAATGACAAGTTCTTTATCTGATGTAGGCTGCACAGGGTCTTTGTCTTCTTCTTCGACACACACTCCTTTCCACAGCTCATTGTAGATGAGGGTGTGTTTTACCATCCGAGACCATTCAGAATAGTTCTCCTTGCCAGTGAGAACTATTCCGACCATAGAGATGATTGAATGCATTCTGTAAAAAAATATTTCTGCTTGATAAAAAAAAACTTCCTTACAGCCTTATGCACTATATTTTCTACAAATCCTTCTAATGTGTGACAGAAGGCATCATAATTTCATTGAAATATTATATCACTTTATGCTTCAATACAGCATTACCAAAAATAAAAAACTGTGCAATATCACTATATCACCTTCACAAATGCTTTGATATATAAAATGTTCTGACTGATATGACTTTGAATGCTTTTGAAAACTGCTTATATAACCCCTTTGAAAACTGCTTACAACACAATACTTAAAACTGCCATCATAAATACATATCAACAGCACAACATTATACCGCCATTAAAATCATCTTTCTTGTCATTCTCAAACTTTTTGAGATGAATCAGGTTAAAGTCATATGGTTATATGCATAAACAAACTGCGCAATTACATTGCATAATCAAACTGCGCAAACCAGCTACCATAATCAAACTGCGCAAGTCATTTGGTTATATGCATAATCAAACTGCGCAAGTCATTTGGTTATATGCATAATCAAACTGCGCAAACCAGCTACCATACCATACAGAGGTGCGATGGGGAAATATTTGAGGTGTAGACAGAGGTGGCATCGGCTTCAGGCTTCATAACGATGGAGATGGAGGACTTCGGTCCCAAAAATATCCTTCATTTGCCTACAATCTCTGCCAAGATCCTGCGCCTGGTGATTCTCTTAAATTCCAATATAAACGGTCAAATAATTATCTTGAAAAAACTGTAATGTTGCCTCTACTCTGCACAATATGGACAAAATACAGTCATTACACGTTTTGGGTCGCCTACAGATCACAAAAAAAAATCATGGTATCAGCCCGTAAGTGAACCAACATTCTGGAGAATTCGAAGAGACTCCGCAAAAGAAGTCGGACTTTGCAAAACGATTTGACTTAAAAAAGGCCAGAGCCAAGGCGGATTTCGAATTGCAATAATGAATATGAAGTCAATGGCACATCTTGGGGGAGGAGCCGAGGTTCACGTCCGTTTCAAGCAGTATGAATAGACCCAGAAATACGCATGAGCCCACAGGAGAACCGGAGTCTCTTTGGCGTAAAATTGATCATTCAGTATCAATTACTCATGATCTGAGAGGGCGCAGTCTCTGGCAGTCAGAGGCATTCAATATCACTTCAAAAATCAGAAACGCATCAACGCACATTCAGTATCAATTACTCATGATCTGAGAGGGCGCAGTCTCTGGCCAGGCAGAGGCATTCAATATCAATTCAAAAATCAGAAACGCATCAACGCTTATAGTGCAGTCAGGGAATCAATGTCAGAGTAGCGCTCAGGATGTCAGAGCAGAGCAGCGCTCAGGAGAGAGCAGCGCTCAGGTATGAGCAGCTCTCAGAACAGCAGGAGTTACAACTATTTCTGGGACCTGTGCTCTGATACCATGTCAGGCCAGGGTAACTCCAGAATGAGCGGGAGAGAAAACTGATTATTTTATTCATTAGCTAACTCACATTTATATACATAAATACAACGGATCAGTTCATCTTCTTGATGACTGTCCAGTTCACCCATCCGTTTCGGATTAGGTGTCAACAATATATATATATATATATATAGATATATATAATTTTGTGATATTCAATTTTGATAAATTTACTTTATTATTAAAATTTAAAAATTTTCAAATAAAATATTTAAAAACAATTATTTGATAGTTATGTATTTTATGATAAAAGATATGTTCTAAGCCATTAAGTTTATTCACATAGTACTATTTAAGTATGAAATAGTTTATTATGTTTATTAAAGAGTTTTGTAATAATAAAACTAATATCTATGTCATATATTAATTAACAAATCTTTTGATCAACGGAATTTATTATTAACAAATTCCAGTAGACACAATGTATTATAATTTCTTAAAAAAAAAAAATCAATAATTATGTTATGTAGGAGAATTATATTCAAATTAGATTATTATAATCATTAGGACATAGTATAATTCTAAATTGATTAATAAATGCAAGTCGAAGGAAATTTAGTTTATTATATAAGATTAAAGTGTCTGTTTAAAAGACCCATGCATTAGAAACATATTATTGTGCACAAAAATAGAAAAACCCTGCATTGGGACAAGGAGGTCACTAGACCACCCTCCTTGACCTCGGTACCAGTAAGATCTGCCTAGCAAATAAAAATAGCAAAAAAACTATACCTATTTGAAAATGTGAAATTGCAAAATATATGTTAAATCCGAATGAATACCTTAAATTTTTACAAATTTTCTTTATATATACAGGTATCATTATGATGGTAAAGACATATGAGCGGCGACGACGTGATCAGGCAACATCACTGTCATTAATGCCACCACCATCGTCATCACCATCTCCATCACCACCACCATCATCAACACCAACCGCTCCAGCACCGGAGTTTACCGTGATAATGAACTCATTGGAAGCCTTATTGGAAACATTAAGAGGGTCAACCATGGCTAAGACCAAAGAAGAACTTCAACCCTTAGCAACCAGTTTAGCGGAACCAAAGAATTTTGAGTATAAAAGGTCAAAGGAAGATATTTTTAGAGAGCTTCAGAAAATTAAACTCCCAGAATTTTCAGGAGGGCGAGCTGGAGAGCGTGCTGAGGCATGGTTAGAAGGAACGAACAGATGTTTTAAATTAAGAGAATATTCTTCTTCTGCAAAAACAAAAATTGTTGTATTTCAATTAAAGGAAAGTGCCTTGATTTGGTGGGGAAATCTACAAAAACAACTACACCTCACAACGGATAATGTCCCTTGGGAATTGTTCGAGAAAAGATTCCGCGCACAGTATTTACCTCCATATTTTCAACAACAACAAGCCGGAGCCTTTCATACATTAGTTCAAGGTAATAAAACAGTAGAGGAATACGAAATAAGGTTTATGGAGCTTGTAAAATACATTCACTACTTAGATTCTAATGAACGTCAGGCTGAACGCTTCATATTTGGGTTAAACCCTCGCATCAGGGCCTTGGTGAGCATGTGGAAACCATCATCAGTCGTTGAGGTGGTAGAATGTGGCCGTTATGCAGAAGAACATTTAGGAATCAAAAAAAATGTAGGGCCAGCAGAACCTTTACAATCAGGGTTTCCGGAAAAGACTCCCCAAAATTTCTTTAGGGGAGGTAGCTCAAGACCACCCTATGGTAATAGATTTATCTCAAGAAATATAGGAACAAGAGCTCCCATGGTAGTTAATACTATAGCCGCTGAATCATCAAACACTAGTCCATGGAAATCTCGTGGAACTGCTAATAGAGGAAGAAATTCGAGAGGAAGCAACATGAGAGGACGAAGCTCTTTATCTAGAAATTCACATCCTGATTCAAGAGGACCAACACAGGTTAATTGTTGGGGATGTGGAGGACCGCATTTTCAACATTATTGTCCAAAAACTTCATCAGGTACACTGCATAGGACTAGAAAGGAACCAATATCAAATACCCAAAGTAATCATAGAATTCATGCATTAGTCAACAACGATCAAGCAGCACATCAATCCACTGTAGTGGAATCTTCAGGTATTATTAATGGTATAAAACTCAAAATCTTATTTGATACTGGTGCCACAGATAGTTTCATTTCGTCATATGCATTAAACAAATGTAGGTTGGCAGCTCACAGACGAAATGACTTCAGACAGGTAGAAATGGCCTCAGGAGAACTCCAATCCGTAGACTTAACTGTGGATCAATGCAAAATTGACCTAGGGACCTATTCGACTAAATTGAAAGTTTATGTCACAACCTTAGGGACTTGTGATCTTGTCATAGGTATGGATTGGTTAAAAACTCATCAAGCTTGAGTAGACTGTTATGGGAAAAGAATTCTACGTGTAAATGATGAAGGAAAAGCGATCCAAATACAAGGTATCAAGAGAAAAGTATCTTTACGCTACATATCAGCAATGAAAATGAACCGTTGCTTAAGAAAAGGTTGTCAAGCATATGTAATTGAAGAAGTAAAGAAAAATGACCATCCTTAGAACAATATCCGGTGTTAGCCGAATTTCCAGATGTATTTCCAAAAGAATTACCAGGATTACCTCCTGAAGGAGAGCTAGACCTCACCATAGAATTGAAACCTGGTACTCAGCCAATCTCTAAAACACCTTATAGAATGATCGCTCCAGAACTTCAAGAATTACAAATTCAATTGAAGGAACTATTGGATATAGGACATATTCGACCCAGTATATCACCTTGGGGTGCTCTTATAATTTTTGTCAAGAAGAAAGATGAATCCTTAAGATTATGCATAAATTATCGAGACTTGAATCGAGCTACAGTAAAGAATCGATATCTTATGCCTTAAATTGATGATCTCTTCGATCAAATGAAAAGAGTTGCTGTCTTTTCAAAAATTGATCTTCAATCAGGCTATCATCAGCTAAGGATTTCTGAAAGCGATATTTCTAAGACTGCATTCTGAACACGCTTTGGGCATTATGAATTTACTATGGTACCATTTGGGTTAACAAATGCACCCGCAGTATTCATGAATCTTATGAACAGTGTTTTCCGCAAATATCTTAATCAATTTGTACAAGTTTTTTAGATGATATACTCATCTATTCCAAGAATGAGACAGAGCATGAAGATCATTTACGGATAGTGTTGTCCTGTCTCAGAAAACATCAGTTGTATGGAAAATTATCCAAGTGTTCGTTCTTTCAGGAAAAGATTCATTACTTAGGTCATATCATATCAGGTGAAGGGATTTCAGTAGACCCTAAAAAGGTAAAAGCAATCATGGAATGGCCAATACCAAAAAACGCACATGAAGTACGAAGCTTTATGGGTTTAGCTGGTTACTACCGAAGATTTATGGAAGGATTCTCCAAAATTGCAAAGCCGATTACAACCCTTCAGCGTAAAGGTGTTAAGTATAAATGGACCGAGGAATGTAATAAAGCAATCTCTAAACTCAAAAGACTACTGACCAATGCACCAATCTTAAGAGTCCCTGATATGGACAAGGATTTTATGGTATGTACTGACGCATCCAAACATGGGTTAGGTGCAGTATTAATGCAGGATAGAGGAGTAATAGTATGTCTCAAGAAAGTTAAAGCCTCATGAAGAACTCTATGCTACTCATGATTTAGAGTTAGCCGCTGTAGTACTAGCTTTAAAGATTTGGAGACACTATCTAATGGGGCGAAGTTTTACACTTAAAAGCGACCATCAAAATCTACAATATTTGTTCACCCAAAGAGACTTAAATGCTAGACAAAGACGATGGAGTGAATTCCTAAGTGAATATGACTTTGGAATATCATATATGAAAGGAAAAGAAAAAGTAGTAGCGGATGCTTTAAGCAGCAGACCACGGATATTCTCCCTCGTTCCTATCAAAGTAGAGTTAAGGCAACGAGTACTAGAACATCCCATAAAAGATAGCTGGTATTTAAAGGTAAGATCTAGTCTTGATAGTAAAAAGCCAAAAGAATCTAAGTTTGAAGAATATGAACTAGAAGATGATGAAATCTTACGATTTCATGGAAGAATGTATATTCCTGATACTAGGGATCTTCGAGACACCATCTTTAAAGAAGCCCACAAAACAGTATATTGTGCACATCCCGGAGTAAAGAAAATGTATACGGATACCAAGAAACTTTTCTTCTGATCGGGCATGAAACGTGATATCGTTAAATTTGTTGGAAGATGTTTGGATTGTCAACAAGTAAAAGCAAATCATTGTCATCTAGGGGGTCTCTTACAACCTCATGACATTCCTATGACTAAATGGGAGATCATTTCTATGGATTTCATCACTGGGCTACCTCTTACTTCTTAAAGACACAATGTCATTCTGGTAGTAGTGGATAAATTAACAAAAAGCGCTCATTTTATTCCCGTAAGAGATACTTATGAAGTTGCTGACGTAACTCGAGTATTCATAAATAAAATTATCAGATTTCACGGAGTACTTAAAAAAATTATATCAAATAGAGATTCACGATTTACTTCAAAATTCTGGACTTGCATGCAATCACCCTTAAGAACTCAATTAAATTTAAGCACAGCTTATCATCCTAAAACTGATGGGCAAACAGAAAGGGTAAATCAAGTACTTAAAGATATGTTGAGAATGTATGTTATGGATCAGCAATCACACTGGGAAAAGTACTTATCCTTAGTCGAATTTGCATACAATAACAGTTACCACAGCTCAATCAGAATGTCTCCATTTGAAGCATTATATGGCAAACCTTGTAGAACACCATTAAGTTGGGATAGATTAGAAGATCGGGTGATAGTAGGACCAGAATTAATACAAGAAATGGAGGAGCAAATAAAACAAATTAGACAACGATTAAAGGAAGCACAGGATATACAAAAGAGTTATGTTGATGCTCACAGAACTGATAAGAAGTATGAGGTAGGGGATCAAGTTTTCATCCGCATCAAACTGAATAAAAGTATTATTCGATTCGGAAAAGGGACAAAGTTATCACCCAGATTTATTGGACCATTTAAAGTTATGGAAAGAGTTGGACCTGTCGCCTATCGTCTTGCACTACCACCCCACTTGCATAAAGTTCATAATGTATTTCATGTATCTATATTAAGGCATTACATAACTGACCAATCTCATAACCTTCAATGGAAGGAACTGTAGGTATCAGACGAAGGATCCATATCGGTCGAACCATTACATACACTGGAACATAGGGTTCGACAGCTCAGGAATCGTCTAGTAGACCAAGTTAAAGTCCAGTGGGACAAGTATAGTCATGGATCGGCTACTTGGGAAGATACGGAGATCATATGTCAAAAATACCCCAACTTGTGTCAATTTTGAAGAACTTTAAACCATGTTTTGTATATATTTGCTTTACTTTAAATCAGAAACTCAGAACCATTTTGAAATGATTATGTATAAACGTGAATTTTTATGACATAATATCTGTTTAATTCCGCTAGTACATGAATACCAAGACAGAATATGTTATTGATCTTACTAAATTATAGTTATCAAAGTAAAGTTTAAATATTTGAGTAACTTTGCTTCTGATGGGAATTAAGATATTATAATTTTATTTCATTTATGTATATCAATATGATTGATGAGATAGAAATCAAAGAATGAGTACATTTTAAATATGAAAATTAATGACATGAATAGAATATGGCAAGTATGTTATATTGTAATTGACATGTATGAATTATACATCAGCTATTTGTTTTGGATATGTTAATGCACATTTTATAAATGCATGGATAAGTGTTTATGATTGCAAATAATATTCATTACCAAAATGACCATGTGATGATGGAAACTTCAGAACAATTAAGGCTCAAAGAGATTCCATGATAGGGTATTAACCCTGATTCTACTGGGAGGGGTGGAGGTGTTGCCCACCATTTATCCTTCGAATCCTGGAATCATGGGAGGACTGTGCGAGTCACGCTCCCCTAGACGTGTGATGATGACTGTCGGATGCCTACTATGGATCAAGTCGGTATAGCCAACGCTGTCATCCTTGGAGTTTATAAATGGTTAGGCCAGTGTAACTGACGCCATGGCATACTCTAGTATAGGAAGGATAGGATGGGAGCGGAAGAGATTAGGAAGGATAGGATGATTTTGTAATAGCTGGGGAACCTAATGAAGTAAAACATGATGATTAAAGTTATAAACCTAAAGTATGCAAAACACCAATTTTATAGTGCCCTCACATTAAGTAAGAATTTAACCTCAACACACAATTCTAAGAAGAATGTACTAAGAGCTATCATAAATATTCATATAAGATAAAAACTCTAACTTCGGGACGAAGTTTTATGAGGGGGAGTGTATGTAACGACCTATCTATAAAATAAATAAAAATAGATTATATTAATATTAATAAATTATATTAATCAGTTAATAAAATAATAAAAATAAATTAAAGATAAAGTATTATATCAAAAACAAACAAAATGATTTAAATAAAAAAAACAATATACTTAAAAAAAAAAAAATAGAAATATATATTTATATCACGTGACATGGGAAGGGTGGCACGAGAAGGTGAAGCGGTGGGTTGCAGGTGGAGGGAGTGACCACCACCAAGAAACAACATATAAGGAGCAGGGAACAATTTTGAGGGGCAGGAGACAGGAGGAAAAATTGGCACACAGAGTTCATGAGAAACAATTAAGCCTTGCTTGTTATGAGGTTTTTGGGCACGAGGGAACAGTGTGCTTCAACTGAGAAGCTTACTGGACTGAGTAAGCGATGTGCTACTCAGTTTGGCTAGGTGGTTTCGGTATTTTGGTAACCAAAGCAAGAGCAGTTTGAGGCATCATCAACGGTAGGATTATAGGTAAGTACTCTCATTGGTTCTGTCAGTTAAATTTATAAAACTCAAGAATTTTTATCATAGGCTCATGATGTTTAATTTTAGAAGCCTTTACTGTTTCTGCAATGGTTGTAATATTCGGTTATTTCATATTCTGTTTACAGGGAATAGTTGTTTAAATTATTTACAGTTCTTACAACAGCAGTTAGCAGTGGCAGTGATATGGGCAGCACGATGCAGCATGATGAGAGGGGATGCAACAGTGGCAGTGGCAGGGCCATGGGCAACAGCACGAATGCAGAGGGAGTTGTCGTACAGCTGCAGCAGTGGCAGTTGCAGGGCCATGGGAAGCAGTATAGGATGCAGCAGTGCAGAGGATGTTGAGCAGGGAGGCCTAGCATGAGAACAGTGAGGAGTATTACTAGAGCACAATCCTCGCTAAGCGGGAGTGTTGATTTGGGGTAGTATCGAATGTGCTCTAGCCACGAAAATTGGTGGAGAAGCTAAAGCACATGAGATCTCCAAGACCCAGAAATGGTTTGGGCAGAATCTAATCAGTTTGGAAAATATTAAAATAATTAATATTTTTAATGGAGTTCCTAAGTCTAAACTTAAGAAAAATAAAATATTAATGAGTATTAATATAAAACTGGGTTAGAAGGGTCCAAAAGTCATGGATCAAGCCAAATCTAATCTTAGTCATTGATTAGAGATTTAATCTCGGCCATTGATGGACCAACGAGAAAAGTATAAGAGGAGGCTTGAGGGTCATTGGAGAACACACCAAAAGAGATCAAGAACTCGATTTTCTGGGGCACGGTTTGCTGAGGAAATTGAGTGAGTGATTTGAGTTGCAGCTGAGGGGCAGTGAATACATAGTAGAGAGGCAGAGTTAGTATCGGAAGGATCAGCGCAAAAGCCAGGAGAGGTTGTCGTAGAGCCAGCTAAAGGCCACGCAGAGGCAGCCAGGAGTTGTGCAGAGCCAGAGAGCGCCAGCGTGTGAGACGCAGAGGCTCCAGAGGCTAACGCAGAGCCCAGAGAGGCTGACGCAGAGCCCAAAGAGGCTGACACTGGGCCAGAGAGGCTGACGCAGGGCCTAAAGGCGGCACTGGGAGATTTTTCGTGGGACAGACTGGGACCTGGAGAGCCGGATATAGGGTGACGCAGTCCCTATCAGAGTGACTCAGAGCAACAGAAGCTGCATTGTTGTTGTGGAATCATTCATCCAGTGATTTAGCCAAAATATTTGTCTCCGACTGAGAGGTACTACTGCCGAGGGCATTCTCTGTTGGGTGAGCCGTTTCTGGCACCTAGGTTGTATTCTGAAACTGCATAATAATAAAAACATCTAAATAGCTGCACCTGTTTTCCCGCATTGGGTTTTTCCTAGGATATTAGTCCAAAAACAACGGTGTCACTTGTGTGCTTGTTTTTCCTTCAGTTGATAATTTGTATGTGTTGATATTGTATTTGCATTTATTTTCAGTATTTACATGGTAAATAACTTGTTAAGTAATTGAACAAGTAGGAACAAATAAATCAAATAGTACACGAAGAATTTCTAACGAGACAAACTTAGAAATTCCAACATAAAATTCGAATTTGGCACATAAGGGAACAAGGAAATAATGTCCACTTGCTAGAATTCGATTTTTACACTTGGCATTGGAGCTCCATTCAACAAATTCGAATTTCTCTTTGGGATTGTCACCTCATGCCACTTGTTTAATCACTTCTACATTGGGATTGGCTCCAATGCCATTTGTCATTGTCATTCTTCATTGGGATTTGCTCCCAACTCTATATAACAGAGCCATGGGCTCTCACATTGTATGATGTAATACGAGCTATTGTGCTAGAGGAGACTCTGCGGGATTGTATTCACTACTTGCAATATAATACAACAGTCTTTGGAGTAAAGCGTGATGGTGTTCTTCTCCTTGCATGTGTGGTAAATTCTTGACTTGTTGTTATGCTTCTATTTATTTCCTCATGTCATTATTTCTTTCATGCTTGTTTCAAGTTATGTTAGTATGCAACTATCTCATATTAGCATAAGAATTAATTATTTGCTTTAGGAAAAGAAATCTTCTAGTGGATAATAAATGTATCTCTAAGAATTCTTTCCACTACACTTATTTAATTTCATGTCGATTTAATGATTTGTGGTGAAGTTTTGTAGATGAATCATTATTTGGTCAAGCTTTTCAAGCGTGAGGGGAAATTCTCATAGGAATCAACCCATTCTTGAAAAATATTCAAAGAGAACCCGCAGGTTTTGAATTCCAAAGTCTCATCTATATCTTATTTGTGTCTTGCGGGGATTCTTTCAAGTTTCTTAAGGCTTTTATTTCTTGCATCAAAATATCAAACTTGGAAAAAATTATTTTTTACGTATTGTACTTCATTTATCAATATCTGGCTATTTCAAAGAGCTAAGTCATGGCTAGTCAAAGAGGAGAGATTTCTCATACTCTTTGGCCTAGCTTCTTGTAGATTATTTTTGTAACATACTTTGTTGTCATTTTTGTCCAACATTTGAGTTATTTTTGTATTCTTTTGAGCAAGATAGTTTCCATGCTTTGATTTGTAGACTTATTCATCTTGAAAGCATTTATAATATCATGTGCTAACAATTTAGTGTTTCACTTTTCAGGTTTATTTTGGCTTTCCATTTGTAAGCATTTCACTTCATTTTAAGCAAAATACAAGTTCATTTCTTAAAGAGCAAATACTTGGAAGGCATTGGTTGTTTATCTATTTGATGCTTATCTTACAATGGTTATTGCTCATATGTTAATTTTAGGTATGTTCTATGCTTAGAGCAATTTAATTCAATTTTCACAGTTAGCTCAATATCTTTTCCAGATTAGCAATCACAACAGCATTAAAGTAAATTGCAGATAGAACATAAACATAAATCGCGAAAGACAAGCCAAGACAAGAGGACACAAGATGTGGCGCTAGCCAGGGACAAACCCCAATGTGGAGAAACCCTTGATCAATTCTTCTTATATGTTCTTCAATAATTCAGCAAAGAGAGAGATAGTACATTTACAACAGAAGTCAACACTTAGACTTTCTAGATAAGAGAATAGATCATCTCTACATGAGATCAGTTGAAGACATGCTTCTTCAACTGATTCTCCAAGGTGACTCGTTCACCTATCATTGTGCTGCATCTCGTCATCATGTTGCACCTCACCGTGCTGCACTATGTTGCACCCATCATCATAATGCTGGACCTTATGACTGTTGCACCTTGTACTAGTTGTCCCATTTACTTGCTCCATCAAACTTCATTGTTGCTCCATGCATCACCATGCTTGCAGCTGTCTATGCTTTACAATTTAGACATGTTGTACCTTTGCATGCTTGGTGTACTTGCTGCTAAGTACCATACAGCTGTCACAATGTTAGTTTGTTGTCCCTTGCATGCTGTTGTACCAATGTGCTTCCAATTGGCTCCAATAGGCTGCAAGGAAAACTGGTGTATCTCCAACTGTTCACGTTGACCTCAATACATGACACTTATAGGTTGCAATAATTCTGTCCACACTAGGACTGATCCTCTAGCACCCAAATCAACATAAATACATACCTCTGCTTCTTCAAGGGTTGGTGATTATTCTCTGCACTTAGGTCACTGGTTAGGGCTTCCTTGTTGCCTGCTATAGCCCACTTTTATTGACTTTGAGACCTCCCAAATAGTGCGGCCTTCTGCCACACATATATCTTCTCCTATGTCGTTGTTAAGTCCACCTTCTAGACCTCCAAACGCTGCCCTACAGCCTCTTGTTCACACAGCAACCTGCCTGTGTCTTTCTGCCTCCTAAACAGTGCCTTTTAGGCCTGCAGCTGAGCTGTAGCAGCTCCTCCTAGCTGTGGCTCACTTGTGGGAGGAAGATACCACAAGGAAAAGGCTTATCCACCACGCAGAATGACCCTGCATGGCTGCGGCCTCCTCCTGTTGAAATTTGAGGCCTTGTAAGGGACAAATTAACCCAAAACAATCCCCTACAAACTTCTCCTTCTCCCTTAGCAAATTCGGCTATTTCAGAGGTGTATTACTCATGAATGGATGCACCTTGGACCCCTTTCTTCCACGTTGTCCAAACTCCTGAACTCCTCCCGTTCTCTTCTAGGTTGTTGCGGCTAGGGCTTGATATAACAGCGGTTAGGTCTTCTTAAGATCTCGGATAGGCCTCCTCTATACAACGTATAGGAGCCTTTCTTCAATGGCAAATATATGACTGCATTAGACCTTCTTTTGTTGCGGCTAGGGCATGACTAGATCCCCTTCAACTGCGGCTAGGTGTTCCTCTCTTCAACTGCATCTAGGGCACCTTGATTTGCTGCATCTAGGGCTTCTCCCTCTTGATCTCTCTAACCACCTGTTGACCACCACGTGTCAACTACCCGTAGCAGTACACCCCCTTTTTTCGCAAAGGGGATATCGCTTGATCAACATGTTCGTGCCATTCGACTATCATCATCAGCCTATTCATGTTATTTTGTAAACCCAGTCTGCATGTGTAAATTGTAAATAATCTTAGCAGATCTGTGTCATGTATGTAATTGCCTAGGTAAACCTAATCTTCTAGTGATGATCTATGTTCCAGAAGGTTTTTTGTCTCACCGACCCATGGTTGGCAAAGTTTTCCTTCAGTCTAACCCCAAAGCCAGAATGGATTTTGTCATTAGAATCTTAGGGGACTCCTAGTGTGTTAAATCGAGTCTATGTAAAAGTGATTTGGGAATAGTTTTAACTATTTGGTTAGGTTATTTTATTACAAATTGTTTGATCTGCTGGATTATATTTGTGTCGCAAGACTGGGTAGTTTGTGAGGGTCTATATCAAATGGGTTTTCTCTCTTGAGATGTAAAAATGTAAAAAATCATGATGTAAAGTGTCTTGAGGGTTAGAAAAATGTTTTATCCCCTCAAAAGTCCTAGGTCCTAGGTATTTTTAAATTTTCCAAAGGCTAAATTCGAGTGTCCTTTAAAAAATTAAATTTTAAGAGGTCCAGGGACTAAGGTTAAATGATTATTTTGCTAAATTTTAGGCCCTTGATCCCTTAGGTTAAGTCAAAGTCAAAATTTTGAGGAAATTAATTCAAAAAGTTAATTTTTGAATTAATTAAAATGCATTTAAATGATAATTTCGAATTTCCTCATTATTTTAATTTCAACAGATGAGATTAAAAGATATTTTGATCTTCATCAACGATCAAGATCGCTTTGACAAGGATCACTTGAACTAGCCATTGGGAAATTTTCCTTTAAATAGGAGGTCAGTTGTCATTTGAGATCATTCGATCTCAGAGTCGTGTGCTAAAGAAAGCTCTCTTGTAATCGTTTTTCATGTGCAAATAAAGAAAGACTTTGGGGTTAATCTCTGCTGGTGTTACTCTTCAGGAAAATGTTGTAAGATGTTTTATTTTCTTGCATAGATTTACTTTCAGCCATTGATGTTAGCTTATTGAAGATTGATTTAAACACAGGTATCTTGTTTGATCACTAGTGTTTGAATGATGGCTTAATTTCTGAATATAATGGCAGGTATCTCCATCAGATCTTAATTTCTCTGTCGTTTTCTCCTTCTATGTTAATGGTTGAATTAAGTTGTGCAGGAAATCCTTGGTTTTGAGTTTATCGGGCGTTCGAGGAAGTTCTTGGCTGAACCAACCAACTCCCGGATAGCATTTTCTGAAGAGCCCAGCTGGTTTTGATCCTGGGCTTATCATTAGAATTTCTGTTGCGAATGCATGAAAGGTTTTTTGAAGCACCTCACCTTAAATTTAAAAATTTAAAAATATTTCTGTGGCGTACTAATAAATCTGGTTGTTTAGAGCCTTTAAACTATGAATATTGTAATTATTTAGTTGGTTTTAGGGTTTTTTAGTTTTGTTTCTTTCATATTTTGTTGCTGGGTGTTTGTCTTTGTCATTATAGGTTGCAGATCTGAAGGTGTAGTCTTGTTCCAAAGCCAGATCTAGGCCCTAGAGGGTAAGATCTGGCCTCGGCATCATTTTTGCAGGGATACTCTTCAACGGATTTTCAAATTTTCTGAAGAAATTCGAGGGTTTGTCCAAGCTATCTGTCTGCTGGGGTTTCATTTCCGCAGGAAAATTTTCGAAATTTTTTTAGGCAAGCTGTGTAAAGCTCCTAGATTGTTGCCCAGCCTCCGCGCTGCCATCTCTCAGCTCTCTCCTCCGTTTTCATTACCATTTCTCCCTCACGTTGTTGCCCATCATCCCAACAGCGTCTACCTCTGTTCAGGACTTCATGCACGGCTGCCATAACCTACTGCCACCTGCCATTGTTGCCTCAGTTTTCCCTATTCACGCTGCCTCCTTTCCAAATCTCTCCACGCTGCCATACTCCTCAGCAACTCCCCTATCCACTTGATGCCTCCTGCGTGAGCTTATCCCTCCCCATCCGCAGTCTTAACTTAATCTGTTGTCCCTCCATGGCTGCATACTCTTCATTCACGCCACATCTACCATCCAACCCGCATCAGAAATAAAAGCCATCAAACACGTTAAGCTTTTTATCGATTTCCTCCACGGTCTCTTCGAAACCCTCACGCTGACCTGTGCGCGTCCATTCGCAGCTTCTCACGCTTTTATCACCATCGAGCTCTTCACTCTGCTCCTCACGCATTTTCTCCACCTCCACCAAAACCCTTTCGAATTCATTCAAGCTTCCCACATCCAGCAAGCACACATTGATTCCACTATTCGTTGAGCTCAATCCTGCGTCCATTCTCCATTCTCCACGCAGCCTTCGAAACCCATCTCCGCTTCCTGTCTGCATCTATATCGAACCCCATACTCCTCGCTCAAGCTCCTCTGGCCATCCCTGCCGCCGTCAAACTCTTCGAACCTGCAGAGCAATAGAATAAATAAATTCGATTTTATTTTCATGTAGGTGTGCGGGTAAGTTTAGATTTAGTTAGCATTTCATTTTTAATTTGTTGAGGCTAGGTTTCTCTTAGGTGTTTGATTTCTTTTTTTTATTATTCATGTGTTAGGTTTTATAACTTTTATTTAGTTTTGTTTTATTTTAAAGTTTCGATTTTTATTTTGAAAAGTGTTATGTTTTGATTTAATTAAAATCATAAAATTCTATAAAAAATTTCTAAAAATTTAAAAAAGCCATAAATAATAAAAAATAAAAATAAAGGTGTTATTTTTGGTTTCATTTAATTTTGATTTGTTTTAACTTTGTTAATAAAATTAAAAACAAAAAATAAAATATAGAATAAAAAATTTCATAAATAAATATTTAAAAAATCCTAAAAATCCAAATCATTAAAAAATTATAATAAATTTTAAAATTTTTGAAAAAGACTAATTAAAAATTGGAAATTCCTTTGAGGTCTTTTTCTGTTGTGGTATCAGTATTCATCATTTTACCATAGTTAAATGTGCTTAAATTCTTATGTCTAAGGATTAACTGTTCGAAAGTGGTGAATCATTTTCTGAGGTGGTTAGCTTTTAATTTTCGTGGTTATTTGAAGTATTTGATCTTTTGAAATTTTGCATCTATTGAATATCTTGCATCTAGTGAAATTAATCATTGCTTGGATTATTTGATGATAAATGATTGTTAGTCGTGGAATTACAAATTTCATATTTCTGCAGCAGTTGATAAACAATTATTTAATCATTAACTCCATAAGGCACTGATCTTAAGCATTCAAAAGCCAATTAATTTTTAAGTGTCGCTAAGCTTCAATCAAGCGCTTAACTGCCTTGCTGTGTCTCCCAAGCCAGTTGCTTCCCAGTTGGTTTTCCTTCATCCCATAGAGTCTACCCCCCTTAGCCTAGGGAGACGGCTTAAACGGAGAGATCGGGGATCAGGGTGACAACCCCCGGTCTGAGCGTTGTCGCGGTGCTTAGACACTCTGTGCGACAACACCACCAAACCCAGACGAGTGGAGAGAGATCTTAGGAGAAGTGTGTGTGTAAAATGACTCTCAAGTCATCCCCTTTTATAGTAAAACGTTGAGCACTTGTGGGGTTTATTTGGTTGCTGGCCGACCTTGATGAATTGTCCCATAACACAAATAAATTCATATCTCGATGAATACTCATCGGAATCGGATGATCTTTAGATCAATCCTGCACCTCTCGATGAGAGGGATCCAAGAAAAATATCAGCTGCCATTAATAAGATGACCCACATGGAGTTTGGCCCTACTTGCCAATTTTAACATCATATCAATTTTTTGCTTATAAATCTTAAAGAGATAATCTATTTAACTCTAACAATACTCCTAGAGACTCACATCCTTTTTAAATTAACTTTTCATTAGGGACCACCACCCTTAGCTAACCTAGGAGATATCTCAAATGGAGAGAGAGGGGATTTAGTGTGACAACCCCTTCTCTTAGTTCCCTGCCATGAACCACACCTTGTGGGGTTGAAGGCTTTTCTCACTGACTTGTAGGTACATGTAGGCGGCAGGGTTAAAATTTTTGGCGTCGTTGTCAGGGACAAGTCTTCTTGTACCTAGGAAACATGACTAACTTTTGGTTTTTGCATGTTGGATTTTAGAGTTAGATTCCTGTTCAAGTGGCGACTCCACTTCTTTCATTTTCTACAAGGAATTATGCTTGAATCTTGCTTCTTGTAGATTTCTTGTTAATCTTGGACAGGGGCCTCTCTCTGGTATCCATTTGCTCTTTCAGGGTCAAGCAAGCATGACATCATGAATGATTTGTTCGCCCCTTGTGATTTTACTAACATTTCAAGCTATCCAAATTTCATTCTGAATGAAGCCATTGAGGCTATTGAAGAGTTGCCTAGTTTTATAGGTAACAATGCCATCAGTACTGAAACTCACCTTAGGAATTTCCACCTTTGTGTGAGCAAATGGTGCCATGATATTAACCATGAGGATGTTAAAATGAGACTTTTCATCTTTTCATTAGATGGAAATGCAATGGATTGGTTCATAGAATTACCTCCTAACAGTTTTGATTCTCTAGAATCAATCATTGATGCCTTTGAAGAAAAATATGGAAATTAAAGAAAGATCAAAGTGAAAACTGATGAGAATGATAAGGATCACATCAAGAAGTTGACTCAAATGATTAAGGATATGCAACTCAACCAAGTTCAACTCATTAAGACCATGGAGGTAAATCATGCACAAGCAATAAAGGCCATGGAAGTCAATCATTCTAATCAAATGGCCACTTTTCAAAATAGGTTGCTCACCATGGAAGAAAAACAAGTGCAATTAATCAACACCATGGAAACGAATCATGCCAAGGAAATAAGTGTTATGAAGGCTAATCAGGTCACTTTTCAGAATAGGTTGGATGAAATGGAAAGATTACAGGTACAAAAGTTCCAACTCAAGTTAAATGATGAATGGGAAAAGAACAAAGAAACAAATCATAAACCTCTTGATCCACTGAAGCAATCTTCATCTCATTATGAGGAGGTCATTTACTCCATTGAAAAATGGCTAATTGATGCAGACTTGGATAGCAAGGAAACTGAGGGGAATCGGGTTTATACTTACTAGATTGATTCATCACCCATGTCAGAGCATAAGCAGAATGGACAAAGGCAAGTCAAAGAAGTCTTGGATACTTCGAATTTTCCATCAGAGCATCTTCAAAATCGGACAGAAAGGTCTACTTTGATCACCTCAACATCAACATCACAATCTATTAAGAAGAAAAGAAAAAAGCAGAAAGGATTTGGTAAATCTGATGGCCATGTACAACACAGTGTTGGGATTGATCAAAGTCCTCAAATATTCAGAATTGGACAGGGCACATCAGAAAAGCAACCCATGGATCTGCCTGAAAGTAAGCAAGTTCTTAGCATGAACTTCATTAAGGACATCTGATGCTATGGGGCATCTTTTTGTATCATATTTCTAACCTTATCCCTTGTCATTTTTGTTTAATTAGTTTTATTTCATGAATAAATTGTCATTTATGCTCTTAGAATAAATTTCCATTTCTTCATTTCTGTACTTGATTTCATTTGATGATATTTTGAATGGACACTGTTGATATATATCTTTTGTCGGTAAATGCAAATTTCAGGTTCTTGCACACTATCACTTCATATATAGCATGCATCCCCATATGGAGCCAAATGTTGACCACTGGAGTGGCACCTGATGATTATATGAGGACTCCATGCCCAAGGATGATCCAGAGCACCACACGTACCATCCTTCCTATGACATGATTAGGCTGCCCAGGGATGTTAGTGATGTCCAAAGCGGGAAAATCCTCAAAGAAAGACAGCATATTTGAGATATACATGAAAAATATGTAGGAGTCGCCATGTTGAATTTAAAGATGCCTAGAAATATGCTTACTTCACCCTACAAGCATCGACCTTAAACTTCAATGAAAAACTAGGACTTCGTTCTTCCAATGGATTCGCCAATAATGATGTCAATATGTCGTATGGGGAACAAAACACACGTTTCGTGTCCCCGACAATAACACAAAAATGTTACCGCTCAAACTAGCAGAGGTCCTAGAAAGGATCCTTAAAGGGCTATTACTAGGTCAAGGGCAACAATGGAGCAACAGCCCACTGTCACCTTAGCTAAGGCTCCCTACTCTTTACAGATTTTCACTGATGGGAGGAGACCTGGTATAATAGGGATCACGAAAATGAATGGATCAATGATAGGATGAGAGATGATCCTAGAAGCCTATTCACAAGAGAGGCTCAGATATATGGCTTGCTTTCTTGGAAAGCAAGATGAAAGGCTCTCTTGGAAGGGCTGAGGGAAATTCTAAAAGCTAGGGTTTGAGTATATGACTTGTCAAGAAGATTCTTAGTTCCTACAATCCTTGTGGAAAGTTGGATTCCAAGTGATCTTTGTGAAATTGGCTTCAATAAGTTGTGGGACGGTGGGACCACATGGAACCAAGTGGACCCAGAATTAGGTCAAGGGGATGGAATTTATCAACCAAGGGTGTGCTTGACCTAATTAAGGGGGGGAAGGGATTAAAGGAGAAATTTTCTTTGAATTTGATGCAATAATCCCAATGAGGTCACTAGCCAAGGGAAACCTAGGGCAAGACACAGTTCTTGAGCTAGGTCTTGCAATATCTCGAGATCCCATTGTCGGATTTGCTTCAAATTTGGAGGGCTTCTAGGGCGAACTCCAGCGCAGTCGTGGACCAAAAATCGAAGTATTTGGATGGCTAGATTGTGAGATAAGTGATGCCCTAGGTGACCTATGTAGGGTAGGCCTAGAAAGAAAAAGAGAAGGTGAGAAAAATATGCTTTAAGGTGATCACCTATGGAGGACCGGTGGCTAATCCTTTGGGGGAAATGGAGTCAAGGATATTTCAATGATTGGAATGGATTCACTTAGTCAAGGAGGCCTATAAAACAATTTCGCATGGCAATTAGGGCACGCACAATTGCTTCAAGGTCTTTATACTTCAATATGCAATATGTGATGACTTATCAAGGTAAAATTTCAACAAAATATATCTAGGAACATTCACTTATTCAAACATGGCCCATGACATGATGCAACGCTATGAAGAGACAAATTTCCACCATTTCACACAAGAAAAGCAGCAAATTTCAGATCCCCAACAACATGCATGTGACATAAAAAGAGTGACAAAACAGCATTAAAAGTACTTACATGTGACAATAAGTATATCCAATCATCATCATATGCCAATATAGAAGCTCCAAGACAAAAATGAAAAGATCCAAACATCGAAATTCATCCATCCATCCAATTTTGTCCTCCATAAGAATAGAGAAAATCTCCCAAGAGATAATGATCCAATCCAAGTGACGCTGAGAGAGTGAATCACCTCTCTCATCTATTTCTACAATCTCTAATTAGTTCAATTTAGCTAATTTGGCCTAATTGAGCCCCTAAAATAAAATAATGTGCATAATAACAATGCCTTTGGTGACGAGCCCACCAAATAGCTCAATAATACAAGAATAAAACTCTCAAGAGGGTCGAATGATCAACCAAGTGAGAATTTGGACCTTTGAGGAGGCCTTATGAAGTCCAAGGGGTGCCATGATAAAGAAATGGACTCCAAACATAGTGGACAAGGGGTTGGCCCTATTGTAATCAAATTGTCAAAGTTTCGGGGAAGCGAAAGTACCAACTTTTTCAACAAGGATCGAATCACATATCAGCAATCCATGTGTCATGGTCATCCCATCTTGCAAGTTATATATTGTCAATGATCTTAGTAAACCTTGGGTCTATGTAACAACCTAGGTAAGCCTATAATTTGATGACAAATTCCATCCTAGGAGGTTTTTTAACCTCACTGATTACCTGTGTTTTTCGACACGGCTAATTAGCAAAAATTTTCCCCTCTAGCTTATACCCCAAAGCTACGGTGAAATTTATTGTTGAATTATTAGGTGAGTCCTAGTGTTTTAGTCGAGTATGATGTAAAAGTGGTTTGGGGAATAATTTAAGCTAATTGGCTGAATTATTTTATTACAAATCACTTGGTTTACTAGATCATATTGTGTCGCAGATGGGTTATGTGCCTTGAGAGTCTAAGACGAATGTGTATTCCATCTTTGAGTCTTGTAAATGAAAAATCATATGTATTAGAGGGTTGGAAAAATAATTAATCACATTATGTGTAAATTAATTAACTTTTCAAGTAAAAGAAAATAAATTCTAAGCCAAAAAATTAATTAATTACAATCAAGTTAAATTGTCTTAGGAAAATAAATTCTCTAAATGGAAAAATTCGTGGGTCTTAAAAGAGTCAATTTTTATAGGTCCTCCACTAAGGGAATATTGTATTTTTCAAGAAAATTTGGACCCTTGGACCTTGGTGGTTAAGTCGAAGTCAATTTTTTTAGGAAATTAGCTCAAAATAATTAATTTTGAGCTAATTAAAATGGAATTAAATGATATATTCGAAATATCCTCAAAAATAAAATAAAAAATCAAGGGCCAAGATTAAAAGATCTTAAAGTGTTTATCAACAGTCAAGATCATTTTGACAAGGATCAAAGAAACTAGCCGTTATTTTACCATTTGGAGGATTTATTTATAAATTAGAGAGTCAGTTGAGTCTTTAATCAGCTTGATCTCTGGCTAAAATTGCTATTGAAGCATTTTGTAAACTATTGTCCCACTGAGAATTATTTTTTCTACTATAATAAAAGACTTTAGGTTGCAACTCGAGGTGTTCTTGTCGATGATCTGTGTTATGTATAGACTACGGGCTTCTTATGTGGTGCTTTATATTGTTATTTTCAAATAATACATAGTGTGTGCAGGTACTCAATCCTTGGTCTCCAAGTTCACAGACTGTGGACAGGGGTTACTTTGCTTGGATCTCTAATTTTTATATGGTGGATTAAATCTTCGCTTGGGCTATCATGAGCATTAATTTTTCTAAAGTGTTTTAGCCATTCTTTCAAGGAAAAAATATCATAAAAATTATTTTCTCAAAATCCATTTGAAAACCCATGTATATTTTGTAAATTTAAATTTGTAAATTATTTTTCTAATTTGGGTTGGGGTTTTAGTTTTATTTTTGTATATATTGGGGTTTGGGTGTTTCTATTTTCATTTTTGCAGGTTAGATCGAGAAACCAAGTGGGAGAAGAGCTAGATCTAGGCCCTTGAGGGTAAGATCTAGTCTCTTGGAAATTTTTGCAGGTTTCTCACAGAAATTTTTTGGAAAAGTCAAGAGCTAAAGCATAAATTTTTTGAGCAAGGATTTCAACTTTTTCGGAACTTCTAGGCCCAGATTTTCCTTGCCCTAGGACTCCATACCCTCTTTTTCCCAAACACTAGCCTCATTAGGCATAGCGTTGGCCCTTTATAGCCATATTCTTCATCTGTGTGCCCCGGTCTATTATCCTAGCCCATTTATCCCCGCAAATTTGCCTCCCTCAGCCTTGTTCTCCCATTTTTTGCCTCTTTTGCCCCAAAATTGACCTGAAACACTAAGCTGAAGTTTTAAAGCTAAATACTTGGCAGTTTTGCAGGATTAAGACCTCAAAATTCTTATTTTTCAAACGGCAAAGTGATCCCAAAGTTTCAATGATTTTCAGTGGCAGAATTTTCAAGGCCTTGAGCTTAGGGTTTAACCTCTAAACCCTTATTTTCTACAGTTTTTATTACAGCAACCAGATTGCTAATAATAAGGCCTTAAAATCACAAACTAAATGGTCAAAGTCATTTAAAATAGCAAAATCTTCATTTTCACATATTTGGCCTCTTGGGTATTTGAGTTTTGGCCTAGATCTAACATTTAAGCTTGCTGGATTTTTTCTGCATAACCAAAATTTCTGCAGATCTGAAATTTCTGAATTAAATACTTAATAAGGGCCAAAAACTAAAATTTTCAATTTCCGGAAAAAATTCCTATTTTTGGAAATATTGGGCATCTATTTTTTACTTGATTAGTTTGTTGATCTGTGGTTAACTCACTACTGTAATAAACAAATCAGTTCTGAAAATTGTTGAGTCAAACTCTCTGAAAGCCCTAAAATTGAAATTTTCAACTTCTGGTGCATTTTGCTATTTTTGGCAGTTTTATCTTGTTGATTTGCCTTTACTTACTGTTGTAAATCAAGAAATCAGATCTGAATTTTTTTGCTGAATACATCATTGTAAAGTGATCTAAACAAACTAAGTTACATTTGCTGGTCATGTTGACCTAGATTGTCATTGATGTCAATATGGCAATATTCTGGATGAGTAAACAATGATGTGAGGCCAATGAGAAGTAGAGCAGATCCGTGAAGAAACAGGAGCAAGAAGCCATGAGGAGAAACCAGAGGAAAGCCAAGACAGTCAAGCCATTGGAGAGAATATCGGAAGTCATAGGAGCTATCAGAGTAGAGCTATCAAAGCAGCGAAAGCCACAGAAAAGCCAAGTATCGGAAGCCACAGGAAAGCCAAGTAAGTGTAAGAGCGGGAGATTGAGGAGGAGCCATATCAGGAGTATCGCATGTAATATATGCCAAAGAAGTTAACAGAGGAGCCAAAAAAGTGGAGTATATAATATCGGCAGAAATCAAAAAGATAGATGAAGAGTGAATGCATGTGGTTACATTCCAAAAGGTAGGTTTGTAATAGTGGCAGTGGTTTTCGAGCAAACGCTAGGGGGTAAGTGGTATTTAGAGGAGAGCACCCGATTCCATTAACCGAGCAACACGTAGCACGAGGGTGGAGAGAGAAAACTGCTTTATTAGGCGGGTATTCTCCGTGCTATTTGTCCACCCGAAATCTCTGATAGCCGTTGGATCTAGCGCGAGTTAATCTACGGTGGAGAATGAGCCTGATAAAGGTAAGCATCGATAAACGCGCCAAGGCTATGCAAAAGCGAAATATGCAAGTTCCCGTGTGTTTGTGTATATTCCCATTATACGTGGGTTATAATAGAATTAAAGGGGATAAAGGGTTATGGGTTAAGTCCGCATTAACCAAAGTTAAGAACGAAGGAGTATACATATATATTATATAGATGCAATACAATACATGGGCCCGAGGATTCCATTGTAATACACTTTAAAGTTACATCGCATCTGCCATATCGCAAGCCTCTTTAAAGCCTTGACACATTAAAATGCCAATTGCGATACGTATGCAGACCCGCTGCAACGTTATAACATGCCCTATCGTAATATCGCGTCCGTCGCAATATCGCAAGCCTTGTTAAAGTTTTTGCCACATTGAAATCTGCCGATTGCGATAAGGGTATGGACCCGACAAACTTATTAATAACTAGTTAATACCATATCGCATCTGCTCCATCAGCAGTTGGGAATCGACTATGTTATGTGCGAACCTCCGAAAGCGGCGATTGCGATAAAAGGATGACGTGGCATGTGGGACCTCTATATGGCTATAATCTCTCTTATATGGTTTCTGTGAACAAATTAATGTATATTGTATGAATATTAAAAAGGGCCTCTCTGATGTTTTTTAATATGCAACACTATTGTAATTTGGCCTCTCTTCCACATTAACATGTCCTGTGTGTATTGATGGATTTGAAGAGACAGAGGAAGCCGAAGAGTGAGCGCAGAGGAAGCTGAAAGATCAAGCGAGCGTTGAGGAAGCCGAAGAGCTAGCAGAGAAAGGAAGCCAAAGGTCAGGGGTATCAGGAATATAAAACAGAGAACAAGGAAAGTTTAGGTGAACTGGCAAACTGTAAGAAAATAAAGGAAGCCGAAGCTCTGGCAGAAATGGAAGGAACAAGAGGACAGAAGTAAGTCATAGGCCCAGCAGGGTTGGGAGCAGAGAATTACAACCAAACAGATCCAGACAATTTACAGCAGAGGGTTGGTGCCTTAGAACTGAAAGGATTGGTGTCCTGAGAGTTGGTGCCTTGACAAGACAGAGTTGGTGCTCTGGAGGTTGGAACCTCACAGAGTCCAAGTTGCTGCTTGGCAACTGATTGAAATCGTATATATATCTATATATATATATATATATATATATATTGTACTTGATTCATTGCAAAGATCACATTAATAAAAGCATCTATTTCTGTGTTCCAAATATAAATGTTTTTAACTGATAAAATTAATAATTGAAAAAGAAATATTGATTCACCCCCCTTCTCAGTATTTCCAACAGGTCATTAGAACTTCAGTGTTTTATGTGTTGGGCAAGTTTCATCATTTAAAGTGGTTTATGCACTATTATTACAACATTGATAAGATTTGAATTTTCTGAAGTAATATTTCTGGTATAAATTGTCATAAGTTTGTGATCAGCATCTTGATTGACTATTTTAAGTATTTGGTATCTTGGGTTACTTGGTATCTTAAGAAATATTGTTGAAATTTACACTTGTATCTCTAAGCATTTTCTCTTGTCTAAGATTGCAATTCATTATTGTTAAGTACTCTTAAAAGGATTCTAATTAAGTACTTAAACAACTTAAGAAAATCTTAACTCAAGATAAATCTCACCCATAATCTATTGCATAATCGTATTAGATTTAGATTGCATTAATAATTTACCTCCTAGCATAAGCTAGATTGATAGAGACATAGGACAACCCTTCTTATCTAGCTTGAGGAGCCTTGGCAACTTTTCGGTGGTTAATACAGTGACCTTGCAGTCGTCAAAGCCACAGTGTCTGCAGCGCCAAAGGCATCGGGTGATAGGAGCCTAACAGAAGGTATTGTTAATCAAGCCCTAGCATGCTTCTTGTTAGCCTCCTTCCCACAACCTACCTTGGAGCCCAGCTTCAAAATAGTTAAGGGAAGGTTACACTTAGACTAAGCATTTAACTAAAATTTACCAAGATCACTGCATCTCACATAGGTTCTAGGATTTGCATATCATATAGGTTAGTCAACCATTCAAGCAGCGGGTGTCCATCTAGTCAAACGGTTCCAATTTATATGAAGCAAGAATATGTGACTCCATTAAGGCACTGGTCTCATAATAGAAAATCTAATCTAATCAATAATATTGCTTAATTTCAACCAAGTGGTTAGGCCACTCATCTGTGTCTCCCAAACAAGTTGGTTTCCAACTTGTTTTCCTTCATCTCATTCCATAGGGACTACCCCCCATAGCCTGTTGTTGGGAGACAGCTAGAACAGAGTGGGCAAGGATTAGAGTGACAGCCCCCGTCCTAAGCATTGTCGTGGTGCCTGTACAATCCGGGCGACAACAAGTCCCTTGTTTTCCAAGCAAAAACCTGTGGCGCTTCCAAGTGAGTGTGGGGGCACAAGGTCATCCTCATGGGTCTCCAAATGTATCGAATGTGCCTATAGACCATACGTAAGGGTTGGAATGATGATATAAGCCCTCCTTCTACAACGGGGGATAATCCTATAGATCCTGGAACATCTGCGAAGTGTATGGTACATCTGTGGAGCCGGTTGGGCATGGTGAACCAGGTGCATCATCCTCATCCCAAAGGTGGAATAGGAGCAATCAACGAGAGTTGTTGGGGATCAATGAAGTAATCTCGGCTATGGTGGAGGCCCATGTTTTCAACGCTCATCCTACAAGTCCCAATGTGGCGCTCTGGAGGGCTAGGACCACCTATAGGGAGACCAAACCCCAAATGGGATCCACGTGCAATCCTGCATAAGATCCAATGCGTCCCCTTGCCCTCCAATACAACAAATCATTAGAATAATAAAGTAAAAGACATTACAACCCATGGAATCAATGGGACATTTCATGGTGGCATGCCCTTCCATAGTGGGCTTTGGCATGCACAAGTGTCTCCAAGCTCAATAGGAGGTTAGCCAAGGATCTTATTAGGTGGTTTCAACCTCTAGAGGGGGTGACATGTCCGTGGTAGATCCCTCAAATGGTAGGTGGAAAATAATATAATAATGGATCGAAGTGGGGATCAGGGGAAATCATCCAGACCACATGCCATGGTTCATGGGTAGCTATAATAAGGAAAGCCCACACTTGGGTATGTGAGTGTAGGAGGGAGCAAATCGTGGTACATGAGTTACCACGGCCTTTGTTTTTACACCCTGCTTCATATGCCTTTTGTCTTTTATTGATTTTTCTTCATAACTGCTCGGGGCTCCAGCGGATGAGAGCATGATGTGTAAAATGTAGCAATGAATACCCCCCTTAAGGTGGGGCGTTCATCGCCCACCAGGGGTTGGGACAATCATGGGTTCCTTAATGATAGAGGGGGATCTTCTAAGGCCCATAGGAACCAAGGTGATGGCCATGGATAAGGGGTAGAGCTCATGTTTGGCTTTCGCCCACGTGCTAAATTTGTATGTCTCGGTCATCTTTTGCATTTTGTGGTACATTTCTTGTTGAGAGTGGTCAAATTATGCTTTTTCTTTTCTTTTTAGCTGCATCAACCTCTGTGGCATCGTTCCAAGCCCGACCCAAGGTGTGGATAAGGGGAGGGGGAGGCTAACCCTAGGTGGACCCAGTGGACGCATGTGGACCTAGATGGGAAAATAGATGAATGGGGCTAAAACGAGTGGAAGGGGAGTGATGTAGGTGATATCGAGAGGCGGGACCATGCAACCAAAATTGGGATTTCCCATGTAGTGCCAATCCAAAAGCCAAATGGCCAGTAAAGGAGATACCATGGGACTAGGATACAAAGGTAACTATGAAATCAGGCAATGGAGACAAGAATACAAGCCTAAGCCACTCTTTCTGCCAAATCCCCCCACCAATCCATGCCAAAAAGTGCTCATGAAATGTAAGGAAAATTACTCAACTACAGCAATGAAAAGCCATACCTTTGGGGTCGGAAGACCCACCTTCAAACATACAATCACGACAGATGGGTGAGGGACCACATGGCTAGCTCAGGTGGCAAAGAAATGGCACAATGAGTTAGTTGGCGGTTGTTGGATGTCAGCTGAGGACCATCATGGAGAAATTTTTTTCTCCTAAGGATATCGCCCACAAAGTGGTGGGTAACAGGGCTAAGAGCACAAGACCTAGGGCTTGATTGATTGGTTGAGTGTTGCGGGGACCAAAGGTCAAAGCAAAGAAAAAGGGTTTCCAAAATGTATATCAACAATGTTGATGCACAACTTAGAAGCCTTTGTGAAGAGGCAAAAGCTAGAGGGCAAATCAACACTTGGAACAAAGACCCACTGTCACCACAACCTAAGTCCCCTGCTCTGCTCAGATTTTCACCGACGAGAGGAGTCCCAATATTACTCACTTGTGATAAATGTCTTTATGATAGGTTTGAAGTGAGACAAGGTAGCTCATTCAATGGAAAGATTCAACCAAGGTGCAAGCTTTGGGAGAAGCTAGTAAGACTTTCCATGAAAAACTCCTTTGAAAATAAACTACATAAGACCTAGGGTTGAGACTTGACACAAGATATATGTGCATCCAAGGTGAAGGTAGGTAAGAGAATGGGAAATGTATGATTTACTTCACCAAGTACTAAATAATTTTGCCTTCAAAGAATCCCCAAGGTGAAGGATTAGCTTCTAGGGTTCTCTTGATGTGACAACTAGGGAATCAAAATTTATGGAGACTCCACTATGGGAATTCTACCAAAACTTGAGGTCCTTTAGAGGAGACACAAGGAAGATTTCTATCCAAATGAAATTCAAAAATTCCTCCTCCAAGAGATTTCGCACCAAGCCCTAAATGAGCCTCCTTATCCTTAAAGGGACGAAAAATATAGGTTAAAAGAGAGAATTTTGAGTTTTTGGTGACCACCAAGGAAATTTGACCAGTGCCTAGACTCTTGGGAGGTTTGAAGTCATGAATGATCTTGATATGGGCAATTCGCTCTTCAAGGAGACCTAAAGTAACAAACTTTTGCTACCCCTTTAGATATTTACACCTCTTAGACACTTAATAATGGAGTTTCAAGGATAAATACGATAATCCCCTAGGAAACATTCATTCATTCACTATCAAATGAGTAACACATACAAAAATTCCAATAGTTACAATTTTAAACAATATTTCAACAATTAGGACACATTAATAACCATGAGACATTATTCCATGCATTAGACATTAATAAAATCAGAATTTCACCATGTAAAAGCACTTACAAGATAGCGAAGAATATATCCATCCATAACAGTCATTTAGAAGCTCCAAAAAGAAGACAAGAATGATCCACACATCAAAATTCATCCATAATCACCAAAAATCCTTCACGTATTGCAGGTCCGAATTTTCCAATAGGTTGAAAATCCAAAGAGTGATGGTTTGAAATGAGAGAGATGTTGAGTATGTTGTAATTGATGTCAAAGCAGGAGCAGGTGCACGATGTCGAGCAAGTGTGGGATGTTCAGCAAGTGCGGGATGTCGAACAAGTGCAGGATGTCGAGCAAGTGCAGGATGTCGTCATTGATGTCCTCGATGAGATGATGCATTGGTAAAACCCTAGCTCTAGGGTTTTGCTTTGTTGGATGATGGATATACCTTGCATTTGTTGGAGGCTTTTAAAGCAACAAATCACTAAGTTTGCCTTAGAGACCCTTTCCAATGGATTCTCCTCGTCATGTTGATTTTGTTGATATGTGGAGCATCTCGAGCGGCCTCACAATTTGAGAGATATGCCCAATCAAAGTCAGCACACATGCATAATGACCCAAAACCCCAAAGCATGGATGATGTGGTTGTTTCTCATTGGTTGGAAAGATCTTAAATAAACAGGAGTGGCAAATATAATTATTGAAGGACATCTAAATTGAATTCTATCAATATTGACCTACGGTTGATAAGAATTTGGCTCTATTTCATTAAGGGGATCAAATTTTAATTAAAGTTGGCCATATTGTTCGATCCAATAAGTTGAATTTCATTTTAAGATTTCCCTCCTCTTTGATGTCGGCCTACCCTTTTCAAGAAGCATCTCGACCTATATAAAGGCACTTCATATTGCATCATAAGTAAAGGGGATTGAATGCATTGCTCTAAATTTTGTTCGACTTTGTGGAAGGAAGTCCGAGAGGCAAATTAGAGAGTTTCTTTTGTGTTATTGTTGAAGCATCTTGTGGCCAATAGAAATTTTGCCTCCCAATATCTAACTAGACCGAAGTTGCAGAGGGGTTTTGTTTCTTTGTTATGGAATTTGTCATTGATCATCATATCTTGTGGGGGATCGAATGAATTGGTCTTTCCCCCTAAAAATTTAATTTGCTCATCGAGATCTCCATGCAACCGTTTTTTGAAGATCTGAATAAGAAGACGTTTGGAAAGGGTTTTCCAGTTTCTATTTTAATTTGGTTATGGGTTTCGCTTGGTGAATCTTTTGCAGGTGGAAGAAGCTTGATCTTTGGGTTTTGAAATTATTCTAACAACATATCATACTCCTGCGGCTCTCATGTCTATCCTTGCATATAACCTAATTCTCTGGGAAAATGGTAAATCAGCCACCATCCCTCCTCAAGCCACTGAAAGTCACTCTCACCACCCCATCCTGTAGATCTTCTCGTTCCAATTCCAACGAGCTATTACACTAAGGTGTTCTATCAACTATTCCTCCTCGAATGCCACCTTAAGCATAATTAATTAAGTTAGGCTCAATAATAACCTTGTTTACGGGAATTATCAGAATGCAATGGAACCAAAAGCAAGTTGTGCGGAACTAACCTTGATGGTGAAATATGGCAAGCAAACTTTTCTAAACCCCATAAAACCCCTCTAGAAGCCTTTGGGTCTGCTAACAGAGTAAACCTACTCATGTGACCTAGTTGCCACTAACCCTGGAAGTCGATCCTGACCAAACCATAAGGAAATCCAGGAAAAGGAACATTACAAATCCTCCCACCATGAGATTGCTTGTCCTCAATCAATCCACATTTGCCTACTAGTCTTATAGTCCAGTGCAACTGAGAATCAATACTCGGATCCCATACAAACCATTATACAATACTATGCCTTTATGCTACCCAACCATGAATGGATCCCTCAATTCCTGGATCCCAAACCAATCTCTGATTCATCCTGCCATCAATAGGTCCTCCTGGATCCCAATGCCACCTTGTCCAATCATTAGCACCCATACCCCATGGCTCTAGTTGTGCTATGTTTCTGGCCATAGATGTGGCTCCATCAATCAAATACCATCTCATCACTTCTCTCCAATCCAACCCCAGGCACCGTCCAAGATCACTCTCACTATGCGGATGCAAGGCTATTGCAACTGGAATGTTGATGAGTCGTCAACCTACTTCCCACTGCCAACTGGATCCTATAACATCCCTCATGTCTAAAGGCCCCTGTTGTACTATGTCGTTAACTAAGAATATCACCTCATCAATAAGATACCAACTCATGATCTCTCGCGAATCCATCTTGTGGGAAGGACCGAATGCATGGGCTATTGTATATGGAACAAGCCCACTATGTTGCACCGTGCCCAACTCATGCAGCTCAGCCCAATCAATCAACAAGATTCATCGAGGAAAACCTACCCTCTCTCACTAATGGACAAAAGCGGGCAAATTGTTATGCAAACGTGCCAAGCGCTATCTATGTATGTCTGGAGAGGCCTGTTGTCTGAAAGTGCAACAGCTCTGTTGGTTTCTTGTGCATTTGTTTTCTCCTTAGAAATGGTTCAATCCATCTCCCCCATGTCTCCAACCTGAACCTCAAACTGGCTCTCCAAAGATGGTGCGTCATGCATACTAGGCATATCAATCCCCTCATCTGATTCATGCTCCACTATATGCTCATGTTGAAGCATCACTAGTGACCCATCATACTTACCCATCAAACATGGATGTATGGGTTGTTGTCAACAACTCCACATGACTGCTCATGCCCCTCAAAGGTATCCTCAGGGTGGTCAATGGATTCAGCTACAAAAGTGGAATCCTCTTCAGAATGGTAAGAAGGAATCTCCTCTTGGTCTACCTCTATCATCTCCTTTGTGTCACTCAAGCATGAGTTGTTAGGCTCCCAATGTTCCTGCAGTTGAAGCAAAGCCCCTATCTCCTTAACTCATTCTTGTTGCATGGTCCACAAATCCTCACCAACTCCTCCTTGGTCAATTGTCTTTAAACAAGTTTATGTTCTACTCAACCAACCTTTTGGCTAGTTCATAAGCAGCAGGTGATACATGTTGACCCTGCCGCCTACACCTACCTACAAGTCAGTGAGCAAAATATGATATGAGCAATAAAAATCATTAACATAATAAAACCATAAAACCAGTGCCTTAAGATAAATTGCTCAGCAGGAATGAAAAATACATTTGCTCAAAACAAAAGTAGACTGCTTCCAACAGCGAAAGCAAAGTAATCCTAAAAATGGAGACAAAGATGTTAGCACAATAATCGATACAAAACATAAAATGCTTTCAAAATATAATCAATGCCTAAAGGCTAAATCAAAGCATATAGAGATATCTTACAAAAGGAAAAGCAATTAGTGTTCTACTTGCAAAAGGAAAATTAAACAATGCTTGCCAATATAAAATATTCAATAATGACAAGTAAAATGGACAATTGCAAGTGAAATCATAAAATGTATTAGCATGACATGATCCTATACTAGATTTGAATGCAATTAGTCTTGGTTATTTTTAATCTAAAATGCCTAATCTAAATGAGAAGTCCTCCTCTTGAGCTCTTACCAAAGGGTAAAAATTGGGGTGGCTGTAAGAAAGAGGGGGCGAGGGCACGAAGGTGTCATTAGAGATACCCATCCCCTGAGTCATACGAATCAGCGTGTGCCTTCATTCCTACAAGGCGACAAGCCACCTCCATAACTGCAGAGTCACAACGCTTTTACCTTACATCGTACCAAATGGAAGAACTTTCCAAGAAAGTCTTCTTCCCTATACTTTCTATCAACCAAGCTTATGCTTGGAAGTTAACTGAGATAAAATGCAAACTATGCTAGAATTTGTAAATGATATGCAAGTTTTCCCAAGGAGAATTGCAATGCTTCAAAATAATCGAAATGAGATAATGCTCAAAGTAAATTGCAAATGTAACTTCAATTGGAAAAAGGAAATTAGCTTGTAAGTGAATTAAAGTGATGCAAGTAAGTTTGTTTTGCAAAAAAGGAAATTGCTTCAAGTAGATGGAAATGCTCACAATGATGTAACTTGAAAAATTTCTCTCAAAGTTGTACAAGACATGTAAACATAAGCTTCATAAATAAATGGAATTGTAAATTGCTCCAAGTAAACGTTGCAAACCATAAACTTATAGCAATTGAAAATGAGATGAAGCTAAAAAGTGAATGCTTGCTTGTAAATGTTAATTTTAGGTATGTTCTATGCTGAGAGCAAATTTACTTCAATTTTTCATATTAGCTCAATATCAATTCCAGATTAGCAATCAAATTTAGCATGATAGTAAAATGCAGATAGAAAATAAACAGAAATCGCATAAAACAATGTTGATTTGGGGTAGCATTTGATGTGCTCTAGCCATGAAAAGTGGTGGAAAGGCTACAACAAATGAGATCTCCAAGACCCAGAAATGGTTTGGGCAGATTCCACCCAGTTGGAGAGATATTAAAATAATTAATATTTTTAATGGGATTCCTAAGTCTAAACTTAGGAAAATTAAAATATTAATGGGTATTAATATAAAACTGAGTTAGAAGGTTCCAAAAGTCATGGATCAAGCCAAATCTAATCTTAGTCGTTGATTAGAGATTTAATCTCAGCCGTTGAATGACCAACAGGAAAATTATAAAAAGAGGCTTGAGGGTCAGTTGGAGAACACACTGAGGGAGACCAGTCAGTTCAATTTCTGGAGTGGGGTTAACTGAGAAATTCGAACCAATGGTCTAGAGCGCAGCAGGAGGTAGCAAGTACGGAACAGAGAGTCGAGAACAGTGCCAAAAGATCAACGCAAAGGTTGGAGAGGTAGACGCAAAGGCTGCAGACTGCGCAGTCACTAGAGGGCCTATGTGGGTGATGCAGAGAGGCAGGAGCTAACGCAGAGGGTTTGGGAGCTACGCAGAGGTCAACTAACCTAACGCTAAGACTGGGAGAAGTGTTGAAGGATTTTCTCTTTGTTGGGTAAGCTAGTTTGGCACCCAGTTGTACTGAAGAATTGTTGAATAATAAAATCCTCCCTTGCTGCAACGGTTTTCCCACATTGGGTTTTTCCACGGACTGTTGTCCAAAATATCTGTGTCAATGTGTTGATTCTCATGCATGTGTTTTTTTCTGTATTATGCTATGATAATTTCAGTAGAATTTATTTTAATGTTTACTGAAGGATTTTCATAAATAACTTATTGGGAAATAAGTAGGTAAAAAAAATCAGTTGTTGCAGTGATATAATTTTCACAAACAAGCCAAGACAAGAGGACACAAGATGTGGCGCCAGCCAAGGACAAACCCCAATGTGGGGAAACCCTTGATCAATTCTTCTTATATGTTCTTCAATAGTTCAGCAGAGAGAGATAGTACATATACATCAGAAATCAACATTTTGACTTATCTAAATAAGAGCAGAGATCTTCTCTAAGAAGTTGGCACACAAGGTAGATGATCTGAACTCAGGTGAAGGCATATTGTTTCAACTGATCCTCCAAGTTGACTCCATCACCATGCAGCACCCATCATTGTGTTGCACCTCATCATCATGCTGCACCCGTCACTGTGTTGCACCCAATCACTGAGATGCTCTTCATCACTATGTTGCTCTCGTCACTAAGCTGCATCCAATCATCATGTTGTGCCCATCATGTTGTACTTCATCAACATTACGTTGCATCCTTCATGTTGCACTGTGTTGTACCCTTTATGCACTCAATGCATATTGCAGTATATCACAATTTTGATGCTACAATACATCATACTGTTGCACCTTATTGCAGCATTCATCATCACTGTGTTGCACTCATCATGCTATGACACACTTCGTTACTATGCCCATCTTCATGTTGCAGCATTCATCATCATGTTGCACCTTATTACAATGTTGTCACATCATATCATATCATGTTGCATCGCTGGACTCAAACAGCAATTCGGACAACCTTCACAATGGATTGGTTAGGGCATCAATGAAGTCCTACCAGTCTTCTCACATCAGCTGCAACATCCCTCTCAAGGCTACGGTCACCCTTCTTCAGCACTCCTAAATGAGCCACACTGTCACCTATAGCAAAGTGGCATAAGGACATATCCTCCAAAATGATAGCTGACTTTCCTTACAGCGTCTCCCTCATCATTTCGCTGATAGGGTCCTCTCCAACTACAGCCATGATGACCTCCTTGAGGGCTGAGACTAGCCCTCCTTTGACTGCAGTTAGAAGCTGTTAATTTTAGGTTGTTTTATGCTTAGAGCAATTTATTTCAATTTTCACAGTTAGCTCAATATCTTTTCCAGATTAACAATCACATCAGCGTTAAAGTAAACTGCAGATAGAACATAAACATAAATCGCAGAAGGCAAGCCAGGACAAGAGGACACAAGATGTGGCGCTAGCCAAGGAGAAACCCCAATGTAGGGAAACCATTCTTCCTATATGTTCTTCAATAGTTCAGCACATAGAGAGAGAGATAGTACATTTACAACAGAAGTCAACACTTTGACTTATCTAGATAAGAGCATAGATCATCTCTAAGAAAATGATACATGAGATCAGTTGAAGACATGCTGCTTCAACTGATTCTCCAAGGCGACTCCTTCGCCTATCATCGTGCTACATCTCGTCATCATGCTACACCTCACCGTGATGCACCACGATGCACCCATCATCACAATGTTGGACATCATGACTGTTGCACCTAATGCTGCACTGTTGTCCCATGTGCCATG
Organism: Pinus tabuliformis; assembly: GCA_031772625.1. NCBI lineage: Eukaryota > Viridiplantae > Streptophyta > Pinopsida > Pinales > Pinaceae > Pinus > Pinus tabuliformis. The sequence continues at coordinate 205,596,733 of CM062816.1, forward strand.
GTTGAACCATGTTGTCCATGCTTGTTGTCCCATTGTGCCACTGCTGCACAATGACATGGCAATCCCATCATTGTTTTGTCTCATCATGCTGCTATCCCATTGAACAGTGTGGCACAATATCATTGCTACTAGTATTGTTGTCCCATCACGGCTTGTTATCTCAATATACTTACAGCAACCCAGCATTGTTGCTGTCCCTATAGCAACATAACATACTTACACTGCTCCAAATATGTATGTACCATTGCCTAGCTGTCCTAGTTGTACTGCTACACTGTTGTACCTAACAGTTATGCCCAAAACACTGATGTTCTAGGCATATGGCAGCCTTGCTGTCTTGCTGTACATGCATCATGGTTCCACCATGCTCCATTGCCTAGCTGTCCACAACACCGTTGTTCCAATGTTGTCTTCACTGCTGCTTATGTGGTGACTGGTTAGGGCATCTAATAGCCCTTACACACCCAGCCAAACAGCCCCTAAAATCTGCCCAAATTTGCCCTTAATTAATGTGGTTGTCCTGTCCCCTTCGCTATAATTTTGGGCAGCCTTCTAGCCCTTAATAATGGCTCTGCCCTCCTCTCATTACAATGGCGTCCTACAGCCCTTAGAACAGGCATGCGGCAGCATTTCTAGAGGACTGTTCCACCCTTTACGAGCCCTCAAACAGCTCCCTTTCTCCTTGGCCTTCTAGCAAGATACTCGGCCTCCTTTCATCCCTTCAATCTTCCTGAAATGGCTTCAGAATAGCCCTATTTCACCACGTTGAATTGCCTCTTTTTGTTGCGGCCCTAAGTTTCAAACTTCGGCCTTTCTCCATACAAGAGCACCCAAACAGCGTCTCTTTCCCACATTGTCTAGGGCAGCCTCTTTCTTGGCTATGTAGAGGCCAGTGTATAGGCGAGGGCTTCTTCTTGATAGCGTAGATACTAGGGTTATCCTCCTTGTAGCGTTAGGGCTTCTCACTTGACTACGTCCTCTAGATTAGGGCAGTGTTCTTCTTCTTGACTGCGGCTAGGGCAGCCTCAATCCTCCAACGTCTAGGGCTTCCACTCCTAGATTTCTCTTCCGCTAAAACCAAAGACAAGTGGAGAGAAAGCAAGATAGAAGTGTGTGTAGAAATGACTATCAAGTCATCTCCTTTTATACTAAAACATTGAGCACGTGGGGTATATTTGGTTGTTGGCCGACCTTGACGAATTGTCTTATAACACAAATAAATTTATAACTCCATGAATACTTATCGGAATCGGATGATCTTTAGATCAATCCTACACCTCTCAATGAGAGGGATCCAAGAAAAATATCAGCTACCATAAATAAGATGACCCACATGGAGTTTGGCCCTAGTTTCCAATTTTAACAGAAGCACAAATGGACAGCTGCTATAGTCCTCTATTTTGGTGACTGTAACCTTCTCTTTTACTGCGGCTAGGGCAGACTTGAGACTGCAGATTAGGAACCATGCAGGCAGGATATTGTAGCTCTAGAGAACCCCTAGGACTGCGTCCAAATCTTGTCATTTACTGCGGCTAGGGTAAGACTGTAGTCCTCCCATTAGGACTGCGGCTTGCTGGGTATAGAAACCTTCTACTTGATTGTGGCTAGTTCTTTCTGTTAGGGCAGCGTTAAGGTTTCTTTATTAGGGCAACGCTAAGGCTTCATTAGGGCAGCGTTAGAACAGCATTCGAAGCCCATCTTCTTGACTGCGTTAAGCCTTTATCTCCATGCCAGCGTTAGGGGCTAGGGCATCTTCTTGTTGCGTGGACAAGTCTCCTCTGCTGCATAAACTCCCTTTAAACCTGCAGCTATGGCATTCTACCTTCATGACTGCATTTAGGGCATCATTAGGCCAACGTTTAGGGCTTGCTTCATACCAACGCTTAGCCTTCTCCATGATAGCGTAGAGCCTTCTCCATTAGGGCAGCATTGTCTCTTAGGATCTCTCCTCCCACCAAAACCCAAAGACAAGTGGAGAGGAAGAGATCACAAGAAGAGTGTGTGTGCAAATGACTAGCAAGTCACCTCTTTTTATACTAAAATGTTGAGAACAAGTGGGGGCAGTTTGGTTGCTAGCCGACCTTGACAAATTGTCCCATAACACAAATAAATTCACATCTCCATGAATACTTATCAGAATCAGATGATCTTTAGATCAATCCTACACCTCTCGATGAGAGGAATCCAAGAAAAATATCAGCTGCCATGAATAAGTATACCCACATGGAGTTTGGCCCTAGTTGCCAATTTTAACAATAAAGTATGTTTTGAAAGTAAATGAGCAAAACCACAAATGAGCCTATAGTTAGGCAAATTGTAAAGAGAGCAAATGTTAGACAACTAAATTAAACTTGCTACACAGATTGAGATACTTTCATGTAAGAAATGAGTTGCTCTAAAGCAAAATATCAACTTATACTTCAAAGCAAAACATCAAATGAAAATTGTAGCAAAATTTAACTTAGAAATTGAAATGTGATGGAGGGTTGTTGGAATTTCTAAGTCTATCCGTCAGAAATTCTTCCTATACTATCTTATTTATTTCTCCCTACTTGTTCATTTACTTAACAAGTTACTTACCATGTAAATACTGAAAATAAATACAAGTACAGTATCAACACATACAAATCATCAACTGAAAGAAACAAGAACACAAGTGACACATTTATTTTTGGACTAATGTCCCCGGAAAAACCCAATGCGGGAAAACCGGTGCATCTATCAGAGAGTTTTATTATTAAGCAATTTCAGAATACAATCTGGGTGCTAGAAATGGCTCACCCAACAGAGAATGCCCTTGACAGTAGTACCTCTCAGTCGAAGACAGATATGAGCCCCAATCCGCCCCACGAAATCTCCCAATGTCAGCCTCTCTGGCCCAACGTCAGCCTCTCGGGGCTCTGCGTCAGCCTCTGGAGCCTTTATGTCTCCCACGTTGGCCCTCCTCAAGCTCTGCGCAGCTCCTGGCTGCCTCTACGTGGCCTCTAGTTGGCTATGCGTCAACCCTCTCTCGACTTTTGCACTGATGCTCCCGGTACTATCTCTGCCTCTCTACTATTGTATTCATTGCCCCTCAACTACAACTTTGATCACTCCTTCGATTTCCTTAGCAAGCCCTGCCCCAAAAAATCGAATTCTTGATCAACTCAATGTGTTCTCCCACTGACCCTCAAGCCTCTTCTTATACATTTCTCGTTGACAATTCAACGGCCGAGATTAAGTCCCTAATCAACGGATAAGATTAGATCTGGCTTGATCCATGACTTTTAGACCATTCTAACTCAGTTTTATATTAATTCACATTAATATTTTATTTTCCCTAAGTTTAGACTTAGGGACTCCATTAAAAATATTAATTATTTTAATATCTCCCAAGCTAGTTAGATTCTGCCCAAACCATTTCTGGGCCTTGGAGATCTCATGTGCTTTAGCCTCTCCACCAATTTTCAAGGTTAGAGCACATCCGATGCTACCCCAAATCAACACTCCCTCTTAGCGAGGACTATGCTCTAGTAATACTCCTCACTGAGTATCACCCTGATCATCTGGCATCGGTCCCTGTGCTGATGCTAGGCCTACTGCCCAACATCCTCTGCACTGTTGCATCATGCACTGTTATCCATGGCCCTGCCACTGCCACTGTTGCGTCCGTACAGCAGCTCCCTCTGCATTCGTGTTTGCTGCTCATGGCCCTGCCACTGCCACTGTTGCGTCCGTACGGCAGCTCCCTCTGCATTCGTGTTTGCTGCTTATGGCCCTGCCACTGCCACTGCTACATCTTCACTACATCCCCTCTCACCATGCTGTGTCGTGCTGCTCATAGCACTGCCACTGCTAACTGTTGCACTACAACTCAGTTACTGAGAAGTAAGTAACTAATCTCCCAACTCTGACATCGTCGTCAGGGTAGAAACACTCCTGATGCTGAAGCTCCCTCTATCGTTGACCTCTGCGCTGCTGCAACAACTCTATGCCTCTCTCACTGTTGCTTCACGCTGTCGTGGGACTCCTGCACTGTAGCCCTCTCTGTCACTCCATCTGCATCCGTCTCTACTGACATCCGCCAGTCCTGTTACTCCTCTTCGGGGCTCCCATAGCAAGGTATAATCCAAGAGGTTGGTACCTCGAAGATCCTGCCCCTCATCACCTATAGTCCATTTGACTACAGCTCGATGTCTCCCCACCTCTTCTCTTGAGGTGCATGAGCACTCATGGCACAGTCATCATCAGTCTCCACTTCCTTCTCCGCCTTAGCTGGCGCAGCCTTGGTCTCAGAAGCCTCTCCCTTGCTCCTCTTCCTAGGACACTGGTTCGCATAGTGACCCAATTCCGCACAATGGAAGCACTTGACCTTGGAGAGGTCCTTCTTCTTCCGTTTCTCCTACTTTCTCGTAGATGCGAGAGCCACATCTTCTTCCTCCTCCTTCTTGATTCTGACCCCTTTTTCGCTACTCCCTACCTTGGACACCCGTCTGATCTCTTCTTAACGAAGAGCCACCCACAGTTCCTCCCAATCTGGAAGGCTCATTCTGCCCAGTATGCTCTAAACAAATACCCCCCAACCCTCCGAGACTGCGTTCAATGCGGTCCTCACCATCAGTTCCTGTTCCAGTGTGGCCCCTATAGAAGTTAGCTAATCATGGATCTCCTTCAATCCACCGAGGAAGGCATCTATCTGCTCTCCTTTCTACATCTGATATGATCGCAACTGGTAACATCCTCCACTGCACAGAAATATGCTGGTACAATTTCTTCAGGGCCTCCCACATCTCATTTGTTGTCTCCTTCTCGGCAATGTGTGGCACCACGTGATCCTTGACACCATCAAGGATGATGCACTTTGCCTTGGTAATTGCCTCCTTGTACTTGTCATTTTCAGCTAAGTCAACCGAGATCGCTATCGTTTTCAAGACGAAGTGTTTGACGCAATACTTGTCTAAAATGGACAAGGTCCTGGCCTTCCAGACTACGAAGTTTGAAGCTCCGTCCAGTCTATCCTGATCTCTTAGCCCATTCACTGTCATTTTGTTGCTCCTCTTTCGACTCTTTCAAGTCTCTCTACTTCCCATCTGGAAGTTCTCGGTGTGACTCCCTCTAAGCCTCGATTTCCCTCCTGGAAACCCCTCTACCAATGTCAAGATGCCCCACTCTGATCGTTAGTGCAGCTACACCACTGATCCAGATTTCTTGGCTAGAAATCCTCAGCAGCAACTCCCTCATCCTTGGTCTTGCGCTGTTAGGTACTGTTCTGACCACAGTACCCCACCAGCTTCGCTCCGCAACTTATCCACAGCCTCCTATGCCCAAGCAATCTGAAGGTTAGAGCCTTTAGGCTCTGCGCAATCCCGGCACCAGCAAAATCCGCATCTCCTGGCCACGGGCGTCAATGCTTCTTGACTGAGAAAGATGACCGGGCACTGCGTAGGTCAGGTTTGCTCCTCTCTTCCACTGCGTTGATCCTCCTCCTGGCTCGAATTGATGACGCAGACACTGCGTCACCCCTTCCTTGCTACTTTCCGCTAGGAACAATGTCTGTCACTCGGGACAGTTGTTTCTGCTGCTGATGCCCTCAGTTATTCTGTGATCTGCAACCACGCTCTGATACCATGTTGGAATTTCTAAGTCTATCTGTCATAAATTCTTCCTGTACTATCTGATTTATTTCTCCCTACTTGTTCATTTACTTAACAAGTTATTTACCATGTAAATACTGAAAATAAATACAAGTACAATATCAACACATACAGATCATCAACTGAAAGAAACAAGAACACAAGTGACACAGTTATTTTTGGACTAATGTCCCCAAAAAAACCCAATGCGGGAAAATCAGTGTAGCTATCAGAGAGTTTCATTATTAAGCAATTTCAAAATACAATTTGGGTGCCAGAAATGGCTCACCCAACAAGGAATGCCCTCGGCAGTAGTACCTCTCAGTCGGAGACAAATATCAGCGCCAATATGCCCCATGAAATCTCCCAGCGTCAGCCTCTCGGGGCTCTACGTCTCCCGTTTTGGCCCTCCTCAGGCTCTGCGCAGCTCCTGGCTGCCTCTGTGTGGCCTCTGCGTGGCCTCTAGTTGGCTCTGCGTCAACCCTCTCTTGGCTCCTGCGCTGATGCTCCCGGTACTATCTTTGTCTCTCTGCTACTATATTCACTGCCCCTCAACTGCAAATTTGATCACTCCTTCGATTTTCTTAGCAAGCCATGCCCCAAAAAATCGAATTCTTGATCAACTCAATGTGTTCTCCAACTGACCCTCAAGCTTCTTCTTATACTTTTCTCGTTGACAATTCAACGGCCGAGATTAAGTCCCTAATCAACGGATAAGATTAGATTTGGCTTGATCCATAACTTTTGGACCATTCTAACTCAGTTTTATATTAATTCACATTAAAATTTTATTTTCCCTAAGTTTAGACTTAGGGACTCCATTAAAATTATTGATTATTTTAATATCTCCCAAACTGGTTAGATTCTACCCAAACCATTTCTGCGCCTTGGAGATCTCATGTGCTTAAGCCTCTCAACCAATTTTCAAGGCTAGAGCACATCCGATGCTACCCGAAATCAACAGAGATTGTGTTAAGTTTAGAGCATGCAAAATGAGCTAAAAATGAAAGTTAGAAAAGATGAGATGCCAAAATTAATCCACCCACACAAAATCCTCCTTCTAAATAAGAAGAAAGGATGCCTTGGATAAACCCAAGCTCCCACAAGAAAAGAAAAGAAAAAAATCATTTATGAAGATATTACAATGGTGTAAAAGCTTTTTAAACGGCTGCCCCAAAAGATAAAGGAGATTTGTACAAGATGAGAGCTAAAAATAGCTAGAATATCCCTCCAAACTATAGCAACCTCAAAGGGCAATGAAGTCCTTCTAAAATCAGAAAATTACAAGCTCCCAAAAGCCCATGGTCTAGCCTTCTTTCCAGCTCTTAGTGTCCATAGCCTCTTTAGAATAGCTCTTGGGTGCTTGAGAGGTCCTACAAGAAAGATGGAGTTTTCAATGGTATTTCCTCAAGGCACTTGTTGTCAAAACTACAATCAAAACTCCAACTATGGGATGCAAAACTAAGACAAAATTAGTGTAGCACGAATATAAAATGAACAAGTATGATAGAAAATAATGTACTAAACCAAATCAAGTGATGGAAGTGAAGTTTGAACCCCATCACTTGCTTAGCTTGGAAAATGCTCTTAAATAGCTAAATAAATCAATCAAAGCACAGTGTTTTTAAAGAGATTTAAATTTAGAAGTATTTGCTTGTACACAACCTATGTCCAAGAAAATCTCTGCAAGAAACCACTTTATAAGATAAAACTATGGAAATTCAAAAAGCCAATGAGAGCTCTTTGGAGAATGTGTCAAGAGTGGGTTGGTCTCTTCAAAGACTTTCCTTTCTACTTGATATTTGAATCCCAACAAGATTTTCCTCTACAAAACTTCAATCAAACATTAATCCCATATAGATTTAGCAAATAAGCAATGATAAGAAAACTCTAGAAATTTATTGGAAAATAACTAGAGATTTCCACACCTAGAGCATACTCCTAAATCAATTGTCAATGCAAGATAAATTTAATCTACAAGAACATATGGAAATAAAATAAATCAAAGCATGAGCAAAGGAAATTATACCAATAGTGAGTCAATCATCATACTCCAAAAGAAGAAAAACTCATAAATGAACCCCAAAGTCTTTTATTGCAATTGAAAACAAGTGTACATAAGAGCGGAGCTTTCCCAAACAAAATAGCTCATAACATCATTCAATATAAGAGCCCATGGCTCTATTATATAGAAAGTTGGGAGCAAATCCCAATGAAGAATGACAATGACAAATGGCATTGGAGCCAATCCCAAAGTAGAGGGATTAAACAAGTGGCATGAGATGACAATCTCAAAGAAAAATTTGAATTTGTTGAATGGAGCTCCAATGCCAAGTGTAAAAATCGAATTCTAGCAAGTAGACATCATTTTCTTCTTCCCTTATGTGCCAAATTCAAATTTTATGATGGAATGACAAGTGTAGATGAGTGGTAAATGTGGGGACAATTTTCCTACAAAAATCTCCACAAAATATTCTCCTAAATCCTCCCAAATGTGCATTAACTTCACAAATTCGAATTTCCGAGTAAGCAGCTTTCTTATTTGAGCATATGTCCTTTCCTTGATTTTAGGAGTCCACATCACCTTGGGACTTCACTTTAACTCCTCCATAATTTTCCACCTCATTTCCACAACATTTAGCATGTGTGGATATTTATTTTTCTTCATTTATTTAATTTATGGCTTAATGAATTTGTCAGATTTCCCACTAAACTGAGAAAAGTGGGTTTTGAGGGTTCAAAACACATTTTTAACCCCTCAAAGTGTGTCATAGTAGAAAGTTGAGGGTGAGAGATACAAATTTTATTACTCATACACCATACAACTTCTCTAGACATCACTTATAAGTTATTACATTACAAATACAATTTTTTTAGCAATTTCCGCAGTGCGAAAAATCTAAAAAATTAAAAAATGACTACCTAGACCTAACCAAATTCCACGGAATTTTTTGTGTGATCTAGTATGGTAATATACATAGAATCTAGACACTAAGATGTGTTAGGGGTTCAACCTTCAAACCGTCAACCTGCTTTGGGGTAAAAAGTGAGTGAAAAAACCTAGAAAATTATCTGCCTCTAAAAAAGAAGGGATAATTAACCAGATAAAAAAACACTCCAAGGTGTACTCGTTTGCTGATCAAGTCCCAACATCCTAGGCCCGTTACAGACTCAAAACTCATCATTACTACTATCACTTATTAGAATTCCCCACGGGGTGTGGAATCTGGGTACAAGAAAGATGATGAAAAATAAAAGTAGAGTTTAAAAACTCGGTTGACTGATGATATATGATGGTACAAGTGTCCTTCGGATCATCCTTGGGCATGGAGTCTTCATATAATCATCAGGTGCCACTCCAGTGGTCAACAATACCAACTGTTCCTTCCTCCAAATGGCCAACAGCTTAGACTACAACTTCTCGCAAATGGCATCGCAGCCACCCGTAACTGAAGACGAAATGGATTACATGTTTTTTTTTTACTATGTCAAGATGATGTTCGTTAATGTTGATGAAGCATTGGAACTTTACACTATAGATCAAACATGATGTCCTTTGATCTGACCATGGCAACGATTTCTAAAATCTGGAGCTTTTTTCCAAAGGTAGGACCCATGGTGTTATCCAAGTCCAGAAAGGTCTCTACTATCAGTTTGAAAACTCCCTTCATAATAGTGTCATTGAAAGGGAGTATAGGTGCGGTCATCCTCATGATGTTACTAAGACAAGATGCAACTGGAAGGTTGACCCCTTCACAAGGGTACTCCAAGAACTTGTGTTGTATTAGGGCAAGCACAGCTGGATTTAGAACCCAACTTAGCTTCTTCCCCTCTAACCAATTCACCTTGGAAAGGAGTGAGTCTAGTTCTTCCAGTTTGAGAAGGGCTTTCACTATAACCCTCATGTATTTCAGATTTGTCCCAAGTGCAAAGATTTTGTGCCCAATTTTCAGCCCCTTCTGCATATCCCTTGGCTACTTTTGTTGAAGAATGGCATGGAACCCTCTAGAGAAAGGTTTGTTGTTCTACTTGGGTTTTTGGTCCAATGATGCATGGTGGTTCAAGAAGCTAACTTCTATACTGTTCAATCTTTTCAATTCATTCAAGAGTTCTATGAGTTTCTCCATAGTTTAGCCCAATAATGACAAGTACATAAGGCTGACTCATACATGACTTTGACTGACAGGACAATAGAAGTACACAATAGTATCACAGTAATATGACCAACTGACTCAATACATAGACCTTCCAGACTTTACTAGTAGCATACATGGCATAACAGCCCAGTAATCAAGCACTCAGCTCTTTGTGACAAGATACATGCAACCTCTCGATAATTCAACTATGTCACAATAGTTCTGCTCAGCAATAATACTATTAAACCCATACAATCAGACAAATCTCTTAAGATACAATCCCTTAATACCCAACAGAACTCTTACTAACATCAACATTTTAATGACAAGTACTGATGGAAAATTCAAGCATTAAATGGTGAACCACTGATAAGAGGACAACAGATTTAAATTAAGATCAAGCATTATAAAAAGAGGGAATGCAGAATACAAAAATCAAATGTATTTTCCTTTTAGTAAAAGAATTTTAAAACTCCTTGTAAAACATTATGAATGAGGAGCAAAAATAGATTAAACTAAATACATGTATTAGCACAAAGATTCATGTAAAGAACTCACCAAAAAGAAATCTTGAGACTCGTAAAATATTTGAAGAATTTGCTCTCTTTTCTCCTCTAAAGAGAGTCCTCTTTTTTTCGACTACAAACAACAATAATTATACAATTTATTAGCTATTTTTAAAAGCACAACAACGTCCAAAGTTCCAAACACCACAATATAATAACATTCTTCACTATCACAATGGACTTGCGGTAAATTCAAAATCATGGACAATCATTAAGAAAAAAATGTTCTCTTTCTCATCAATTACTTTGGCACCAATGGCCATAGCATTTTTAATTTTGAAGTACAGGGAAAAAGTCTCTTGCATTATACTTTAAAGAACTAGAATACCTACACAAAAAATTAGTGTATACCATGTAGGAGTTTCTTAATAATTCCAGTTACAATCTGTTTTGAAATTTCTAAAGGAAATAAACTAGCTAGAATATATGTCGGAAATTCATTTGCTTTTTTGAGAAGACTACATATTTTCTACACGAGTACAAAATCATTTCCAATAGTTTCTTGGTAGAGCATAACGTCAAAAAATGTCATGTAAAGTTCATTAGCTATAGTCTTCAACAAAAGAAATAAAAGTATCACAACACTTAAGAACATACTTAATTTCACATCACCTTATCATCTTCTAATTATATGTAGATAACTTTGGCATCAAAATCCAAATGATCTAACTGACAAAGATAATGTAAACATTTTATAGGTATTGCATTTATATTGTATAGGACAAGAATACAAAGATTTCAAGTGTTTGAAGCAGAAAACTTCTGATATGCAGAAGAGATATATAAATATTTTATTAATAAGATGAATTTATAGATGATGATTGATTACAATGGGGTTCCTGGCTTATATACCGGCTACCGCCATGGACACCCTTTGGGAAAGGGCATGATCTTATGATCGTGCCCTTTCGTCTAACTAAACCTAAAATTAACTAGTTTTTTACATAACATTGCCTTCCTCTCGAAAGAATGCTTTGTCCTCAAAGCACATGTAATGACGGATGTTGTTGACAAAATGCTTCACTCTCCAAAGAAGCGTTTTCTTCAGGTAAGTTCTTCCACTTGATCAGATACTCCAAGATGATCAAAGTCACACACTTTAAAAGATCTTGGATTAATCTCTCAATTTTCGCTTTTTGGAGATGTGGATATCGATATGGCTTGATGTTGACGGGATCTGACCTTGCCTTGACTTCTATTCTATGCTCAATTTCCCTATTAGGTGGCATCTTCATAGGTAGGTCCTGAAATACTTCTTCATGTTTCCTAATTAGATCTTGTATCTCTGGTGACTCTTCTCTGGTCATATTTGCAGATAACATTTCTAATTGGTGACATTGTACTGCATAAGCAGGTGCTCTTCTTCGACTAAGCTTCATCATCTGAGATGATGATACAACATGATTTTCTGGTGCTTTGGTGACATTGTATTGCATAAGCAGGTGCTCTTCTTCGACTCAGCTTCATCATCTGAGATGATGATACAACATGATTTTTAGGTGCTTGGAATCCATGTACTTTGTACTTCTGACCTCCCCATTTGAATTTTATAAATTGTACTTGATGGTTGGCGGCATAAGTACCTAAGGTTCATAGCCATTGGATACCTAAGACTACATCTACTCCTCCTAACGGTACCGTGAAGAACGGAGACTCTAAATTAAAGTCTTGAATCTGCAAATTGACCTTATGGCATTTCCCTACCTTTTCAATCTTCTTACCATTAGCTACCATCACTTTCATGTTTGGCAAGGGAAATGAAAAGATATTGAGTCTCTTTGCCACGGTTGCATCTAAAAAATTGTGTGTGCTACCCGAGTTGATGAGAACCACTACATTGTTCTTCTTTATGTGTCCTTTTAACTTTAAGGTCTGAGGTTGTGATATACCTGTCATAGCTGATAATGACACTTGCGGAATACTTCCGTCATCTAATTCTGGTGAGAATTCTGGGGCGTCTTCTGTGTCTTCTATGTCATAATCTTCACTGTTTGAATCATTGGTTGCTTCACAATTATATAGGTTCTTTAGTTCTTTTCCTTTAGCACATCTATGTTTGGGGTCCCATTTCTCACCACAGCATTTACATTTTCCCTCTTTTATCCTTTGTATTTCCACATTAGACTTTTCATCTTCACGACGATGTGGTGGAACATATCTTGTATTATTGGAGTCCACATACTGGGGTATCCTTCGTCTTGCATAAGTTTTTTCTGCTTTTGACCAAAATATTGGTTCGGATTTCTTTTCGGCTGTTTTTGCTTTTCGTCTTGCTACTTCTATAGATGTAATGTCATGCATCTCAAGTTCTGCTTGTAAATGGGTTTTGAGTCCCAAGATGTATGACTGAATTAGACGAGATTCTGATAACCCAGGTACTCGTGTTACTAAGGTCTCCCATTCTTGAGTGTATTCATCCACAGTTCTTTTTTGTCGTAACTTGATGAGTTTTGAAAAGAACTCTTCTTCCTTTACACCTTGGAATCTTTTGAAGAATGCATCTTTAAATTTCCTCCAACTAATGACGTATGTTGTCTTTTTCCACCACATATACCAGTTATATGCTTCTCCCTCCATTTTCATGGATGCATGCCTGAGCTTTTCGTCATCGTCATTGATGTCATATATCTCAAAGTATTCTTCTGCTTTATTTATCCATGCAACATTGTTTTTTTCGTTTCCATCGAATTTAGGCATCTCAACTTTGGCCCTTCGCTCGTATGTTGCTAATGGTTGAGAGAAAAGGGTGTTGATTGGCAAAGTTATCCCAAAGTTGCTTGTTTGTAAGGGCTGTGTTACTCGCTTCTTGGTGGGGTGTCGCTGATTTTTTCGAGGATTCAACTTTTTCATGAGTCTGTTGACTTTGTTGAATCTGACGACATGTGTTCTTGATTCTCTTCACCTTCTTTTAGTAGTTGTTCAGGTGTACAATTCGACCTTTTACACAGAATTTTCAGCATTGTTAAGACCTCTCTGATGCCTGCTTCTGTCTGAACATGGTAATTTTCCATCTTTATTTCTATTCGATTTGTCGTATCGTGAAGATTTTTTATTTCATCAGCTTGCTCCCCAAGCTTGATCTGGAATTCATTTAATCTTTTATTGACCTCATCGTGGTTGCTATTTATCTTATGCTCTGCATCCAACAATTTTTTTTGGAAATACGCCATTGTCATTGTCGACATTGAGCGGGTTTGCGGGGGCGTGTATTTATTTGCCAGCGAAAATATTTTTCTTCTTTTTTTTTATTAGCTAAAATAAATTTTATACATATAAATTTTAATTAATTAAAATAAATTTAATTAATTAAATTAACATATATATATAACTTTTAATTAATTAAATTATATATATATATAACTTTTTAATTAATTAAAATAATTTTAATTAATTAAATTAACTTTATATATATATATATAAAACTTATAACTAAATTAAATTATGTATTATATATAACATAATATATATATATATATATATAAATTAACGTTATATAAATGTTATGTATTTTTCACGTTATATGTCACGTTATTCACGTTAATAAACGGTTAGGTATGAAAAGTCACGTTCGAATGTATGAACAGTGACGTCAATTAAAGACACGTTATTGTTGACCGCACGACCATCCACCCTTGTGCGGATATCACTGCAGAGCCCACCACAGGTCAGCGGAGATGGTCACGACGGCAGAAGTCCTCCGCTGATGGTTCGATTTATCACCGAGCGTATCACCTCCCGATGTTGCGGTGTGGTTAGCTGGTGTGAAATTGTCCGTACGCGGTTAGTTGTACGCCCTGTAAAAAAACCTGCGCTTGGCTGTTGTTTAGCCGCAAAGCCTATAACAACCACACTCCAGACAGAGCACGAATAGCCCACACGCACTGTTATTTTATGAAAACTCGTAGGGCCTGATGGCCAGCAGAATTTGTGGGTGTCACCAGTCTCGTGTTGGCTCTGATACCAGATGAAGCAGAAAACTTCTGATACGCAGAATAGATATATAAATATTTTATTAATAAGATGAATTTACAGATGATGATTGATTACAATGGGGTTCCTGGCTTATATACCGCCATGGACACCCTTTGGGAAAGGGCATGATCTTATGATCGTGCCCTTTCGTCTAACTAAACCTAAAATTAAATAATAACCTAAAATTAACTAGTTTTTTACATAACAGTGTTTGACCCATAAATATATACACGGGATTACACGGTCAAAACCATATAAATAAGACAATGTAAATTGGGGTTATCTTGGGTAGTTAGGTGAAATGGCTGTTATGTTCCCCACCCAAGTTCAAATCCCCGCCAGTGACATCACGAGCTATAATGCATTGTTACATATTGTTGTATCGGCATCAAGCCTTGTGAACTCTTCAGTGAGTATATGTGTGGGCTAGCTTGCTACCAACAACTCAGGCTATGAGGAAGGTTGATTTCTTTCCTCAAAAAAATTTAGAGAACAAAATATATATATATATAGATAAGAGAAATATACAAAGTTTTCATGTGTTTAACCTATAAATAAATACATACATACATACATATATATAATGGGTTACTTGGCCAAAACTATATATATAGTTTTGGCAATGTAACCCCTTAATTTCACTTTAGAGTATCTCATTTTCTTCACCAGACTTGTTCTAGTATCTTAGTTGATCTCATGCATATCTTGATTTGATGTCAGAGCCCAAGGTTTCATGAACAGTTGTGCCATCATAGGGATTTGTATTTTTGTACCATGAACAACCAAAAGTGTGACTATTGTATCTTATGTAGTGTACTAGACCATGCTTGGTGATCTAAGCAAAGTGTTTGTTATGAATAAAAATATATAATAATACTATAAATTATATAAATGATAATATTTATAAATAATGATTAAATTAAAACAATAATTAGTTATTGAAGATGCATGTCACTAAGGACATGATCGTTCATGAAGGGGCACCTACCCAGGTATATAAGCAGGCCCTCATTTGTAAACATATCATCATATCTCATATCAATTCTTTTATACACTATTCAATATATATGTTTCTTATCTTCAATGGATGTCTTCGTGTTCCAAGTGTTCTAAAGATTACTGCATAGCATGAGCTTTCCTCATTACAGTGTTTTTTCATCTAGGCAATTTCTCTAGGACCTTGAGATTTGTCGTGGCCCATCCCCTTACTCCCCATTTCAAAATAGTCCATACCCGTATGGCTCATACCAATCATCTCTTACAAGTCATTTATGGCCGAGGTGGGGGGGTGGAAACCTTGGACTGGATCTCATAAGAACATGACATAGGGAACTGTTACCCCTCATTCCAGTAGGGGTACATATACTATTTTACCTTGTATTATCGCCATTGTAAGCTCAAGGCCACAAGTCAAAAACCTTGTAAAATTCGTGAGAGTCTCTAAATTTAAGTGTCTTAATCCTTGTGATCGTCAGCCATAACTTGTTCCTTTCAATTACATGCCTAGTTACTTTCGTTCTAAGATAGAATTGGAGGACTTTGGATGGAATTCATTGGGACTCATGGTTTAGAGGACCCTTGGTTATGTAGGGGTGATCACCAGTGTATGGACTAATTTAGCCCGTGTCAAGGTGCACCTATGTCTTACCGCATGGTTATTTCTATCATCAACTCTGTATGTGGCCTTGGCCTTGGTGCAATATTCCTTGGACAATTCTCAACATGGCAGTGTCACAAAATCAGGATTTCACATTTCCCAACGCATGCGGTCCCAAATTTAAAAAAGTCAACTTAGTCTCAAAATGCTTAGCAAAAAATCTAGATGACATGCCATATTGAATTTTTTCCAAAATGTGAGAGCATCATCAAAAAATGGCCCACAGTTCGTGGGCCTTCCAGGTGGCATAACAGGGGCAAATCTTGATAACATTTGACATGCAATACATTAAAAGTGGTCTAATAAATGAGCCAAATAATACCAAGCCAGATAATACCCAGCTAGTAAATTCTCCAAATTCTCTAGGGCATTGGAAATCCCTCTCTATGCATGATTACGTGGCACATATTGTGAAAATTCTTTGAAATTGCAGCAACTACAGTTTATCCTTCTAATTGATTTAGCAGTTTATTTGTTAAACAACAAATAACAAATAAATCACACTGCAATTCTTCACAAAAAAAAATATTTAGCGGAAGTGAAATCAGGAACTGAGAAATAGATGCACACACATAAAATTGACACAATTATTTTGGACTGAAAAGACCCCAGAAAAACCCCGAAGGGAAAACTGGTGCAGCAGATGAGAGTTTATTTTATTATTATGTAGTAAATTTGAGAGTACAATAATTTGGATGTCCAATTGGCAATCCTTCAGGAAATACACTGGAAAAATATATGGAGATCCCAGATCTCCTCTACAAATCGACTTGGCCTTCTCTAGCCTGCTCAAACCCCATACTGGTTATACTCACTATAGCTTGGAATTTGCATCGTTGGATCTGGAAATTTCACACTGCCTGGAAATTGACTCCATGGGATGATGATACAATTTGATTCTTAGGGGGCTGGAACCCATATAACTTGTATTTATGCCCTTCCCATTTAAATTTTATAAATTGCTTTTGATGGTTGGCAGAGTAAGTGCCTAGGATTTGTAGCCATTGGATACCTAGGACCACATCCACTCCTCCTAATGGTACAGTGTAGAATGGAGATTCTAGATTATAGTCTTGAATCTGTAATTTGACTTTATGGCATTTCCCTACTTTTTCAATTTTCTTACCATCAGCTACCATAACTTTCATGTTGGGCATAGGAAACGTGAAAATGTTGAGCCTTTTCGCCATAGTTGAGTCCAAAAAGTTGGGGTGCTACCAGTGTTGATTAGAACAATTATGTTGCTCTTTTTGATATGTCCTTTTAAATTTAATGTCTAGGGCTGAGATATAGCTGTCATCGCCGACAATGACACTTACGTAATATTCTCGTTATCTGTTTCTGGAGAAAATTGTGGAGAATCTTCGATTTCTTCTACATTTGATTCGTTAATGTCTGAATCATTAGTTGCTTCATGTGTATATAGGTTCTTGGTTTCTTTTCCCTTAGCACATCTACGTTTAGGGTCCCATTTTTCGCCACAACATTTGCACTTACCTTCTTTCAATCTTTGCACTTCCAAATTAGTTTTGTCTCCTTCACAAAGATGTTGTGGAACATATTTTGTATTATCCATGTTTGCAGTTTGGGGAAATCTTCGTCTCGAATATACTCTTTCAAATTTTGGCCACTGCATCTTTTCGTACTTCTTTTCAGTAGCTTTTTCCTTCTATCTTGCTTCTTCTATAGAAGCGATGTCATGAAGCTCAAGCTCCGCCTGGAGATGGGGCTTAAGTCTCATGATGTATGATTGAATGAGACAAGTTTCTAATAATCCAGGTACTCGTGTAGCTAAGGTTTCCCATTCTCGAGTGTATTCGACCACATCTTTTTGTTGCATATGGCTAGTTACAATACAGAATCCTAAGCAACGATGTTCTGACAGAAATATGGAAGAGGGAGGAGATGAAAGAGCAGAAAGAGTGGACCGCAAATTAAGGTTTCATGATCTATGCCTCATCGATACATTTATCAACAAACAACATAAGTAAATCTTGTTGTAAAATGTAACTAGGTTCGGTCTTCATAATGACATGTAATTATGACTATTGTAAATGATGTAATGAAGAAAATAACATTATTATTGTAAGCCTTGCTTTATGGGTTTCATGAGCAAGTGATTTTATATGTGTATGGCTCCCATTGAGAGCCTTAGGATTTTTTATTGAGTCTAAGAGTCAATGTCATGTATGAAGAGCTCTTCTTGAGCATATATAAAATGTATATGAGTCAACCTAGGATCTAGAAAAGCCCTCCAAAAAGACAAGTACAGTCCTCTTGATGTCGGCCTGCAAAATGAATTAAATTACAACTTATGTCAGCTCACCTAAAATGACACATCTATTCGGATGGTAATGTCGGCGTAATATATCGACGAACAAATACGAATACAAGGCTATGCTCATCACAGAAGAACAGAGAATTTCGCAGATCCCTCTGAGATTTCAAGTGAGAAGGAACAACGAAGAAGTTTGGATTCCTTTGTGGTTTTGAAGGGCAGAAGAACACAACAATCTCTAAGATTCTCGATGAAAGTCCCTGTCATCAAGCTTGGATAAATTCAGTGGACGCAGTAATCGGATCTCTATATTGGAGGATGTTTTTCGGGTGTCATGTTACAGTGTGCAGTTCGGATGAATAGACAGAGTTCTGAGTATGAAAAGCACAACTCAGAACTTCGCACTTCAGTAATTGGGAACAGCGAAGTGAATTCGGACTTGTCTCCTTGCAGTCTCAGCATATTTGTGATGAGGAGGATCTTGGTGATCCCACAGTAACACACTTTGTCTCTGCATACATTCTAGATGCAATCATTGTCTTGGCATAAATGTCATCATGGTCTCGGTATAAATACAGTCATGATCTTGATGGAGACAAAGTTACAAGGTCATGATCTCGGTGAATCTAGTTGCAGCTCTCATATATATAGATACATATCTCAGTATAGAAATCTCGTTGTTATGTTGAAGATCTCGATGAAGGTGCAACAATGGTGCAGCAGTCATGATCTCGGTGGTGCAGCGATAATGTCTCGGTGATGCAATGGTGATGGCCTCGGTGTCGCAGCAGTGATGACTTCAGTAATAGTGATGATGATCTCAGCGATGACAAAGAAGAGGATTGGTGTCTTGGTCTTGGAGTGGCTAAATAGGTCAAGGGTCGTGGTCTTGGTATTCATCAATTTGATCTCTATAAGAAGAATTTGCGCGGGTTTTCCTCTCAAAGAGTGAGAGGTTTTGGCCCTGGCAGAAAGCCAAGATCTTGTTGTGAAAATTCTATTCTGCAGCAACTAATTTATTTTACCTACTTATTTTCCAATAAGTTATTTACAAAAACCCTTCAGTAAATATTAAAATAAATTCTACAGCAGATATCACACCATAATACAGAAACAAATATATGCACAAGAATCAAACACATCAACACAGATATTTTTGGACAATTGTCCCCGGAAAACCCAATGCGGGAAAATCGGTGCAGCAGAGGAGGATTTTATTATTAAGCTTTTCTCGAGTACAACTAGGGTGCCAAACTGGCTCACTCAACATAGACAAATCCTTCGGCGCCTCCCCTAGGCTCAGCGTTTGTCCAGCTATCTTCTACACAGCTCCTAGACCCTCTGCGTCAGCATCTACCTCACAGCGTCAGCACTTGGGCTCTCTATGTCACCCACGGAGGCCCTCTAGTGACGGCGCAGTCCAGCTGCCTCTACGTCTTCCTAAGTAGCTCTGCGTCTACCTCTGGACTTTGCGCTGGACCTCCAGCATTGTTTTTGCCTCTCTGTTATGTACTCGCTACCTCTTGCTACAATCCAAACCTTTAGTTCGAATTTCTCAGCAAGCCTCGCTCCAGAGATCAAACTGACTGGTCTCCCTCAGTATATCTCCAATTGACCCTCAAGCCTTCTCTTATATTTTTCTTGTTGATGAATCAACAGTAGAGATTAAGTCCCTAATCAACGGCTAAGATTAAAATAGACTTGATCTTCGTGTCTTAGAAGCTTCTCATCCTTATCTTTATTAATACCCATTAATATTTTACTCATTAAAAATATTAATTATTTTATTAACTCTTCATCCGGATGGAATTTTCCAAAACGATTTCTGGGTCTTGGAGATCTCATGTGCTTTAGCCTCTCCACCAATTTTCATGAATAGAACACATCCAATGCTATCCCAAATCAACATTCCCTCTTAGAGAGGAATGTGCTCCAGTAATACTCCACAACTGAGCATCACCCTAATCATGAAGCACCGGTACCTATGCTGATGTTTGGCCTTCCTACCCAACATCCTCTACACTGTTGCATCTTGTATTGCTGCCCATGGCTCTACCACTGCCACTGTACTGCAGCTCCCTTTACATCCATGTTGTTGTTGGTCCTTCCTCCCAACACTACATCTGCATTGTAACTCCCTCTGCATCCGTGTTGTTGGTGGTCCTTCCTCCCAACACTGCATCTACACTGCAACATCATACCCATTTTTGCTACCGAAATGGATTCTTTATCATCCCCATCTTGTCCCTGAAATAATCAAACTTTGTTCTTCCAAGGACCTTGGTAAGGATGTCTGCCACTTGTTCTCCTGTAGGAGTGTAGCTCAACTGTACAGCTCCTCGTTGGACACAGTCTCTGACAAAGTGACATCGAATATCAATGTGCTTTGACCGATCATGAAATACTGGATTCTCAGAGAGCTTGATGCAACTTTGATTATCACACATGATCCTGGTCGCTTCCATCCTTCTTCTGAATAGGTTCACAAGCAGTTTTCTAAGCCATATGGCTTCACACGAAGCTGTGCTAGCGGCCATATATTCTGCTTCAGTTGAGCTCAAAGCTACGGATTTTTGTTTCCTACTACACCAGGAGGTCATTCCCGATCCAATGTTGAAACAATACCCAGAGGTACTTTTCCGATCCACTGAACTTCCAGCCCAATAGACATCAGTAAACCCATTCAATCTGATATCCTTACTTTTGGTGTACAAGAGTCCATAATCAGTTGTTCCCTGTAAATATCTGAGAACATGTTTGGTTGCTGCCCAATGAGCCCTCTTTGGTTCCACCATGAATTGACAGAGGGTGTTGACAACGTAACAAATATCTGGCCTGGTATTGACCAGATACATCAGGGACCCTATGAGCTGCCTGTATAAGATGGGATCAACATCTTTGTCTTATGATGCATCAATTTTCTTCGAATTGGTGATCATTGGAGTAGCCATCGACCTACAGTCCTGCATCCTAAATCTCTTTAGGATCTTTGTAGCATATCTCCCTTGTCCAAGGAAGATTTTATCTTTTTGCTCCCAAACTTCCAACCCTAGGAAATAATGCATATGTCCCAAATCCTTAATGTCAGATTCTGTGGCTAGATTCTTCTTGCAGTCCTCGATGAGCCTTGATGAACTTGTCAGAAAGATATCATCCACATATAATACTAGTATTAGAGGCTCACCTTCTACAACCAGATAGTAGAGATTAGGATCAGCATCACTCTTGACAAACCCCATTTTCTGCAAGTAGCCATCAATTCGACCATACCACGCTCTAGGTGCTTGTTTGAGCCAATACAAGGCTTTCTTCAATCTGCATACATGAGACCTTTTCTCATGTGTCTCAAAGCCTTTTGGTTGTTCAATGTATACTTGCTCTTCTATTACCCCGTTCAAGATTGTCATTTTGACATCAATCTGATGAATCTCCCATCCCATCTGAGTTGCAAGAGATATCATGGTTCTAATAGATGTATACCTGGCTACTAGGGCGAAGGTCTCTTCGTAATCAATTCCTTCCTTCTAAGCATACCCCTTAGCCACAAACCTGGCTTTGTATTTTTCCACACTGTCGTTTGCAGCGTATTTAATCTTGTAGATCCATCTCAAACCTACCACTAATCTATCTTGAGGCATAGGCACTACTTCCCAGACATCATTCACCATTATAGAGTTGTATTCCTCTACCATCGCATCCAACCAAACTGGATGTTGAGAATCCTCCTGAAAACTAGAACATGGAAGGCTCCCCATCCTGAGCTACTGATGCCTAATATCTATCAGGCTATTTTCGCTCCCTTTAATTGTTTCTTGGTGCACTGATGAAATCTTCTGCATCCCGCAAAATCTGTTGAAGTTCCCTGCTAGTTCTTCCTCTAGTACCAGGTGCTTATGTTAGCTCTTCCTCTTCCTGTGATTCTTCTTGTTGTGAAAAAGAATTCTTAGCTTCCGTTGGTTGAAGTGGTTTAACCAATGGCTCATCTTTTGACGAGTCCTCGGAAGGCATTTCTTGAGATTTTCTAAAGGCCCTATCTTCCATGAACTTCACATCTCGTCGAACTACTACCTCCCTGCTCCCTAGAAGATAGATTCTATATGTCTTAATGTTCTCACTATATCCCACTAGATATCCTTTCTCTACAGTTTGATCTAGCTTCTTCCTTTTCTCCTCGGGTATACGACAATATGCTAAACTCCCAAATATCCTGAAATGGCTGACTTTAGGAGTCTTTTCGGTGAAGACTTTCTCTGGAGTAATATTGCCCAACGCCCTATGAGGAGTTCTATTCTGGACATAGACTGTCGTGTTGCATGCTTCTGGCCATAGGAATTTTGGCATATCCTGATCATACATCATGGTCCTAGCTGCTTCCACGATAATCATGTTCTTCCTTTATACTACTCCATTCTGCTCTGGATTGTAAGGAGTTGTCCACTCTCTTCTAATGCCCTCCTTAGCACAAAAATCAGTGAAGTCCTTATTGACATATTCTCCACCATTATCTGAGCGCAAAACTTTTATTTTCTTCCCTGTCAAGTTCTCCACCAAAGCCTTGAACTCTTTGAATCGACAAAAAACCTCGTCCTTGGTTTTCAGAAAATAAATCCAAGTTTTCCTTGAGTGGTCATCAATGAAGGTGACGAAGTATTCGGCACCACTAAGAGCTTTAGTGGACATAGGTCCGTAGATATCTGAGTGTATCAATCCTAGTACACTCTTGGCCCTGTTTTTACTTCTAGGAAATGTTGCTTTGGCATACTTTCCCAGAGCACATCCTCTGCATACATCATCTCGTTCTATACTAAGATCTGGAACTCCTGTTACAGTTTTCCTGAGAATTCTTAGAGCCCCATGGTGAAAATGTCCCATTATTTTGTGCCATAGTTCATTCAAATCCTTGTCTCCATTACTGTCTATCAGTGCCATTGGTGATTCTAGTTGTAACCTATATAACCTGTTACTTCTTATTCCGATCTGTACTTTCTTTTTCTAGCTCGGGTGTTTGACGTATACTTTCTCCTTAATGAAGAAAATGTCATAGCCCTTGCCTTGAAGTTGCGATACGGAAAGTAAGTTCATCCCTAGTCATGGCACATACAACACATTGGTAGCACGGAACCGCTCTCCAGTTTCTGTTTGAAAAACCATGGTACCTTTCCCTACTGGAGTACACATTGCCTTATTCCCCATGGTGATCTGAAAATTCATCCTTTCCTCCTGATAATCTGAGAAACATTCCCGGATTCTTGTCATATGCCAGGAGGCTCCACTGTCTACATACCATACCTCTAATGATGCAGAGCTTGTCACGCAAGCAACTTCTTCTTCCAATCTGGAAGCCAGCATAGAGAAATCGAAATTACTGTCTCTTGTGCAATTTTGTGAAAATCTGAGCGAGTCTCCTGACATAGATACCTCTGCATCATGATCTCGACCCATAATTGATTTTACCTTCATGTCTCTGATTACTTGCTCTGATACCATGTGAAAATTCTATTACTGCAGCAATTGATTTATTTTACCTACTTATTTTCCAATAAGTTATTTACGAAAACCCTTCAGTACATATTAAAATAAATTCTACTGCAGATATCACACCATAATACAGAAACAAATACATGCACAAGAATCAAACACATCAACACAGATATTTTTGGACAATTGTCCCCAGAAAAACCCAATGCAGAAAAACTGGTGCAGCAGAGAAGGATTTTATTATTAAGCTTTTCTTGAGTACAACTAGGGTGCCAAAATGGCTCACTCAACAGAGACAAATCCTCCGGCACCTCCCCTAGGCTCAGCGTCTGTCCAGCTATCCTCTGCGCAACTCCTATACCCTCTACGTCAGCATCTACCTCACTGCATCAACACTTGGGCTCTTTGCGTCACCCACGCAGGCCCTCCAGTGACTGCACAGTCCAACTGCCTCTATGTATTCCTAAGTAGCTCTGCATCTGCCTCTCTGGACTCTGCGGTGGACCTCCAACACTATTCCTACCTCTCTATTATGTACTTGCTACTTCTTGCTGCAATCCAGACCTTTAGTTCGAATTTCTCAGCAAGCACCGCTCTAGAGATCGAACTGACTGGTCTCCCTCAATATATCTCCAACTGACCCTCAAGCCTTCTCTTATACTTTTCCTATTGATGAATCAACGGCTAAGATTAACTCTCTAATCAATAGCTAAGATTAAAATAGACTTGATCTTTGTCTCTTAGAAGCCTCTCATCCTTATCTTTATTAATACCCATCAATATTTTTATTTTCCTAAGTTTAGACTTAGGAACTCATTAAAAATATTAATTATTTGAATAACTCTTCATCCGGATGGAATTTTCCAAAACGATTTCTGGGTCTTGGAGATCTCATGTGCTTTAGCCTCTCCACCAATTTTCATCGCTAGAGCACATCCGATGCTACCCCAAATCAACACTTGTGTTCTTGTCTCTTTTGTTTTGATAACTATTTGATGAAGTAAGAAAACACACTATAATAATAACAAGAGAAGATTGTGCTAATAAGAAAAAGTAAAAAGTACCTCACAAATAGTTATCATCATGAGAAGAATCATATTAACCTGATTACCCTAGATTCTTCAACATGGTATCAAAGCTAAGGTGTTGAAGTCAAAGGAAGGGCAGCAAAAAGACATTCAAGAATCAAGTTTCAAGAAGGGTATCAAAGCAAGTTGAACGTTATCAAAGAAAAGGATCAAGATCTACATTGAAGAATTTATTGACGGTGTTGGACCCGCCAACATTTTGGGGATCTCCCCGCTATGAAGTCCCAACTAGACCTCACACCATTTAGTGGAGTCCCATCCGGTACGATGGCCCGATTTCCATTACCTTAAAGATATACCTTAGCTCTTGCTTGTTAGCACGTGAGAGTGGTTGCTTTGTCTTCGAACAGCGAGGTTCGCGTGCCTGGTGAGTGCTTAGTGTCACTTGTGTCAAGGTTCTTTCACTGCAAAGGGAGAGGGTGGAAGTGAGTCTCAGGTTGAAAGGGAATAGCCCCAACTCTGTTAGAGACAAACAACACAACAGGACATGTGCATCTTCTGGTGGAGTAGTCCACATGGATGAGGTAGTCACAAACACAAAGTGAACAGATAGTACGCACAACACCCAGCGTAATAGTCCACACAAATGCGATGAGCGTTCTAACAAGTTTATGAGAATGAATTTGTCGAGTGTCCGGCAGGATAGCTCACATGGGTGAGACAGCGTTAGCAACTGATCCAACACATTTCCAACATCATATGTACTAAAGCAACCAAAATAGTTCAACTGTCTTAATACATATTAAAGCAATATGCATTACAAGCGTCCAAAGAATAGTCTTACAAACGAATACAATACATGTGTGAAAACGTGATGGCCTATTAATAGGCTTCTGAATTAAGCGAAAGTTCCAAGACACATCCGTACACCATTACATCACTAACCCCGATAGCGGGGCGTTGGAGCCACTGCTCACTCCTCAAAGAAAAGATTACAGACTCTCAAGGCTATGTGGGAGGAGCCAAGGTGAAAAGTCTTTTGCATGTACAAATGAGGGTTATTTATAGCCAAGGGTAAAACTGGCCCTTGTGATTGTTCGACTTCCCTCATGATTGTTTGACTTACATGACTCTTCAACTTTACATGACTCTTCAGATTTACATGTGGGTCTCTTGGACTTCCATGTTACATTACATTGATTACAACAGTATGGCCCACAGTAGTGATGTAGCCGAGATGACTCATGAAGTGACTCGACACGACAGAGCTGGTATGTTCATGTTGTTCATGGTGTGCATGTCGAGTTGCAGTGTTATTGAGTGATGGATGTGCTCTTGGTGTATCATAGCTTCACCTCTACATGGCAAGGTGTGCGGAGTCTTCGATGGTCTTCGTGTTCGCTTGATGTTGCACATGCATGTCTCTCCTTCGCTTGTACTTTGGCATGCTCCATGTGTTCGTCCATTCGTGAACAAGTCTCCTTGCATGCGCTCCTTGTTCATCTCGTTCGTCGTCACGCCATGTCTCATCCATGTACCTGTATCTGCAATCACTCATGACGAGACGACATCAAATCCAAAAATCTCCTAGTCTACCATGATGCATTGTCTTTCGCTTTCGGATGCCAATGATCGAGAGAGGACAAGGCTCTGAAATTACGCAGAGCACATTTTAGGCTGGGATGCAGGCTCCAAGCACAGTCTATGGAAATTGCGCAGAGGTCACTCGGACGCTGAGATGGGCAATCCGGATCGGCAGTGACTGTCTATGGGATCTAGCTCGACTGGAGGGCAGATCTGTGCAATTTTTACAGGGAGACAGTGCAGGAAGTAGGGGGAGAGTGGCAGTGAAAACTGTGCAATTTCTCCGGGGAGCTGGCAGCAGACTGCGGGAAAAAATTGCGCAATTTCTCAGGGGAGCTGGCAGCAGGCTGCAGGACGCTGCTGGCAAAAGCTGCGTAGAGCTGCGAGGCTGGCCTACTAGACATCCCTGCGCAGTTTCTGAGCTGAGCGGGATGCTGGGCAGCTGGGAGACTACTTATGAAAACTGCGCAGTTTTTTGGAGGAGCAGCAGGTCAGTTGACAGGGTGAATGGCTGGAAAAACTGCGGAATTTTTAGGGCAGTGCAGTGTCAGGAAGCGGGTGTCTATCTGGCATGTCTACGCAGTTTCTTTAGTTAGCAACTTAGCAGAAGCAAGCATGCTTGGCAGCGTCTGCACAATTTTTTGGAGTGAGGCCCAAGGTCACTGCCCAGTCAAACTCTCCGGTGACCAGCTAGAGGCTTGGTTGATGTTACTTGCGGGCAGCACAGATTGAGATGGCTTGCTGGGAAACTTCTGCGTTGTTCTGGTGACAGTCAGTCGAGTCGATTCGATTCAAGGATTGTGCAGTGCAGACTGCCTGGGAGGCAGCCTCAAGCTCTGCGCAATTTTGGGCAGCAGTACATGTTCACTAAGGGCTGAAACTGCGCAGTGCAGCTCAGCGAAGGTCCAGTTGTTGGGGTTGGTCTGGTCGACATAGCTTCAACAGAATGACTAAGTGTGTGAACAAGTGACTTCGTACATGCATGACCTTGCGAACACACACTCAACATGACTTGACGACAAGACGCCTCAAACCATCAAGACAACATTCACTCAATGTGACCAACCAACGGTGCGAGCGACAAGCGCGACACTTGTGATAGATCATTGAATGACTGCAACGACACTTGCGCGACACCTGTGATAGATCATTGAATGACCGCGACAACACTTGCGCGACAGTGCATACCACTGTGTGTGAGTGCGATGGATGTTTACATAGTGAATACAACTTGTTCACACGAAGAAGGACCTTATGCACAGCCAGAACATGGTTGCAAGCATGACATTGTGACCATAATACAAAAAGATGTTCGATGAACGGTCAAGGAGGAGGGTGCAAAGACTCAACACGGGCTCACGGGATGAACCCGAGTGCTTGCAAACATCAAGGAAAAACCTGAGGAAGGCTCCAATTCTCCGAAATTGGATGCAGGCCAAAATTTTGAAGGGTGTTGCAGCCGCTACAATAGAATCAAACCCTAATTTTGATCAAACCCTAGTTTGAAGAAGCAGTCTACAACAGCAAGAGCTTTTGTTTCCTAGTCATCATCAAAAGGCCACCAAGACCCTCATCAAGTTGTCTACAAAGCAAGGTAGCTTGAAGGACCTTAAAAATGAAGATCACATCATCTTGGAGAAAGTCGAAACCCTAGAAGCAATTCTGATCTACACTACAAAAGAAGGTGAAGCATATTGAAGGCGAGAAGGCATTGTCATCATCTTCAAGGTTATAAAACAAGCAAGGATCATCTCCTTGCCCTAGAAGAAGATCTTCCAAGGAAGCAGCAAATCATCCTCATCAAAAGGAGTAACCTTTTCTATTGGAGAAAGGCTTTTTCATTTGAAAGAAGATCATCCAAGAGGAAGCTCTAATACATCTTCAACCATCATCAAAGTGATCAAGTAGAAGAGTTCATCTTCACTTGTCAAGTAAGTATCTTTCATTCATTAATTTATTTGGTAAAATGACTTTGTGGTTGCAAGGAGATCTATAAGTTGGATAGGTCATCAAAGGTCCTTGCATGGAATAAGGAGGATTGTCATAGTCCTCGTAGATAAGTGAGGTCATTAAACATATCAATGAAAAAGGTCTCCCTTGAATTCATAGGAAGGAACTCTTAAGGTCCTCTCACATAAAAAATATTGGAGACATCAAAGAAGCTAGAAAAAGAATTATGAACATTGCAAGAAAAGGAATTTCATATCACTGGAAAGGATAGGAAGAGCTGAGGAAAAGAATTCCATGGTAAGAGAGAGTAAGAAATCATTAAAATAGTCTCTCTCACTATAGGTCTCTTTATGGCTCTTAGATCTTGCATAGGTTATGTCTACAATAAGATGCGGCGTGACATCATGGAAACATTAGAAACAAGAATTTGTGACATCATCACAAGGGTAACAAAATTCATGGGATAAGTAAGTTGCCTCATTTAACTTGTGATTTCTATGCAAGATAGAAGAAGACAAGTTGAGGGCAAAAGTGTTGAGGACTCAAACATTTGCTGGAAGTAAAAGATTATGTACTTTATAGGAAAGATTGTTCTTAGCTTAAGAAGGACAATAACAAGAAGAATAGATAAGAAGTCCATGGAGGAAGCTGAAAGAAGAAAGAACAAGGAAGGAGAAGCATTAGAAGCAAGAGCTCGTGACATCACCATAGGGAAATATGAAGGACCGTTGGAACAAAATCTATGGTAGTCAACTTTGAAGAATATAACTCTTGGTGACCTCATTGGAAGATCAAAGGAAGAAGTCATCCAAGACAAGTCTCATCATACATCAATCAAAAGGGAAACATCTATTGAATAAGTACAGCAAGATCCTCAAGATTCTCTGATAGAATCCTCATCGGAGGATTCACAGATCTAGAGTGGAAGCAAGTGTTTCATCAGGAACTCCAACTTATGGAATTCATGGGATGATGGTATGATGACATGAGAAATGAAGGAGATCAAGAGGTTGAAGATCTTTTCAATCAAGGAAGTTGTTGGAAGAAGCCTAGATGACCTAAAGGTAAAATGAGGTATGTATCCTTATATTTAATATTATAAATTCATGTCATATGGTTGTAGGTAACATGGATCACTACTTCTATCTTGAGAAGCATGATCAAGGGAAAAGGATCTCCTCCTTTGAAAGGATGCAAGAAGACATATGTCACACTAGATGAAATCAACATAATATGTCCTCATATGAAGTATGAGGTGGTTGACTACAATTAAGGAACTCTTATTGGAAGCTCCTAGGACAGGAATGTGTAAGGAAGGAAGAGCATGAGATATGCAACCATGATGAAGGTGATCAACATCCAAAAGACCAAGAAGATTTGATTAGGAAATCTCCGAGAGAGATATGAACACTGACGAAAGTCTAAAAAAGATGGAGACCCTTGACAATGGATATCTTTGGGAGATGTGTCAACATGTATGCAGGATGTTGATACCTACAGGAAGATGTCATGATGAATAGCCATCTCGGAAGGTACTATTTATTTAATGTTATATTTTGATTTCTTGAATAATATCTGGATGAGTTCATACAGGGCTACTGGAACAAGAGTTGTAAGCGCAAGTACAACTAGCATTCATGTGGTGAATGGAAATTCCTGAAAGAAGCATGATGAGAAAGAAGTAGCCATATGAAGAAGGTTCGATATGTACCAAGAAGGCCACTTTCCATGAAGAAGGAATGACATGATGAACCAAGGAGGAAAGTGATCGATGGCTAATGCCCTACAAGGAAGAACCTCCACTGAATTTCATGACATCAAGGAAAGAAATTACTCAAGTAGCTGAAGGACCCATGAAGAAGTTGTTGATGAAAAGGAGAGTCCCTAGTTAAGAGGGAGCTCTGACAAGTCCCTAATTAAGAGGGAGCTTGGGCAAGTTCCTGGTCAGAAGGAGCTTGGGTACATTCCTTTATAAGAATAGGCATATCTTCCCTAGTTGAGAGGGAGAGATAGACACAACATTCTTGTCTTCACTTGGGAAGAAAGAATGGAGGATTGGATAATCATCGACATCTGATGCTCTTTGAGGATGTGTAGGGCATCCAAGATAAGAGTAGGCAAGAGGACCGATATTCTTTGAGGGTTGGGAACCCAAGATAAGAATAGTCCTAGAAGGTCATACTCAGTGAACACCCGGGTGGGTATGTACCTTGAGAGACAATGATGAAGGTGTCTATAGTCATTGGTCTCGCCAACATTGTGCTCTGATCTGATGAGAGATAGAGTTGTCAATCAAGGCCTTGTTGTGGAAGCAATGTTGGTTACTATGATGCTATACAAATGTGTTAATTTTAGGTATGTTCTATGCTTAGAGCAATTTATTTCAATTTTCACAATTAGCTCAATATCTTTTCCAGATTAGCAATCACATCAGTGTTAAAGTAAACTGCAGATAGAACATAAACATAAATCGCAAAAGACAAGAGGACACAAGATGTGGTGCTAGCCAGGGACAAACCCCAATGTGGGGAAACCCTTGATCAATTCTTCTTATATGTTCTTCAATAGTTCAGCACAGAGAGAGAGAGATAGTACGTTTACAACAGAAGTCAACACTTTGACTTATCTAGATAAGAGCATAGATCATCTCTAATAAGATGATACATTAGATCAGTTGAAGACATGTTGCTTCAACTGATTCTCCAAGGTGACTCCTTCACCTATCATTGTGCTGCATTTCGTCATCATGCTGCACCCATCATCACTATGCTGCATCTCATCATGCTTCATTAATCATGACTGTACCCATCACTGTACTGTATTATGTGCCATTGCTGCACCATGTTGCCATACTGACCTATGTGTTGGCTGCATCTTGCTTGCTTGTTGTCCCTAGCTTGCTTGTTGTCCCTAGCATGCTTGTTGTCCTTAGCATGCTTGCTGTTGCATGCTATTTGTCCTTTGCATGCTAGCTGTAACATTGCATGCTTGGTGTATTTGTTGCTAAGTACCATACAACTGTCCCAATGTTAGTTAGTTGTCCCTTGCATGCTGCTCTCCTTCAAGACAGATGCTCTCGCTGTTTCGGCAGTTGTGGCAATTTCAGTTGTTCCCGGCAGTTCCGGCAATTCCGGCTATTCCCAACAGTTCCGGCTTTTCCCAGCAGTTTCAGCTTCTACCCTCTACGTCAACTTTCCCGGCTGTTCCCGACAGTTCCAGCTATTCCCGACAGTTCCGGCAATTTTCGGCAGCTCTGGCAGTTCTCGGTAGTTCCAACAGTTCCCGACAGTTCTGGCAGTTCCGGCTATCCCAGCAGTTCCGGTAGTTCTGGCTTTTCTGGCAGTTCCCGACAATTCTGACTATCCCGGCAGTTCCGGCTTTTCCCAACAGTTCTCGGCAGTTCCAGCAATTTCAGCTATTCCGGCTATTCCCGGCAGTTCTGGCAATTCCGGCAATTCCCAGCAGTTCCGGCAATTCCAGCTATCCCAGCAGTTCCAGTAGTTCTGGCAGTTCTGACTTTTCCCGGCAGTTCCGACAGTTCCGGCTTTTCCCTGCAGTTCCAGCTTTTCCTGGCAATTCCGGCTTTTCCCGGCAGTTCCAGCTATTCCCGACAATTCTGGTTTTTCCCAGCAGTTCCGGCTTCTACCCTCTGGATTAGGGCAGTGTTATCCCTTAGGATCTCTCCTCCTACTAAAACCCAAAGACGAGTAGAGAGGAAGAGATCCCAAGTGTGTTGAAATGGCTTGAAGGCCACCTCTATTTATATTAAAACGTTGAGCACAAGTGGGGTTTATTTGGTTGTTGGCCGACCTTGACAAATTGTCCCATAACACAAATAAATTCACATCTCCATGAATACTTTATCGGAATCAGATGACCTTTAGATCAATCCTACACCTCTTGATGAGAGGGATCCAAGAAAAATATCAACTTCCATTAATAAGATGACCCACATGGAGTTTGGCCCTAGTTGCCAATTTTAACAAAATGGGTTACCAATCCATTCTTTTTATGAGAAATTCTTCAGATTGAGAATGACCAAGTACCATTATGAATATCTCCCTAGTTAAGAGGGAGTGTTGTAAAATGTAACTAGGTTCAGTCTTCATAATGACATGTAATTATGACTATTGTAAATGATGTAATGAAGAAAATAAAATTATTATTGTAAGCCTTGTTTCATGGGTTTCATGAGCAAGTGATTTTATTTGTTTATGGCTCCCATTGAGAGCCTTAGGATTTATTATTGAGCCTAAGAGTCAATGTCATGTATGAAGAGCTCTTCTTGAGCATATATAAAATGTATATGAGTCAACCTAGTGTCTAGAAAAGCCCTCCAAAAAGACAAGCACAGTCCTCTTGATGTCGGCCTGCAAAATGAATTAAATTACAACTTATGTCGACTCACCTAAAATGACACATCTATTCGGATGGTAATGTCGGCTCAATATATGGACAAACAACTACAAGTAGAAGGTTATGCTCATCGCAGAAGAATAGAGAATTTTGCAGATCCCTTTGAGATTTCGGGTGAGAAGGAACAGCGAAGAAGTTCAGATTCCTCTATGGTTTTGAAGGGCAGAAGAACACAACAATCTCTGAAATTCTCGATGAAAGTTACAGTCATCAAGCTCGGATAAATTCAGTGAAGGACACAGTATTCAGATCTTTGTATTAGAGGATGTTTTTCAAGTTTCATGTTACAATGTGCAATTCGGATGAATAGACAGAGTTCTGAGTATGAAAAGCACAACTCAGAACTTCGCACTTCAGTAATTGGGAACAACAAAGTGAATTCGGACCAGTCTCCTTGCAGTTTCGGCATATTTGTGGTGAGGACGATCTCAATGATCCCACAGTAACACACTATGTCTCTGCATACATTCGAGATGCAGTGATAGTCTTGGCATAAATGTCATCATGGTCTCGGTATAGATATAGTCATGATCTTGATGGAGACATAGTTACAAGGTCATGATCTCGATGAATCTAGGTGCAGCTCTCATATATATACATACATATCTTAGTATAGCAATCTCGTTGTTATGGTGAAGATCTCGGTGAAGGTGCAGCAATGGTGCAGCAGTCATGATCTCGGAGGTGCAGCAATAATGATCTCAATGGTGTAGCAGTGATGGCCTCGGTGTTGCAACAGTGCTGACTTCAGTAACAGTGATGATGATCTCAGCAATGACAAAGAAGAGGATTGGTGTCTTGGTCTTGGAGTGGCTAAATAGGTCAAGGGTCATGGTCTTGGTATTCGTCAATTTGATCTCTATAAGAAGAATTTGCGCGGTTTTTCTCTCAAAGAGTGAGAGGTTTTGGCCATGGTAGAAAGCCAACATCTTGTGTTCTTGCCTCTATTGTTTTGGTAACTATTTGATGAAGTAAGAAAACACACTCAAATAATAACAAGAGAAGATTGTGCTAATAAGAAAAAGTAAAAAGTACCTCACAAATATTTATCATCGTGAGAAGAATCATATTAACCTGATTGCCCTATATTCTTCAACAAATCTGTGCTCATACAGGTACTGCAGGTTATAAACTAACACAAGTAAAATTGTCTTATACATAATTACTGCTCACTATTTAGCAACCTAGATACATCTATGAATAAGAGAGAAATCGGCAGCTTCATTACACTATTTCGGAGAAACAAAAACATACATGAAGTGAGATATACAGAGAAGGAAACATACTGTGCATTGCCATGATTCGAATCACCAAAGAGTTTCATTAATCCTCAAAATGAGTCCCATTCACCAGTCCATTACATTTAGCGATATACAACTCAAGTCCCTCATGAACAGGGAAATAGAACCAAAAAGTGGAATCAATAAATTTGGACCCCTCGGGTGCAGAATTGCGGAACATGTATTAAGTGTTTCTTCCCTCTATTTATAAGGATAGGGGGAGCTTTGAATTAACAGTGACAAAATATCTCAGCTAAGGGCCAACTGTACGATTGACTAGCTGTCTCAGTGTGTGATATCCTATTGCCCAAAATGATTACAAAGGATTTGATTCCTTTCTTGAAAATACACAAAAATTACAGAATAATAGGAAAAGGAAAACTGAATGATGACTGAGGAAAATATCTCCCTTTCGTTCCTGTGATCGCCCTTGATCAGGCCACCTCTCTGCCATGATGTGACTCTCCTGCTGCTCCGTCGGTTCACTTGTCGCTTTTGCCTTAACTGCCTGACTTCACCACTCTCTAGAGTTAGTAGCGATCAACTATGGTTGCTTGTCACAAAGCAAAAGCGGAGATTGACCTAGCAGTCTTTCATTGTCTGACTGTGAGGAGCTCCATGCTGAGAAATTAAGTCTTCCTGAGTCCCATACCTCCATTTACTCCATGAAGACGTGTGCATGAAGCAGTCTAATTCATTTATGTTGCCCATGTAGTCCTTGGTTTCTTGTCCCAGGGGCTTCCACAGGATTAGCCCATATCAATTTCCAACTACTCCATGCCTTCATTCAATATCGCAGTTGCCAACCCATATGCCTTTAAAGCTTTATACTTCCTTATCGAAGCGATTCCATATCACAGACTTCACAGTGGTGCAGTATTCAAATTTGTCGATTGTCGACCTCCGATATGACAAGCCCCTTCTGCTTAGCCCTTCCCACATTTCTAACCATAGGACTGAGGGTTGTGACTTGGTGCTTAGCCTTAAGGCGCTAAGGCCTTTTGTTCCTGTCGGGGGCTATTGTTCCTTTGTAAACTGCTTTTTGCCCCTAGTTCTTTAAGTTCCTCTTGACCGTGGGCCAGCCCTTATAACGGAGCTCCTCTATCAACGAATTCCAATCGGTGATTTAACTTTGGCGCACAACATTTCACTTCGCCAATTGTCGAATGTCGATCACCTTTTCTGCTTAACCCTTGGTCCTTTCGCACTCCTCATGACCGTAGGCC
Source organism: Pinus tabuliformis (assembly GCA_031772625.1). Lineage (NCBI taxonomy): Eukaryota > Viridiplantae > Streptophyta > Pinopsida > Pinales > Pinaceae > Pinus > Pinus tabuliformis. Next base: position 205,631,916 of record CM062816.1, read on the forward strand.
AACCCCCATATCAGAGCCCCTTAATCGGAGGTTTTCAATCGGTGATTTCATTTTGATGCACACATGCTACAACCTCCGATCGTCGATCTCCGATGTGACATCATCACTGCCACGTGTCACCTTGTGAGTGGTGACACGTGTCACCCTTTTTTTTGGCCTCATATGACCCCTGAAAATGTCGAATCTATCTGCCACGTGTCCACTGTACCGCCCCGTCATGCTGCCCTGTGTCCCTTATTAGAACCAACCATGTGCTGCCAAGTGTCATGTATCAGAACCAATCATGTGTAGCCACGTTTCATTTATCAGGTCCACTGATGCTCAGCCACATGGCCCCCTAGAGGAGAGAGAAAAGGTCATCCCTCTTTTGGTTGCAACTGATTTCCTTTATTAAATGTTTCAAGGCATTCCCGATGCTTTAAAACTAGAGGCTCAAATCCCGGCAAAATTTAATTGCAATCAAAACTTTATGCGATATCGCAACCTTAAAAGGTTGTCACATGTTTGATCGATGATTGTGATGCGTCGATCTCTTGATGCTCCGATGCCTTGGACCTCCAATATGCGGGATCACCGATGTGCGGGTTCGCTAATCGCATATCACCGAAACGCTTCTGTTATTGTGCTGCACCTTGGGACTTCTGATCGTCGATATGTCAGGATTCGGGATTTTACCCTTAGGCATTTTCTCCTTGTTTTCGAGTTTTCAACAAGGCAACTTCAATCTGCTCTAACTTTTGATTCCGAGGTCCATTTGAGGAGTTCCATATACCATTAGAAAGATAATTCGGAGCACTATCTAATGGAGGGGGTCCAATTTAGCTTTGAGGGATTTTGTGGCTTGGAAGATGGCTGCAAACTTTTCTTTTCTTTTGTACTTTAGTCAGCTGAAAACAAATTTTACAGAGTGACAACATTGGCTCCAACTGGGGACAGTGCCTTGTTGGCAAGGTGCTAAGAACCTGAAGACCAGTAGCCTTCACCTTGGGCATGGAGTTTAAAAATATAATGAATCTATAAAACCAAAAAATCTCCATGGAACTTTAATTGCAAGGAGTCTTTTCCTCATAGAACTAAAATGCAGAAATAAAAATTCTACCAACTGGAAACTAAATGCTCAACTAGTGAGCTTATTTATATACAACTCCTACTTATGTACTGGACATCAATTCACCTGAGTTCATCCCTCCAATGGTACCAAGTCAGCATTTGGGTGCTGGACCTAATGCCTTCATGTTGCTGAAATTTAAAAATCAAAATAAGCATGCACCACGAAAAGTCTTCAAACAAAAAACTTGATACATGCTCCAGAAACAACCTCTGTTGCTGACCTAAGAATGTCGTCATGTAGTCAGCTACAGGGTCATAGAACTGACGAGAGAAAATTGTGGCTGCTTCATTTTCTTGAACAGTTTCCAGGAATGAATCTTTCCGCACAAGGCAGCCACAGACAATGCTTGGCTCTTCAGCTTTGGGCTCTTCTTGAAAAATTTGTTGTTGGAAGCCTTCTCCCCACTTGTTTGTAAGTAGATCCCTTTGACAATCCACGACCATCTCATCCTCCTGTGAATCATATGAATCATAAATCGGAGGAGGTTCTTGAACTTGTTCTCCAGGTGAAGGATGTGAATCGTAAACTGGAGCCTCTTTGTTAACCTCCTGGTGGGCCTCCTCTTCTTGTGCAGCTTCCCATAACTGAGACTGTTGTGGTTCTGCATCACTTGACTCTCCATCGGAGTCATACACATCATAAGAAGGAGAATCATAAAATTCGACTGAATAGGATCTCTAAGGGTTTATTTGCAGCTCGATGTTGTCTCCTTCTTCTCTTTCTTGATCACTGGGTGATGCTTCTTGATGTCGGTATATGTCTTCTTGGAGAGGAGCCCCACAAACATCTCCAGCGAGATTATTAACCTCGGGAATATTTTCAACATTAAAATGTGCACAACAATCTTCAAACAAAGCACCCGGTGGATATAATCTTTTGCAGTAATGATTGAATGCTATGTGAAAGCTCTTTAAGGAAGATATGCTACCATGAGGTATTGTTCTATACCAAACTCTAGCATCCTCGTCTAAATAATACATGAACAATTTCAATTTTGCATCTTCAAGAACAATACCTTGTTGTTCCATGCATTTATGAAAGTCATAGAGGTGTTGGTTCAGCTTCCATCTGTGTTTCCACTGAATCTAGGCAAATAGGTATTCCATTCATGAAATGAAGAGACATGATTGGGATAACCAGCAATAGAAGAAAAATCCAGTGGAGCAAATTTGTTGGCCAAGAATGCAGGAATGGCCATTTTGAAAACCCCTTTAGGTAAGTGATCTCAAGTTCAGATGTAGGGGAAGTTTTCTGTTGTTTAACATCAAAGCGAGAATGAGGTCTATTGAAAGATAGGATGATCAAATAAAGATATAGACAGTGGAGTCGCCAAGATGTTTACCATAAGATTGAAACAGTGGAGTCACCAAGGTGAGAGGTCTTCAACCCACACTTTCCTTGCTCACCTGACAAAGGGAATGTAAAAATTTGTCGTACCCAGGGAAAAATATTTGATTCGTTCCCCGACAATGGCACCAGAAAGATGTTGTCGCTTTTTCTAGCACCTGTAGCACAAGTGCTTCAGGAGATATAGAAAGCTTCCTAAAGACAGCCTCTAGGATGATTGTAGACTAGTGCCTAGGACATCTTAAAGAGATGAGTGCTTTGGAAGATTATCAATGGGGATTTCTGCTGCACTTGGATTGTCACGTAGTTTGAAGAGATAATAATGAGGGGCTTAGTTCAATAGGCTTTCATTAAGGTAAACTCAAGCCAATACATGCATCCAAATGCTCAGGGGGTAAATCGGGCCAACCTCAAAGAGAAATGTCTGGTTCTGGTGGCCGACACACAACAACGTGCAGTTTTAATATTGGCGTTGTAGTAATATGAAGAGGAAGAAAGAAAGGAGGGAATTCGGTGCATAAGGCTAGTTACAATACAGAATCCCAAGCAACGATGTTCTAACAGAAATATGGAAGAGGGAGGAGATGAAACAGCGGAAAGAGTGGAGCACAAATTAAGGTTTCAAGCTCTATTCCTCATGGATACATTTATCAACAAACAGCATAAGTAAATCTATGCTCATACAAGTATTGCAGGTTATAAACTAACACAAGTAAATTCGTCTTATACACAGGTATTGCTCACTGTTTAGCAGCCTAGATACATCTATGAATCAGAGAGAAACCAGCAGCTTCATTACACTATTTCGGAGAAAGAAAAACATACATGAAGTGAGATATACAGAGAAGGAAACATATTGCGCATTGCCATGATTGGAATCACCAAAGAGTTTCATTAATCCTCAAAATGAGTCCCATTCACCAATCCATTACATTTAGCGATATACAACTCAAGTCCCTCATGAACAGGAAATAGAACCAAAAAGTGGAATCACATAATTTGGACCCCTCGAGTGCAGAATTCTGGAACCTTTATTAAGTGTTTATTCCCTCTATTTATAAGGAGAAGGGAAGCTTTGAATTAACAGTTACAAAATATCTCAGCCAAGGGTCAGTTGTCTCGTCGTGCGATACCCTGCTGTCCAAAATGATTTCAAAGGATTTGATTCCTTTATTGAAAATACACAGAAATTACAGAATAATAGGAAAAGGAAAAATGAATGATGACTGAGGAAAATATCTCCCTGTCGTTCCTGTGACCACCCTTGATCAGGCCACATCTCTGCCATGATGTGCCTCTCCTGCTGCTCAGCCGATTCACCTGTCGCTTTCACCTTAACTATCTGACTTCACCACTCTCTAAAGTTGGTAGCGATCAACTATGCTTGCTTGTCACTGAGCAAAAGCAAAGATTGACTTGGCAGTGTTTCATTGTCTGACTGTGAGGAGCTCCATGATGAGAAATTGAGTCTTCCTGAGTCCCGTACCTTTATTTACTCCATGAAGATGTGCGCGCGAAGCAGTCTAATTCATTTTTGTTGCCCATGTAGTCCCTGGTTTCTTGTCCCAGGGGCTTCCACAGGATTATCCCATATCGATTTCCAATTGCTCCATGCCTTCATTCAATACCGCAGCTGCCAACCCATATGCCTTTAAAGCTCTATACTTCCTTATCGGAGCGATTCCATATCGCAGACTTCACAGTGGTGCAGTATTCAAATTTGTCGATTGTCGACCTCTGATATGACAAGCCCCTTTTGCTTAGCCCTTCCCACATTTCTAACCATAGGACCAAGAGTTGTGACCTGGTGCTTCACCTTAAGGCACTAAGGCCTTTTGTTCTTGTCGGGGGCTATCGTTCCTTTGTAAACTGCTTTCTGCCCCTGGTTCTTTAAGTTCCTCTTGACCATGGGCCAAACCTTATATTGGAGCTCCTCTATTAGTGAATTCCAATCGGCGATTTAACTTTGGCTCACAAAATTTCACTTCGTCGATCACCTTTTCTGCTTAACCCTTGGTCCTTTCATGCTCCTTGTGACCGTAGGCTAGCCCCCATATGGGAGCCCCTTAATCGAAGGTTTTCAATCGGCGATTTCATTTTGATGCACACACGCTACAACCTTCGATTCGTCGATATCCAATATGTGACGTCATCACTGCCATGTGTCACCTTGTGAGTTGTGACACGTGTCACCCTTTTTTTTGCCTCATATGACCCCTGAAATTGTCGAATATGTCTGCCATGTGTCCACCATACCGCCACGTCATGTTGCCCCGTGGCCCTTATCGAAACCAACCATGTGCTGCCAAGTGTCATGTATCAGAACCAATCATGCGTAGCCACATTTCATTTATTGGGTCCAATGATGCTCATCCATGTGGCCCCCTAGAGGATAGAGAAAAGGCCATCCCTTTTCTAGTTTTGCAACTAATTTCCTTTATTAAATGTTTCAAGGCATTCCCGGCACTTTAACGCTAGAGGCTCAAATCCCGGCAAATTTAATCGCAATTGAAACTTTATGCGATATCGCAACCTTAAAAGGTTGTCACTTGTTTGATCGACAATTGCGATGCACCGATCTCTTGATGCTTTGATGCCTTGGAACTCCAATATGCAAGATCGCCAATGTGTGGAATCGCTTATCACATGTCGGCAAAACACTTCCATTGTTGCGTTGCACAATGGGACTTCTGATCATCGATATGCCGGGACCCAGGATTTTACCCTTAGGCATTTTCTCCTTGTTTTTTGGTTTTCAACAGGGCAACTTCAATCTGCTCTAACTTTTAATTCCGAAGTCCATTTGAGGAGTTCCATATACCATTGGAAAGATAATTCGGAGCACTATCCAATGGAAGGGATCTGGTTTAGCTTTGAGGGCTTCTGTGGCTTGGAAGATGGCTGCAAACTTTTCTGTTCTTTTGTACTTTGGTCAGCTGAAAACAAGTTTTGCAGTGAGTGACAACATCCCCTATCCCCATGAATTTCTTAAAACTTGAGGGGTGTCTCCACACATCCCCATATGCATATCCCTGCTCCAGCATCCTGTAAACTTGGTGGAACATTATTCACTATCTGTTCACAGCAGAACTAAGTGATGTTTTTTGATAATAAAGAAGCTTTACTTGGTGCTTTCCATTAGAGATTGATTTGGGGTATTTTCCCTTTTTCTTCTTCTTTCTGTTGGGGGTAATTGAATGTTAACTTACTGTGAATTGTGGACTTTCCTCGCCACCAAACTATTATACAAATTTGATTGGAAACTAACTGAGCAACTGGTAAACATGAGACAGTGGAAATGACACCATTCGGCATGTCTAAATACATCTTTGCACTTGCTACATGCCAGCATGCTCTTCAAAAATAATTGGCACATAATGTGCTATGATGGATACACAGATATCAATATACTTATTGTCAATACCATAGTTGCAGCAGTAATACCATGGATTTCAAACTCTATATTTCCTGTGTTGCACGGGTAACCGCTCCCGGGGGTGGGGTTCTCGAACCCGTCCCGAGTTCCCGCACCCAAGTACCGGATTCGGGTACGGGTTCTTCCTAGACGAACCCAGAAGAACTGGGTTCTTCCATGAAGAACCGAGTTCTTCAAAAAAAAAAATTGGGTTCTTTTCCTTTAACGGGTTTTTGGGTTCTTGTGTTCTTCGGGTGCTTGGGTTCTTGGGTTCTTCGGGTTCTTCGTGTGCTTGGGTTCTTGGGTTCTTCGGGTTGGGTTCTTTGGGTTCTTCGGGTTCTTTGGGTTCTTCATAAAAAAACTATATTAAAAAATAAATTTTCAAATAAATTTTTTTTATTGAAATTTAAAAAATGATATGCCATAAACGAATGATATGCCATAGAATATAGAATATATGCCATAAACGAATGATATCATTTTTGGAGTCATTGATGGTCATTGCTCTGGATTGTCCTTCAGAGATGGTTGTAAGGTCTTCTAAATGTTTCTCAAGGAAATTTTCTGCCATCATTTCCAAAGATTATAGTTTCCAAAGACTGTCTTTGTTCACATGCCTTAGCATTGCTCTGTGGGCATGACGTGCTGCTCAAGGGTAATGAATCATTGTAAAAATTTATCAAGAGTGATAAGTTTTTCAAAACTTATGAGCGACACAGTGTTCTGAAATCATATATGATTATGATATCTCAATATTATAAAAGGAACATTATGCGTGTACAATCCCACAAGCAGAATATCATATCATATTGGCTGTAGCTTTGTGGAAATATTCAATAAGGTGATGACCATAGTTGGGAAAAAAAGGGTAGTTGTTTGCACATTCATGAGTCCCTTCCTACCGCAGGAGACTCTTATGATCAGTCTCTCCATTAGTCTTATGCTATAAATTTATAAAAACAATTTCAGAACTTATGCCCAAGGTTTGTTAGAGTCTCAATGTAAATTATGAATCTCCTGTATTTGTGGATCTTCAATGCCTTTAATATTATATGGCATCGAAACCAGAACTGAAAAAGAGACCTCTTACTCTGTAATTTGAGCCTGCAGATTCTTGTAAATCAATTTGGAATGAATTTATGAAACATTCATTCCCGAGCCAAATAAGTTAATAATTATCAAATTATAAACTGTAAATGCACACATACAGGTTCAGACATTTTCGGTCAAATAGAAAGTAGGATTGAGACCAGCCATAAGCTGTAATCAGCTGATGTTGTTAAATGGCGAAGGGCTATTTTGGAAAATGGCTAAATTAAGTATCAAAATCTGCCAATTTCTCACAGCATTCTGATAACATCATGTTAAGATTAAAACTAGGAAAATATGCCTAAATGAATAAGCGTGTTTTGTGGAAGGGTAAGGCTGCCACTGTTTTAACTTTTTGGGATTGCTTTACCACAGAGCACACCATGCATGGGGCAGGTGGATGATTAGACATCAAGAAAAGTCTAGACCACTATCAGGTTGAGAAGAATCTCCTATGAAAAAATTGTGTTTTTATATGGGAGAGACTAAACATGTTTAAATATTTATCATTAAAGTTTTCTTGTTTAAAGTTGAAAAAATATACAAATTCAAATTTCATATATATTATTAATTATAAATTTATAATTTATAAAATATAATTATTAAAATTTAATATTATTATATTACCCGACGAACCCACGCACCCTGTTTCCAAAAATGCCGTCCCCGTCCCCGCACCCACGTTTCCTGGCAACATAGTATATTTCAGTTGCAAAGTCTGAATCATCAAATGGAAACATCATGCTCCAAGTTGCGCTTTGGACTTCTGGTCACGACCTCCTCTTTATGCCATATTTGGAGCTGTCAATATTTTCAAATACTGTTTATTTAATTATTTTATCTCTGCTTCAAGGAGGAGATGCCCTCTGCAGTCATTTATTTATTTTATATCTGCTTTAGGGAGGAGATGCCCTCTGCACTCCTTATTTTGGTATGCATATAAATGTAAACTCCTTATTTTGACATCCACATCCAGATCGGTAAGACCCCACACTTTTTCTAGATCTACAACTAACAGGCCAGTTCCCACCAAAGCCTCAGATACTTAGCCAACACCCCTCTCCCCTGCCCATTTCGAGTACTGAGAATTCCATCACCGGCTGCTTCCCAACAGCCTCATCTGTTAGGAGAGCTACTACAGACAATCAGCTTCCTCCCAGGCTCAACATCTGAGTCCCCTCAGCCCATTTTTTCTCTCTAGAAGACATTATCAGACAGTGCGTTGATTCCTTCTAGGTGACAAATCACCTTACTGGGGCATCTTCTTCTTCCTCTTCTAGACCTGATGCAGTTTGTCACCAATGTTGTATATTATATATGGGTTTTGTGTTCATTTTAACTTTTAGTGCTATTACCTGTTTCTTTCGCTCATTTGCCTTTTCTGGGGTAGGTGTTTCCTTTGCCCTCCCACTACGTACTTATACTGGTTGTACTTGTCAATCCCATTTACCTTTTTTCATTTGAAGATTGCTGTACCTTGCTATTCATTTAGAGAGAATCAAAGTTACATACATATGTTGTACAAAGGAAGCCAAGCTTCACCTAAAAAGACTGCATAGACAGTAAACCAATGTTGTCCAAACAACAGTCCAAGTGACCTGGAAAACTATAACTATTTTTCTGAATATGCATATAGAGCTGGATACTACCGAATAACCCAGGAGTATTAAAGATTTGTACAGCAGAATTACACTGCATACTAAATCCAGCATAAATAAAACATTTTTGATCCAGAAAATACACCTAACAGGCTAAATTATCGTTTATCAACACCTCATTTACTTTCTATGTGAGAGCACAAGGTAGAATCAGTCCTATCAAAGGAGTACTAAAACACTGTAGTAAAAGGAAGACTTCCCCTTCTTATCAGAGAGGTGCCATACCATTCTTCATAAAAGATGAAACCTTTTTCCAAGGTAAGTGCCCTTTTCGATAGTGAATCTGCTTGAGAGTTCCATTCCCTGTGAATATTCCAAAAGGAAAGATTTTGAAATTTTTTCCTCATATCTATCATACTGTCTTTCCAATATGTCAAGTTTAACACTTGTAGATTTGAAAAGCCTGTCAACTGATCAATTATACATTTTGAATCACCGCAGACTTGTAAACAAAAAAACTTTTTGAAAGTTGCAAAATACAGAAGTGCCCAGCAAGCAAAGATTTTTGCCTTAGTGTTTGTTCCCTGTCCTATATGCAGCCAAATCTAGAAGGTATGAATTCCCGAGTGTTGATTTCTGGTAGAATCTGATGTGCTCTAACTCTCAAATTTTGCAAGCAGCCTTGGGCACATGTATTCCAAAGAACCCACAAAGCGTTTTGGGAAATTCCACCCAGAGACAGTTTTATTAAAATAATTAATTATTTTTAACGGGTCCCTAAGTCTAAACTTAGGAAATTAAAATAATTAATGGATGTTAATCTAATTGTGGGTGTAACTTCTAGAAGAAGACGAGGATCAAGCAAAAATGATCTTAGCCATTGATTAGCTTTTAATCTAAGTCGTTGAATGTCAACGAGAAGATTATTTAAGAAGGCTTGAGGGTCATTTGGAAACAACACAGAGAGTTGATCAATTAGATCGAATTGCTGAAGCTAGAGCAACACAATGATTTCGTAGTGATCACGCAGAGAGGGGCAGAGAGAGTTTTTGGCTGGAGGATCTTCTCTGGAGCCAAGAATACTCAGTAGAGAGGCAGAGAGACACACAGAGGAGGCAGCGCAGTGCCCAGAGAGGGTAACGCAAAGCAAGGAAGGACTCACGCAAAGCAGCGCAGAAGCCTTCCATGCAGAGGTGCAAAATTTGCTGAGGAGGTTGACGTTCTGAGCTGGGAGGGCTGGAGTCAGCTCCTGAGAGAAAATCGATCCAGCAAAGAGGTGACGCAAGGCCTTAGAGGTTGTGACGTAGGCCCACGCAATGACTGCGTAGGGGCAGCACAGAATTAATCGAGGACTCGTTGGTTCAGCTGCCAAATCAGCCGGGACTTGCAGTGTAGAGTGACGTGATCTCACTAGTTTTTTCTGTCAAGTGATATTCTCTGTACTGGATTTGCCAGCAAGGCATCCAGAGATTGTATTCAAAAATAACTTCTGCTTAATAATAAAAACCCTCAGATCTATTGCACCGGTTTTCCCGCATTGGGTTTTTCCGGGGACATTTGTCCAAAAATAACTGTCATTTGTGTTGTATCTTTCTCTTGTTTAGTTTCTTGTTTCGGCATATTATTTAAATGGTGTAGGCTGCAGTGTATGTATTTCAATGTTTGCCATAGGAAACTGCAAATAACTTGTTCATGTAAATCTAACAAGTAGGAGAAATATCATCAGTTGCTGCAGTAGGGATTCTCGTTTAGGAATTTTCACATGGTATCAGAGCAGTGCAGGTGAAGCAAGAAGAACAGTGCCAGAGAACCCAGCGTTGAACAGAGAAGGAGGTCGAATAGCTACAGGAGGCAGCAATTCGAATCCCTAGAGGGTTTGAACAGTCAGGCCAGGAGGGCAATATTTTCGCAGTAAATCTCTCTGAGTGAGTCAGCAAAGAGGTAAGATTTCCAGATCGAAATTTGTCAGCGGCAAAGGGAGCAACGCAACAGAAGCTTCAGCGAAGAGGGGTTTTTCTGGTGTGACACAATTTTCTGCAGGCAATTGCTGGGCAGAAAGATGTCAGAGGGGAGGGAGAGACATGGTTGAGGGAATTCTTCCTCAGAGGACTTCTAACCAAGAAGTCTGAATCCTCATCAGCTGAGCAGCAACAAGGGGCAGCAGATCCACTGACTCCAGCGGGGGCTGTGTAGGCTAGCCCAGCAGCAGCGCAGAGGAGAGAGGAGGCCAATCGACTTTTTCGATTGGCAGAGATGATAGCCCAGGCATCTCCAGGAGGGAGGTGGGGAGATCTAGGGTTGTAGTTCGAAAGGACAGCAAATGGGTAGGATCCCTGAGGAGCCCACCTTTCGGATCAATTCATTGCTACGGGAGCCCAGATCAGTAGTAGCAGGATGGACCAATGTCAGTTGGTGCAGAGGAGTGTAGAAGTGACAGTTGCAGTGGCCAATGTCATATGGTTCGGGTTGAATTCGAATTCAATTACAATTAAGTTTGATTCGAGTTCGAATTTTTCGATGAGGTTCGTATGAGGTTCGCCATTAGGTTCGTTCATGTATATAATTTTAATATATATATATATATATATATAATAATTAAAATTACATAAATCTTTTATATTCAATTATAATTAATGTATATTTATAATTTTTATCAGATACTATATCAATAAATTTATAATTTTCCATAAATATAAGTTATATTAATTTAGAATATTTAAAATAACAATACCTAATTTTGTTAATGTAATATAATTTAAAATATATTAAAAATAATTCTTGTAAAAATATATAATTTTTAAATTATGGTAACTTATCTTTGCACATAGTAATTTTATAATTACGATATGGTAATATTTGAACTGTTCATAGCATTATTACTTATAAATTATAAATTTAACCCTATGTATAATTTTATACCTGTAACCTCATTTTAACATTTCAACTAAGTCTACCAAATCGAGACTTTGAAGAAAAGGTAGTAACTAATTTTTGGGGCATTTTAATTGTGAAGGATTGTGATTTCAAAAATTGTAATTCTTTACAAATTAGATAAAATATAAACCAGAAAACTTTTCAAAACCTCTCAAGCACTTAGATTATGAACGGTTGCGATTTCAACAGCCTAAATTCTCTACAACTTAAATAAAAAATAAACCAAAAGACTTTCTAAAAATCACACTTAAAAACTATTAGATTTTCCTATCGATTTTGACGAAGTGCAGTGTCTTTGTATAAATGGTGGACGGCGAGGGAAAGTTCTACGGAAAAAAAGACTGCAGGTTGCCCTCATGCATGACATAACACCCGCTTTACTTTCCGTTTATCTTTTTATAATTTTAGTGGGATTTTCGGTGTGTGGGGGCCTGATCGAACTCCGCAAAGCGGTTAGCTTATGGTGTTAGGTCAGGAATCTTGGCAGCGCGTGGCATATTTATATACAGGGGCCAGGGAGTAGCGTAGTATATGATGATCATATACAACCTTCTCGAACCTAAACGAACTTTAAGATTTTTTTTTAAATTCGCCAAATTTCGGACCTCAACGTTTAGGTTCGACAAACCCTGTGACACTGGCAATGGCTAGTAGCGCTAGAGTCTAAGTAGCGTAGTGCAAGGAGGCACAATGCAATAGCAGCAGCAACGCAGTGGCTTCCATGGGATAGCGTGGGACTAGCAGCAGTCAGATCTTCAGCATCGAGATGCATCTATGTTGAACACTTGTTCAGTAATTTTGGATGTTTTTCCGTTGTTGATGCAGTGCAGGGGCAGTTGGCAGTGGCAGTGTTAGCAGTAGCACAGATGCAGAAACTCAGAGGGCGCTGTAGTACAGATGCATTGTTGACAGTGGCAGTGTCAGCAACAGCACAGTAGTTGGTAGACAGCATGCCAGAGATCAGCAACGCAGAGGACGATGTTATGAAGTCAAGGTGATGCTTCAGTGGGAGGAATTGTTAGATCACATTCCTCGCTAAGGAGTGTTGATTTCTGGTAGCATCGGATGTGCTTTAAGTCTCAAATTTTGCAAGGAAGCTTGGGCACATGTATTCCAAAGAACCCAAAAAGCATTTTGGGAAATTCCACCCAGAAACAGTTTTATTAAAATAATTAATTATTTTTAATGGGCCCCTAAGTCTAAATTTAGGAAATTAAAATAATAAATGGGTGTTAATCTAACTGTTGGTGTAACTTCTAGAAGAAGACGAGGATCAAGCAGAAACGATCTTTGCCATTGATTAGCTTCTAATCTGGGTCGTTGAATGTCAACGAGAAGATTATTTAAGGAGGCTTAAGGGTCATTTGGAAACAATACAAAGAGTTGATCAGTCAGATCGAATTGTTGAAGCTAGAGCAGCACAGTGATTTCGTAGTGATCACACAAAGAGGGGCAAAGAGAGTTTTTGGCTGGAGGATCTTCTTCGAAGCCAAGAATGCTTAGCAGAGAGGCAAAGAGACACACAAAAGAGGCAGCGCAGTGCCCAGAGAGGGTGACGTAGGGTCCACACAGAGCAACACAGAAGCCTTCCACGCAGAGGTCCGAAATTTCTTGAGGATGTTGACGTTATGAGCCGGCAGGGCTAGAGTCAGCTCCTGAGAGCAAATCAATATAGCAAAGAAGTGATGCAGGGCCTTAGAGGTTGTGATGCAGGCCCACGCAATGACTGCGTAGGGGCAACTCAGAAGTAGTCGGGGACTCGTTGGTTCCGCTGCCAGATTAGCCGAGACTTGTAGTGTAGATTGAGGTAATCTCACTAATTTCTTCTGTCGAATGATATTCTTTGTACTGGGTTGCCAGCAAGGCATCCAGAGATTGTATTCAGAAATAACTTATGCTTAATAATAAAAACCCTCAAATCAGCTGCACCGGTTTTCCCGCATTGGGTTTTTTCGGGGACATTTGTTCAAAAACAACTATGTCATTTGTGTTGTATCTTTCTCTTGTTTAGTTTCTTGTTTCGACATATTATTTAAATGGTGTAGGCTACAATGTATGTATTTGAATGTTTGTCGTAGGAACTGCAAATAACTTGTTCATGTAAATCTAACAAGTAGGAGAAATAACATCAATTGCTGCAGTAGGGATTCCTATTTAAGAATTTTCACACTGAGAATTTGATAAAGGCAGCCCAACCACATAATCCTACTTGTGAAGCACCATCAAAGAACCTAACTAAGCAAAATTGTGATAACATAGGATATCTTATATTTCTGAAACTTTTGGATTTTGGTATTTTCAAATATTCCTTGAAGTAGCCCACAATCCTATGTATTAACTATTCAGGTTTGAAGGGACGATCTTCAAAAATGGCTTCGTTTCGCGCATTCCAGATTCCCCGGGCTATAAAGATTGGAAGAGTTTTATGACTGCCCATCTTTGTATCCCACAAATTAAGATAGGATTCAGAAGAGAAAGAAGACACATAAATTGTAGGCTAAGTACTTTTATGGTGTCATTCCATACATCTTTTGCAAAGGAGCAGTGTACAAAGATATGGTCCGCAAACTCTAGCTCAAAATTACAAAGTCTACAAATATTTGGACCAATAAAACTCCTTCTTTGCAAGTTATCCCACGTGAGAATACGATTTCCCAGAGTGAGCCAGCAAAAGCATCTAGGCTTTTGAGGCAGGTTCCACTTCCATAATTTTCTATACCACCAAGTATCTCTGTGATCTGGGGAGGAAAGGGAAATTGACTCATGAGCCTGCCTAGCACTGACCTAACCCGATGAAATATTCCAACTCCAAACTATAGAGTCTTCTTCTTCATTTAGTAAGATCCCATTAAAATACAAGCCACATACAAAGTTATCCCATTCAACTGCTAAGTACCCTTGAAGACCCAAATCAAGAGAGTTTTTCCAGTATCTAGAAGAACTTGAAATTGAAGTTGTTCTCTTAACATGGCACAACTTACACAAACCCTGTGCATTTAAAAAGGAAATCAGATCTGGAGAGAGTTGATAAAAATCAGTTCCTCCTATGAAGGGATCCTTTCTTAGAATTATCTAGTTACCCTTTCCCACCTTCCAGGCAAGCCAGGAGAAGAGCCAAGGGAAAGAATCCGTGAGGCCTTTCAAGATGATTGAACCAGTTTTATACACATTTTGAACATTGAATCTCAGCCAGTCAATTAAAGACCTATTTTTTATATATTTTTCCTTGATAATGTGGTTCCAAAGACCAGTACCAAGTAATGCTCTCCATAGACTCTTCATTGAGAGGGCTAAGCCAAACCAGTGCAGCTTTTTGAAGCCCCAACCCCCAAGACTTTGGTTGAGATAATATTTCCCATCTAGCCAGATATAAACCTTCCTTTTCATTTCTTCCTGTCCAAAGAAAATTAAACATTCTTTGCATTATTATCCTTATAATAGATTTTGGCATCATTGAGAGAGTTAGCCAATACACCGGGATACTCTCCAACATTGACTTAACCATAATTATTCTACCTCCCAACGATAACCACCTGTAACACTAGTTCCCTATTCTGCTTTCCACCTTTTTAATTAACCAGGACCAATCTTCCTTTTGGTAACAATTGGGTTTCAGGTAATAGCCCAAATATTTGGATCCTTTCGCTAATTCTTTCACTTTATAGGGCAAAATGGTGTTAATAGTGGCTACTGGCTAGGGTCTCTTCCAGAGTTCTGTTCTGCAGAAAGATAGATTTATGGATGCTGACCTCCATTCCGGATGCTTGGCAAAAAAGAGAAATGATTATAGAAAAATCCTCCCATTCATCCTACCTTCGCCAAATAGCAAGACACCCTCCACAAAAAGGAGATGTGTAATATACAAAGGCTTATACACCTTAAACCCTTTTAAAGAACCATCTATTTTGGCTTTTATGATCAATCTACTCAAACCTTCATTGACAAGTGGAATAACAAAGAACAAAGTGGGCAGCCTTGTCTCAAACCTCTTGTACTGTTGAAGAAACTAGACGGAGAGCCATTCAGTAACACAAAAAATTCCGCTGACTGAACACATCCCATTATCCAATTTGAAGGAGTCCCAGCCTTAGGAAGTCCCAATTTACTCTGTCATATGCTTTTACCAAGTCCATTTTTAAAACCAGGGCTTCAAGCTTTTTTTTACCTTAATAGAATGTAGGGACTCTTGGGCCACGCCAACGGCATCATGAATCTGACGACCAGTGAGAAATCCAAACTGTTCCATGAAATCATTTCTGTGAGCTTATCTTTTAATCTGTTAGAACTTAGAGATGATCTTGGTAATAACTTTGTAGATCAGATTACACAGAGAAATCTGTCTTAATGGTCTCTGGCTTGGAACATTTGGGTATCAAAGTAATAAATGTGGCATTTAACACTCCAGAAACCATCCCAGATGTTGTGGCCTCCACTAACTTCAGAATGTCTTCCCCCATCAAATCAAAAAAGGCTACATAAAGCTCAAAAGTCCACCCATCTGGGCCTGGGCTTTTTTCCTTGCAAAAGATTTTAAAACTTGTCTAACTTCTTCCAAAGTTACAGGGCCACCAACTTTAGCCGAGTCATCCTCCGAGAAAAATCTAGGAAAGTTTTGAATAACTTTAAGTTGTGATGCAATAGTATTACTACCAGGGTCTTTGAAGAGACACGAAAAGTGATCCTTTGCAGCCATCGCGAGATCCCCTTGAGATCTTCTAATGACCTACCACTGTGGTCAATGATTGTACAATAATAAAATCATATTAATCATAGTAAACAAGGCAACTCGATTTCTTTGCTCTCATTTTTTCTTAGCCAATTAAAGTTGCTTCTGAATTCAAGCTGCCCATTGAAGAATGAAAAAAATTATCCATGCACTAAATTATGTCCAAATCACTATCCAATAATGAAAATATTAACTTCCATGAAAGTTGAGATCAAAATACGAAGCTCTAGATCTCCCTGCCGTCTTTCTACATGAAGATGGTCCGATGGAGGAAAACCTATTGCAAGTATACCAAACCCACATTGCCAACTATGACAAATTTTCATTACAAGCTCCCGTAATTTTGATTCACACTCAAAGATAAAGACACTCGACATAAAATGGTTCCCGGAATTTTGATTCACACTCAAGACTAAGACACTTGACATAAAATGGCTCCCTGAATTTTGATACAGAGTCAAAGATCCAGATAGCTTAACATAAAATGCTTTTGATGTCTACGTTGAAATTGACTGGATATCTGCACTGGGAGGAAAAGAAAAGCGTATGTTCAAAAGCACTGAAATCCCTTTAATTTACAGTACAGTTCGAACAAATTTAGCAGAATTTTATATATGAATATTATAAAGTGTCAAGCCTGGTTAGAGGTGTGCAAATAAACTAGCACTTCAACATTCGTTTCATTGTGTGTTCGAAATTTGAACGAAGAACATCGGCGCCTGTTCGTGATGGGAAAAACTTACAATTGTGTGAAATGAGAAGAGAGGCAGAGACATACCATGATTGAAGCCGCGAAATTGAGACAATAAAATGAGGAAGTGACTGAACGCAGGCTCCTGAAATTTTGGCGGGCTTTACAAATAAGGCGGTGTGGTAGGTTTTGTTTCCATGGTTGAGTTGGCGATGTTATTAAACGCTGGGTTGGCGTGCGTAAAGATTTTATTCAGTTTTTTGTTAGTTTGAATTGAAGTTTTATTCAAATAATTATCGATTGGGAAAACTGTGCATACGTTTTAATATGGCGCGTTGTTACGTTTTAATAGGGTGTGTTGCCATGAAATGAAATGATATTTTAAGTTAGGGGATTAAAAATAGTTTATGAGATTATTTGTTTTTTATTTTTCATTTGTTATAATTTAATTTTTTTTTATTTAAATTGATGATGAGCTGCCTTAACTTTCTAACAATCTCTTGCTAATATATTTTTATTGAATATGACACTGAGAAGGGGGGTGGGCAAGGGGGCTGGGGGTGAATCAGTATTAGCAAATCAAACACTTTTCCATTTTCATATTCTGATTCATATACGCTATTTCAGTTAAAGATATCCGCGTATATACGCGAGTATGTTAAAAGCAACTAGCGTACATCCAGTAAACTTTATGATTTAGTTACTTCATCTCCAGTGAATACATCAGAACATTATTAACCATATGAACAGTAAACAGAACAGATCATCACAGATAAATAGCACACATGAACACCATGATATAAGGTGGAAACCCAATGTGGGTGAAAACCACCTGCTGCAATTTGTTTCTATCTTCCTTTAATAAGAAACTTCTTTTACAGTGTATTGGTGCAGTCCTTTACCAACACGCAGGTTGCAACCTGCAGAGGGCTACAACCCTCTCTCGTTCTCCAGCTTCTTCTGGAAGGGAGCTACAACCCCCTTAGCTCTTGTACTAGCTGATATACTAGTACGTAGGTGCTGACCTATAGAAGGCTACAACCTTCTTTTCTTCCAGGGACCACGTTTCATCAATTTTCAGACTGGATCCATAAGTACAAAACAATCACTGCTGCAATACAATCATCAACTTATACTTGCATCATAAATCTCTAAATCACCCAATACTGAATCACTGAAACCCTGTCATCAAAAACAGTTACCAGAACACAGACCAGAGCCCAGAACTCTGCAACAACCACTAGAACCAACAGCAACCTGAAACACCAAATCTCATCATGCATACGCTACTTTACTATATCAAAACCGCTGGTATACGCGCTTTCACCAGAGACAACCCGCGTAAAGATCTAAAGATAATTACTTATACCTTCGTTGTCATTTCCAACCTGAGCCAAGCATCACAAACCCATAACCAGCATACTAGATCTTCACACTTCGTCAGACATACATTCCTTGCTCATCCACTTTGCCTAATGATCTTCTCCTTATATAGGTTTAGGCTTCTCTCAATACCATGGTCCAAAACCATGTAGAAACAATACCTGGGATCAACACAAATACCACAGACCAATACCAAAATACCATGGACCAAATACCACGGACCAACACTTAATTTTCTAATATGTACGCGCCTTTCCTTGCGTGAAAGTGCGTGTATATGCATACGCGTCTTTGGAACGTCTAACCTGTGTGTATACGCGGCTTGGTCATGATGAACCTGCGTATATCTCTCTCTTGACCTACTGTACTAAGATCTGTCCTCTGATTAAGTTGCCATCACCTGTATCAAACCTCTGAATGAGTTGCCATCAAGGACAACACTTGTAACATAATGCCAACAATTCTCATAACTTTCTTTGATGTTTTTGAATGCATCACACTCCAAAATGAAATGTTTTTCCGATTCCACTGCCCAACGATCCAAAATATACACACCCGTTCTTCCCAAGCTTCTTTAGGCCTTTTCCGCCGTCTTGTTTCACATCGAAGTTGATGCAAGTTGGTCCTTAATTGAGCAATAAGAACCTTTGACCTCCACGGAATGCAAGCTCCAATGAACTCTTTTTGTTGTAGAGCACATGTAGGGTTGAAGTCCTCAATGTAGTACTTCTTCTTTCTACCCAACTCTTTTCCCCATACCCTTTTACAAAACTTCTCCATAACAAAATTCTTTAGCTCCTTGCTATTTGTGGGATATGCATTGAGGTAGATATTCCATTTTTGCATCCATGTGTAGTTTTGTTTTATCCATGTTTTCTTTCTTTCACTCGTGCCTTCATTGAAGATAACATTAGGCCATCTATCTACTCCCATTTGCTCAATTCTTGTTAGATATCTTATGAGTCGCACCATAGCAATTGCTTTGATGGGAGTTGCTCTTGTTTCACTCAACGTTATCTCATATGGTATTGAAATTTTTATTTTGAACTTGTTCATGATCAAGCGTTTTTTAATTTTCTCAATTTGTTTCCATTTTGTGACGAGGGTGCTACTAGCCCACAATTCACACACATATAGCATCACTGGACAAACTAGGAGTCCAAAAAGCACTTTAATCATTTTCCGATCCCATAACTTTGCCTCTCTACATTTGTTTTGAAGAGCATATAATGCTTTCCACCCTCGTAAAATTCTCTTCTTTCTATAGTCCTCCCAATTAACTTTGTTATTGAAATCAATCCCGTGGTACTTGTACTCATTTACTTCTTCAAGAATGTTGCCTTCAAAGAAGAAAGTATGTTGGCTCTGCTTCCTTTTATTAGAGAAATCATTATTTTGGTCTTGTTAGTATTGACTTGCATCTCCACTGCTCTACAAAAATGCTCAAGGGCATATAGCTACATTTGCAATCCATGGGCCAATTTAGAAATCAATACAATATCATCAGCATATAAAAGAAGCTTTATCACAAACTGCCCCAACCGAACACCATCTCCACCTTGTAGATTTAGCCGCTCTTCCAATTTATCAATATATAAACCAAAAAGAGTAGGGGATAAAGGGCAACCTTGCTTGAATCCAATGTCACTTCTAAAGCTTTTTGAAATACTTGTTGAGGTTCTAATTTTGATTTTCACCTCTTCATAAAGTCTATGGACAGCGGCTCTATAATGCAAAGTAATTTCAAGTTCTTCCATTCTACGCCACAACTTATCTCTAGGGATTGTGTCAAATGCCTTTTTGAAGTCAACAAAGTAGCAAAATACTTCTCCTTTGTCCTCCCAAACCTTTTGAACAATGTGTCTCAACGTGATACCATGATTCACTATAGAATGTTTCGGCCTAAAACTCGTTGTCCTCTTGCCCTCTTTTATTTTACTTCTGCCCACTTACTGATTCTATTTTCTACCATGTTGTTGAAAAGTTTTGCAAACAAAGGATTGATCATAATGGTTCTATAGTTGGAAGTATTATTAATGTCTCCACTTTTAAAAATGGGTATTGCTAGGCTAATTTTCCAGTCTCTTGGGAATCCTTGTTGAATGATGTTGTTGAATATTTCCATGATGTGTGGTGTAAGAGTGTTCATTCCCCATTTTAGATACTCTGCTTGAAGTTCAACCAAGTCCTTTGCCTTTCCTGTTTTCAACTTCTTAATTCCAATCTCCACCTCTTGTAATGTGAAGAGCTTTAAAGTTGTGTTGATCCTAGGGGAGGCTCCGCCTCGGATTATTTCTCATAGAGTTGTCTTGCATATTCAAACCATTGATTGGTTGTATTATTATTTTCAATTTTCTTTTTCCTTGGTTGAAGTTCGTGCGAGAAAAGCTTTGGATTAATCTTGCTTAGATATATTAACTCTTCTCACCTTGTTTGCAAGAACTCGTCTTTTTTCCTTTTTAGTATCTGCTTATATAACTTTACATTCATCTTCTCCTTGCCTGCCTTTTTCAAGGTTCTCTTTGCCATTTTGCATTCCTTGTCAAACCAAGCATTTACAAGAAAACAATTTGATTCCGATTTCCTATTTTTTGCTCTTTTGCACTTCTCAAGTGCACTTTGAATTATATTTGTCCAATCAATAAGTTCCAATTTTATAGCATTAATTTAAACTTTATCGAATATCAATATTAATCACCATTAATATGGTGGGTGGGTAGTCATGGAAACATCTATGAATTAATCAGTTAAAATTTTCAAATTTTACATTTTTATGATGAATATTCAAAGTGTTTACACACAAATGGTGAATGTGTACAACAGAGAAATAGTCATTTATAATTATACATAGGGATTTTTCAAAATGAAAGACTCTGATTAGGTAGTGCATTGTTTAGAATGGAAAATTCATCTAGATTATGATTCAATAGTTTTTTATTGGTTTTGAAGTTTTTACTGGTTACTTTTTATTGGTTTTGAGGGTTCATTGATCATTTACATTTTTATATGATGTAATAAATGAGATATAACTATTCTAATACGTAGAATGGTATATATCACCACCCAAACTAGCAATCTCATTAATGTCCTTATGAGATGCTAAGGTGGCACTGTGCAAGACAAGTGCCTACTCTCACCTCAGCACAAATCTCCACTCTTTAGTCCAACTCTTAAAGCCAATTGAGGTTTCTCTACAACAAGATATCTTCCACCACAGGTTAGTAAACCAATGCCTTGTGATGCCTTTTGGGTGATGGAGTTTAGAAGTTAATTTTGAATTTCTTTCCAATCTAAAAATGAAATATATTATGAAAAATGTAGATGAGCAAGTAAAAGACACTCTTATTTTGAGAAACAAACTATGAAAAGTACAATAGAAGACTATTGAGATCCCTTACCAAGTTTAGGGATGAAATACCTTGTTGAATGTCTTAGTATGTGGTTGAAAAAAAAATACTAAGTTTGTTGTCATGTTGCTTCAGACCTGTAGAACTATAGAAAAACATACAAACAAAAAAACAAACAAACAAACACACAAACACACAAACAAAAACCATAAAGCTAAACCCCGCTTTTGGGGCACCTACAAGCCTATGAATGCTTAAATAAAGTATTATTATTTGGTGTAAGTGTCAAGGATATGAAATATGAATAAAATGAATAGTCCAACACTTGAAAGTAATGAGTAGTTTAAAGATATTACAAAAAATGCACATGAGCAAGTAAAAACACTCTTATTTTGAAAAACAAACAATGAAAAGTACAATAGAAGACTATTGAGAGCCCTTACCAAGTTTAGGGATGAAATACAATGTTGAATGTCTTAGTATGTGGCTGAAAACAAATACCAAGTTGGTTGTCATGTTGCTTCAAACCTGTAAAATTATAGAAAAAAAAGCAAAATCCATGAAGCTAAACCCCACTTTTGGACCACCTACAAGCCTATGAATGCTTAATTAAAGTATTATTGAATGGTGGAAGTGCCAGTGATATGAAATATGAACAAAATGAACAGTCCAACACTTGAAAATAATGAGTAGTTTAAATATATTTAGATCTCGAAGATACTACTCGATATGAGAGGCCAAATCCCTTATAGGGTCAAAACTCATATTTTATTTTATACAAAAAATTAAGTTACGACCAACTAGAAATTGATTATTCACTTCTAGAATGCTCAACTATTGCACATAAGTAAAGAAACCTTGAAGGGTTGGAAGATACGTACCTTTAGGCATAAAACCCTTATGAGAGGGTTCACTTACCATGTATATTTGTGGCTATAAATTGAATTTGCAGACATGTGAAACCCTTGTACAACTCCTTGTATTGCGTAAAACTAGTCTTCCTGCACACAAAAAAAACAAATTATAGCTTCCCTATGCCAACTAGATAAAATGTAAGTGCAACCCAAGTGATGAAACCCACTGAAAAATATGAAATTAAGCTTAAGCTAGGGAAGCATTTTTGGATTTTTGTTTTTTGAATTTAAATGAATAGAATTTTGAGAAAATTTTTTAGATTTTTAAATGAATGGTGGTGAAGTGTAACTTACTTTTACCATGCTAATTACTTCTTCCAAAGTTAGATTATAATCACAGCCCTCTCTAAATCGATCATGTATTTTTGGACGAGGAAGTAAGTTTTGAGTCTAGGACTAGTCACCCTCACTCTTGTCTAAGGCAATTCATTGGTACCAAATTCAACTAGCAGCTATTTCCTCTTGATATGCCTTTGGCCAATGTATCAATTAAGGAATTATAAAATATATTGTCCCTTAAGGAGAAACTCCCAACAAGGCTAGTCTAAAGATTATGTTTTAATAACCCTAATCCAAGAAAGAGAAAGTGAGGCTTAGCATCCTAATCCTCTTCTTTTATGTGACTATGTAGCCCCTCAATGGATCAATCCACTAACTTTGTGCAATTTGGAAAAAACCAATAAAATGTATTATGAAAGCACAACATATAACAATAGCCAATAAGAAATATAAAAGAAAAATCAATCTACATGACAAGTTGTTTACATCAAATGAAGTGTTTTTTATATCATAATGGTCCCACATTTTCATAACAAATAAATGAGGTGATGGACTAACCTTATGTAAATTTATTTCTAATGGCTAGTTTGAAACGCTCCCATAAAAATAATGATTTGACTTGTCATCCATAACCCAAAGACCAAGCCATTAATTGACTTTACATTGCTTGAAACCCTCACAAGAGAGGTGATAAAATTATCCAAAGAGGGTGGCACCCTCAAAAACAGCTCCAATAAATCCTCAAATATTGCGTATTAAACTTTAAAAGATGCCTCAAATGAAGGCTCATGCCCAGACCACAAGTCTAGGTCCACCAAGTCAGAGACTTCCATGTACCACCCGACCATAGATTTGGTTGGACCAATTATTTATTTCATCCAATCACCCATGTGCCATATTCCAAGCATGAATGTGGGGCTCGCAAGAAAACAACCAGGGCTTCCTTAGGCTTTACCATGTATCCCGCCATTACTGGTCAAGGGATTTCTAAGCCCTAAACCCTCATCTATACAACTAGGCTTTACACAATCCCACCATTACCGGTCAAGGGATTCTTAGGCCCAAACAAAGAAACATACACCACCATGCTTTACTGCAATCCCGCCAAAACCGATCAAGGGATCGGTAGGCCCTAAACAAGCTTGGATGCCTCCAAATTTCTTCACCAATACCTTGAGGAATTTTCTCTTCTCCACCCTCAGGCTTTACCGTGTATCCCACCATTATCGATCAAGGGATTCCTAGGCCCTTGGGAATTTTATTGAGACCATCTTACTCGGTTCCAAAACTATCCAACAATCCAAATCTAAACCAAATGAAAGAACCTCATCGCACCATGGCTATCTATAAATGGAAAGGCAAGTTTGAAACCATTGTCACACCTAGAAAAACACATGCCAATGACAACAAGAGAACCAAATACACACATGCATGCTAAAACTAGCAAGGAAATCATACATGCAAATTGATACATGCAAGTAATCTCGTTGTAGTCACTTGATCCAACTCTTCCTTGCTTGATCTTTGCTTTCCTTTGCTTCTGTGATCACTTAGAGAAAACCCTGGCTACGGGTAAAACTCAAAGGTAACCTCTAACCAATCTTTTGGATTGAAAGCTACACCTTTCAATCTAAAGGGGATCCCTTCTATAACTTAGTCTAAATGATTGGTTATGTTTCAGCCTATTGACTAGATCTAATTGGATTTGAGAAATGTTGGTATGGAAAAGGACAGAAAAAACCATTGGGTATGGAGTCTGTTTGACAATAGGGTACTGCTTACAAGGTATATGAACAGAAAACAAAGGCAAGGTAGCAACAACTTTCTTAGACAATTTATCATTTAGCTGTGATATAAGCAAGTAGGGATAAATACCAAAAAATATAGCAAGTAATGAATTTTGTTTAAGATATCTAAGTGGAAAACATATAGTAGTTTGTCATTAGTAAAACTGAGCTAACAAATAGAGTTCAATTTCAATAACTTAATTTCCAAAATGTAGAAGACATATGGGAAAGATTATGAAACAAAAGAGATAACAATTACTAGAAGACATACCAGAAAACCATCACACAAGAATCTCTGAATTTCTGAACAAATAACACCGGTCACAATAGCTTATATTAATGTCAAACTATATACAAAATATATCAAAGTTTTGTAAAAAAATTCCAACCCTTTCTCATTCTTCAGAAACTGTCTTTATAGGAAAGACTGCAACTTACAACATGTTTCTAGCATATCTTAATTACAAAATCTAAAAATAACAATGTATTTTATCAAATACATGCATATGAAAAATCTTCCAAACCTATCTATATCTAGATATAACAATGTACTACAAATGAAGCTAGAAAATAGGTTCATAAATAGTGACTGATTTTTTACCTTCTTTGCTGGAATATCGTACACTATCATTCCTTAAAAAACATGGTTTGTTGAACGATTCCTCCTTTCGGGATTTCCATTTTGATATCGTTGATAGTCTCATTGCTATCTTTTTCAAACTGGAAAATATCAATTTCGCTGACGAGCCAACTATTAGTGCTTTTATCTATCTGCTTGTCAAAAATGCGATGACAATGAAACTTTCAGCGCCCTTTCAATTCTGCCGGTAAAAACGTTGATAAGTGGGTTTTCGGTCTATAGATCGAAATTTCATTTTGACAACGAGAGATCAAAACTGAAGAAACAAGCATCAACTTAGCTCAGGGTGCTAGTTGCCTCTAACAAAATATCCACATTGGCCATCCTTTGTCTTTTACTCCTCTGAGTCTCCATAATATCTCCCTGATTTGAATCTTTCACTTTCTTTGGCCTTTTTGAGCTGGTAGCCTTCTCCTTATTTATGATCATGTCCTTCAAAGGAGTCTTATCCACATCTATGACCTCCTTGGCTAGTTCAGGGTTATGCTTTAATTTTATGTTTAATCTTAGCTTGTTATAGGGCTTGGTGTGAGGTTTCTTCCCACCTTTAAACATTTCAGCTAAGGTGGGCTCCTTCTCAAATGAGGTATGTCCGACTTCAGGCTCAATTATTTTATCCTTAGCATTCTCAGTCAATTGACTCTCTGTTGGCAAGTCTTCAATAGGAGGATGGGCCTTTTGCATTTTCCTGAGCCTATCACTTTTCCTGGTGTAAACCTTAGGAAACTAAGGAACCATAGGAGGGGTTTTTTCAGTTTTTTTTTTTTTTATTCCTTGTCTGTACAAAGGAGGTCCTATGAGAGGAAGTTTTTTCTTCATGATTTTGTGTTTGGCTAATTTTCTTCTTACTACCCTTTTTCCTACCTCTCTTTGATTTTGCAAGTTGACACTGAAACCCTCCCCAAAACAAAAAGTGCTTCCAAGTTATCCCAACCCTCCTTAATTGACTTTCAATTAATAATTTTATCAGGCTCTTGTTGTATACGAAATGAGATGATGTATATGTCCTAGCTCAAACTTTCACAAACATGTGTTTTAAACTCTCCTGTAGAAAATAAGGGGTGTTAATCTTAATTGACCTGCAATATGAGCCAAGAATTTAAAGTTAAACAAGTTGACCCAGTTGTAGCGTCCCTCACAGGTGAAATAGGACTGGGTGATTCGAAGCAAACAATGTCATTCATCTTTTAACCACGATCTATGCACCCCTACTCTCTAGTTAGCTTCTTTAAATTCGTCTTTCAAAAATAAAGGCACATCGACTCCAACTAAGACATGGCTTCTGAAGGCTTTCTCCCCGTCTGTAGGAAAACCTCTAACCTCAGCTATTAATTCCTCTGTTACCTGAAAGGAAATTCCTCCTACGACCACCTCCTGACTGTCGAATCCTTTAGCAAATGATCTGGCAACTTCGTCATGGAAATCGTTACACCACCTGAAAAATTATACCCATCACACTGCTTGAAACTGTTGTCGGATATTTGGATATATCTCAAGCAAATCAGGAACCTTGGGTTTACTTTTGTTCAATTTCCCACTTCTTCCCATATTTTCCACTACTAAATGAGAACACAAGATCTGGGCTTGTGATTCGATCGCTTGATCTCTGGGGAAGACTAACAACTTACACTCATAAGGCGTAAGGAATAAAATCAATCAAGAGGTGGGTTAATGAATGTTACCGAATTGGGTAAAAACCACAAGACGTGGCAGAGTATATTATAATAACAAACTGACATAAAATCTATGAAAAATCTCACTAGTAATCATGAATCTTACCCATATTATCTCGCGACGGTGATAACCATCAATAGATCACGTGACCTCACTCAACCGAGTCATCAACGCATGTTTTCTAAATGATTGTTCTGTCGTTGACATGGATGGTGTAAATTTTGAATTTTCATCATTTGGCACTCATATCCTAATTGTCTATGCAATTTCCTGCTTCTATTTTCAAATTCATGATAACGCTGACAAACCCATTGTCAACGCATTTTTTAAACCTTGAAAACAACAATAACATTGATATTCACATTATCATCACTTTTTCATGTTTATTATAAGTTTATCATTGATAGTCCCGTTGTTAGCGTTTTTTCAAAAAATAAATTTACAGAGTAAAAAATGTGATAACAACTTCTATGTCCTTCCGTTGCCTTCCTTTCTCCAATGTTAGAGTGTTCCAAGAATTTCTAAGTGTGCAAGAGTATGGGAGAGAGAGAATGGAGAGAGATCTAACCCAAAACTCTCAAAATATTTTGAACTGATCCTCAAAATCCTTTTTATTAATGAGGTCTCTATTTTCTTCAATTTCCACTAATTTCCTTCACATGCAACATGTGACCTTTCAACTTCCTTTTCTCCTATTTTCCATTATTTTCATAACTAAAATGTCAATTAATAGCTATTTGCCTTTTCAAAGCCTTTTTCATTTCCTTTGCCAAATTCCTTAGCCATAATAAACGAAATGAACATCCACTAGGATGTTTTGCCCAACATTCAGCTTGAATTATGTGTGTTGTGACCTTGGTCTTATTTTTCCTTTATTAACTTGACCCGGGGTTGTTACATACCCCTCCCCCTTAGGGGAACACCATCCCTCAGTGTTATATGACACCTAGAACCAACAAGACTGCTGAAAAGCAAAACAATTGCCCATGGAGCTTTATAACTTAGCTTGATGCAATAATTACAATGATCAACCTGTTGAAAAGCAAACCAACATGACAAACATAACACCATGATACCCATACCAGAGCTTTATAACTGTTGTAGCGGCTACAACCACCCTCCAAAATTTTGCCTTAGCCCATTTTGGAGCCTCCCTACCAACCTTACACAACACCTTGCCTTTCTTCGTCAAGTCCTTAAGCTTCAAGTGCTTTCCTCACACAAAGGCAGCCTGTCGATCACAGTCAATCCATCCCCCACATAGGCTGCTCACCTGGACTTGGTCCATCTATAGGTTGAGAAGATTCCCCTTGAAAATTGCACATTTCTGGAGTGAAACCAGCCTTCCCTCTAGAAATTGCACAATCCCATCTAATTGCTTGTTGGGCTCTAGGATTGCGCAATCCTGCCAGCCAACCCTCCCAGCAGCAGGTTGTTCAGCCCAGGATTTGCACAAATCTGGGCAGCAATCAGCTACTCAGCCCAGAAATTGTGTAATCCCCTTGGGCAACCAACCCAACTCCCAACCAGAAATGCACAACTTTCTCCAGCAGTCGAGCAATCTCTTGCATGTGCAGCTGAGTTGACCAATTCCCTTCGGGACCGAGAAAAATAGACTTGCAAGCATAGGCTGCTTCTCCTAAGCCAGCATGCAAAGGCATCCCTTGTCTCAGGGATCTATGTTTAGCAGTTGGAGGTTACATGCAAGGAGCAATTCAAAAACCTCCCACCAAGTGTTGCTTCCCCTAGATTTGGGGCATGCAGGTCCACCAAGTGTTGCTTCCCCTAGATTTGGGGCATGCAGGTCACAACCTCGATGTTATCGAAACTCATCAATCGGACGCTACAGATCTCATTCCTCACATCAACCTTGTAGCTCTGACATCCTACATCACATCTAGGAGCAGTCAGCACATTCAGCTCAACTGTCTTGGGGTAAGCCCCCTTCCCATGCCTTGTGCTGCATTTCTGTCGCTTTTTGTGTTTTCACTTGTATGAGAAACGTTTGCTTGATTTCTTCGAGCGCTTGTTGTTGTTTACATGTATATTAGCTTGTCCTAGCTTTGTTTCAGTTTTTGTTTCTATCTTACTGTTGTTGCATGCATGAAATTATTTTGCATAGATGTTCGCCCAACCAGCGAACTACCTCACCCACATGCATGTTGATCTGTTTGTTGAATCTTTCATTCGTGTTTTTCATGCACTAGTAATCACTTCTACTATCACTTAGTGTCGCCATGCATTCATTGACTTACTTGCTTTCAATTGTCCGTCGGCGAGTTGGGCCAACCTTGGCCTGGGCTCTGCCTTCACCAAGGCTGCATTGCGCAATCTGGGAAAGGAAGGCTCACCTTCCTCTCCAGATTTGCGCATTCCTTTCCAGCACTAGTGTCCAGGACTGGTTTTATCATTTCTGGAGGACAGTGGCTGCTTGGCCCAAGAAATTGCGCAAATCTGTCCCTGGGCTAGCAGTCCTTCCCAGCTGGAATTGCGCAATCCTAGCAGTAAGCAGATAGACTAGACTATGCATTGTGCAGTTCCAGCAGTCAGCCAGTCTCCCAACAGCCCAGACTATGCCTTGTGCAGTCTTAGCAGTTGGTCTCCCGACCTCCCGGCCGAAATTGCAACCTTCATGATCATGCACCCAGGTATGTTGCAAGTCAGTTCTCATGTTCATTTTGGTTTTCATCTGACAGATTGCTTGCCTTGAATGTTGCCATGTCTCCAGGTATCACAGGTGTTCATCTGCCTCTCAGCAGTACAGGTACAATGGTTTCCAGGAGAGCAGAGACGAAGACACCATTCAGAGCACGCTTGGGGATGTAGTCGATCAAGTGTCTATGAGCTTGCCTACTCACAAAGACATCAAGTTGTTCATAGACAAGGACATCAAGCAACATCACAACGAGCAACATCATGAACAACAGTTGAAGGCAGCATACCGAATGCAGTAAACGCAACGAATGCAAGAGGAAGGTTGTTGACAACACAGAGGCGGAACAAGGTTGCAAGCTCAAGCAAGTCCATTGATGATGAAATAAACTTTGGAGACTTTGGCTATGAAGTGACGACACGACATGAAGATCACGCGAAAGCAGAAGATGGAACAAAGAAGGAGTTGTATGTGCTAAAGCAACAACTCAGGAAGAATATGAAGCTGCACAGACAGACGAATGATTTGCAACAAGAATAGGAACAACAGTGGGCACAACATGCACTCACGGATGAAACTGCACTCGTACAAGTTAAGGATCCATCCCAGCAGCTAACACGGAGCTGACATGGTGAGCAGTGTTGTTGATCGCATGCAAGGGATTCAGTAACATGCATGTCGTTGAGTGCACACATGAAATCCAACCCATTCAACACACTCACCAAGGTGATGACAAGAACCAAGTCGAATTGGGGTTGAACATGTACTTCTGCAAGTTGATGTGCATGACCACCAGTACACACTTGAAGATCAGCACAAACACTATGCATCAGTGTGTTGTCGGTTCAACCGTACCAAGAAAACCATGCACATGTTAGCAGACGAGTTAGATGAAGGGGCCGAACCAATGCACCGGTTGCAATGGAGGCAAGAGTTCGCTTCAACAAGATGTCACCATAAGGTGCATGCACACCATCATAGATGACCAAGCTCAACATCAACTCACCACCTTCACCATCACAAGCATGTCAAAGAGTTGGTCTCATCGCAACGGACCGAGTGCGAGTGATGTCTTGTAAGGCTTGCTCAAGCCATGTTTTCTCACATGAATACATGTGCATTGTAATGTTGAGTTGTGTCAAGTGTAAGTCAAGTGTCAATGGTTGGATGTAACAGTCATAGAGTAGGTGAAGAGTCATGAGGATAGTTGAACTGTCACAAAGGGGAATGTCAAGGCTCACCCCACCCTTTGCTATAAATAGTCACTCATAACTCATTGTATAGGATTTTGGTCATCCAAGCTTCTAATAAGACTATATTGAAGAAGGCTTGGACAATATTGTAATGCGCCTTGGCTTCTCCACTGAATAGAGCTAGTACATCTCTTTGGAGGAGCAGGCGGATGTGGTTGTAACGTTCCACTCTTGGGGCTAGCAGGCTTACATGGTGTATTGTATGATTGTGACTTACACTTCTTTATATAATAAGAGCCATCACATTTTCATGCATATGTTGTTATTGTAGTTGGACTGCTCTAGTTGCCTTAATGATATATGTTGTTTAACTTATGTACTTATGTATGAACTGATTTGTGTGCAACTATATGAATCTTGTTGTTAATGTGTTGCATATGTTGTTATTGTCGTCACCGTCCATGTAGACTGCTCTGCCGAACATCAGACAGACCTTTCACATGAACCTTGCTGTAACAACCGTCACACTCGTCTCGGACTAATCTGTAAGTGTTGTTCTTGTTATCTTACCTTGTATGATGTGACTGCCACATCCGAGTGGACTTCTCCGCTAGAAGATGTGCATGTCATTTTGTGTTGTGTGTTCCTAGCCGAGTTGAGACTGATCCCTTTCAACCTAGAACTCACCTTCACCTTATTCTCCCTTCGAAATGTTGGAACCTCTCATACACCTCCCTTGACTCACTACATCAGTCACACCCTTGCTACCGATAGAGTTATCTTACTTGCCTCTGTGCAACATCGCGGTCAAGGCATTACATTACGACCCACTGCTGGGACTCCTACACCAAATGGTCTGAGGTCTAATTGGGACTTCTTACCGAGGAGATCCCCTTGCATGTTGGCGGGTCTAGCATCGTCAGCAATAACATAACTCGTTGTGGTATTTACAATAACAACCATACATAAATATGTACATATACCAAAACTCATTTGCCTTCACCGACAAATAATGAAGGATACATAGCTTGCATCTTATCAGCCATCTCCCATGTAGCTTCAACAGGCCCAAAGTGCTTCCACTGCACTTTAACTTGCCTGATTCAGAGCATGACTTGTTTCCACTTCAAAATGCACTGAGGTTCTGACTATAATTCTGCTTCTAGCTCCACCTGCAATATAGAGCAATCAATCACATGATCAACATCCTTTACATATATTTTAAGAAGTGAACATAGAAAACATCATGGACTTTCACTGTCGAAGGCAGTGCAAGTTTGTAGGCCACTAGTTTGATCCTCTTAAGGATCTCGAAAGGTTCGCAATATTGAGGTGCCAACATCACACATGACCCAATCCTTAAGGAGCTCTTCTTGGGCTTGACGCACAAGTACACATGTTCCCCAACCTCAAATTCCTTAAATTCCCTGTGCTAGTCTGCATAACTTTTCTGCATGTCCTGTGTTTCCTTTAGATTTTGCTTGATAACCTACATTTTTTGTTCCATGTCTGCCAACATATCTGGTCCTATTAACACCCTATTCACTGGATCACTCCAACTGATGGGAGTATTACAACTTTGCCCATAAAGTGGTTCAAACATACTCATATGCAATGACCCCTGATACCCTTTGTTGTAAGCAAACTATACCAATGGAAGGTACTCTTCCCACTTAATGCATAACATACATTCTCAACATGTCTTCCAAAATCCTATTGGCCCTCTCATTTTGTGCATCTTTCTACGGATGATAAGTTGTACTGAAGTCCAAATCTATATCCAAACATGCAAATAATTCCTTCCAAAACCTAGAAGTGAACTTAGCATATTTGTCTGACACAATCTTCTTCAGAACACCATTCAACCTCACTATATCCCTTATGAAGACTTGTGCTACATCACTAGGTGAATAAGTTGACTTAACCGCTATGAATTGAGCTACCATAGTCAACTTTTCAACCACAACCATGATCGAACCATGTTGTCTAGATGTCCTCAACAAACCTGTAATGAAATCCATGGAAATGACCTCCCATTTCCACTCTGAAATTGGAATCAGCTATAGTAAACCATCTGAATGCCTGAAATTTGATTTTACATATTGACAATCCAAACATTTAGCCACAAAATCCGCCACTTCGTTCTTCAGATTCGGCCAATAGTATAACTTATCCACCATTGTTAATATCTTTTGATATCCTAGATGACTTGAATATGGCTTGACATGAAATTCTCGCAGGATAAGCTTCCTGAGTTCACTGTTGTCTGGCACATAGATCTTGTCCCTAAATCTGACCAAACCATCTGCTATGAGACGATAGTCCATGTCCTGATCACTTGTACCCTGCTTCTGTAACATGTGCCTAAGCTCCCTATACATGTCATCCTATTGTCTTTCCCGTAAGATCTGATCATGTAATTATGTCCCATATGAACTCATAGTTGCTATGTGATTTACCTATACTCTTATGCTAAGAGCATCTGCAACCCTGTTCTCTTTTCCTTTAATGTACCTGATCTCAAAGTCAAACTCACTGATCGTGGCCAACCACCTACCTTGCTTGGCATTCAGATTCGGTTGGTCAAATAAATATCTCAGCCCACTGTGATCACTCATCAGAATGAACCTCTGCTAAGAAGATAGTGCTTCCACATCTTCAATGCATGTATGATCGCTACCAACTCAAGATCATGCGTCACATAGTTTTTCTCGTGCTCATTTAGTTTCCTTGATTCATAGCATATCACGTGTCCCTCCTACATCAAGACTCCACCAATTCCTCTCTCGCAAGCATCTGTACACACCACAAACTCTTTATCTAGATATGCAATCTTGAGAACTGGATCATTTGTCAACAATTGCTTCAACTGCTCAAAACTTGTTGCACACTCCTCTGTCTGTTCAAATTTCTTTCCTTTCCTCTATAATGATGTGATAAGATAGGCAATCCGTGTGAAGTTTTTGAGAAACCTCCTATAGTAACCCGCTAGCTCCATGAATGATCTGAACTCATCCAAATTCCTAGGATCTACCCATTCCATGATGGATCTTATCATTTCCGAATACACTGCTATTCCTTCCTTGGAAACCACATGTCCCAAGCAATGTACCTATGTTTGAAAGAAACTGTATTTACTAAGCTTGGCATACAATTGATTCTCTCTTAGCAATCTCAATGCTACTACTAAGTGTTCAACATGCTCTTCCTCATTCTTAGAATATCAATATATGATCAATGAATACAATAAAAAACCTATCTAGATAAGGACGCAACACATTATTCATCAAGCACATGGAAGTAGTTGGAGCAATAGTCAAACCAAACGAAACTACAAAAAATCATAATGTCCATACTTGTTTCGGAAAGTAGTCTTGTAGATGTACTCTTCTTTAATGCGTACCTGATGATACCCTGATCTCAAATCAATCTTTAAAAACATCGTTGCTCCCTTCAACTGGTCAAACAAGTCATCAATCCTCAAAAATGGATACATGTTCTTGATGGTTACCTTGTTCAACTGCTTGTAATCAATGCACAATCTAAGAGTACCATCCTTCTTCTTCACAAACAACATTGGTGCACCCCACGACGATACACTTGGCATAACATATCCCTTTTCAAGCATTTCCTTCAACTAAAACTTCAATTCCAATAACTCTAGAGCGCTAATCCTGTACAGTGCCTTTGTTGTTAGTGTTGCTCCTAGTACCCACTCAATAGAAAATCCCACTTCCCTGTGAGGCAACAACTTTGAAATCTCTACTAGGAATACATCCTGAAACTACTGCAAGACATGATACTTATTCAAGACTTTCGCATCATCAACATCATTACCTTTATCACTGAAAATATGTACTGGAAATAACACACACGCTATCCTGTGACTACGCTACGCCTGCATTTTTGTAACCATTCTAACTGATGTAGCCTTCTTCTTACCCTACAAGATTCTTTGTTCTCCATTATCATTCAGACACTCAATAACATTGTCATAACAATCTACTTTGGTCTTGTGAAGATACAACCAATCCATACCCAAAAGCCTATTGTATGATCCAAATGGAAGTACATTTGGATGTGTTGTAGAAATTCCCACTATAGATCAACAGATTATGCAATATACTAAAGCAAAATACAAGATCTACTTCTACAACAAACTTTGAATAAGCTTAATCGAATTAAGCAAGATCAATGAGAACACTTATAACTGAGAATGAGAAATCAATCACACATAACACGGAAGAAATAACCTGGGGAAAGCCTCAGCCTAAAACCCTAACTCTGTATTATCATACAAGTGGAAAATAGTCACAGAATTACACAAAGCCTTAGCTTGGAAGCCAACCAACACTCAGTATAATCCCTCTGCTGCTCATAGATAGTCAAAGGCCTCTCACAAACCTTCTCCTCTGCCCTCCAAGCCTCCTATTTCCTTGCGTAGTTTTTCTTGGGGTCCAATGCTTCCACACATGTGAATTCCCACCTCACACTGCTCACTTGGCTCAGTTGTAACTGCGCAATCCTGAAGGAGATAAGTCCTTCTGCATAGATGAGTTTCCTTTATAGGAAACATCCATCCAACTGATAGTACGTTGTCCCTCCTCTGATCTCAACTGGGTCTCTGTCTGAACTGACATGCATGAGTTATTTATGAGAGAATATTTAGTTATCTGAAGTGTAGTAGTTACATGCATGCAAGCATTAACTAACTGAACTTACATTAATTCAACAAACTGTTTGAATTAATCTAACTGGACTTGACTCAGTTAACTAAGTCAACTAATTACAACTCAATGTTACAAATCATCCTTATCTCTTTAACTGATGGATAAATTCCTCAATTAATGGAGAAACCGTTGCATGTCCCCACATAGACTTCATGTTTGATTTTCTACAACTAATTAACTCAAGATGAATTAATTAATTATTTTACAAACATGTGCTAAGATCAAATTCGAATTTTACTTCACTATTTTAGTTCAGGGACTAACTAAAATAGGAATCTATCCCGAACTGCTATTTTTAGCAATGTTATTTATAGCACTTCCATTTTTCATTCCTTGTTGCTCAGTCCAGCACTAGTACCTGAACTACTATTTATAGCAGTGCTATTTTTAGCACTTCTATTTTAGCATTTCTTGTTGCCATTTTCAACACTCCCTCTGAACAAGAAAGGCATTCAACTTGAACCCGATCCTGTACCTTTGGAATTTTCTGCATACAACACTTCTCCCAAGTGCTATTGCTCCAACAACTCTAGAAACAAAAAAAAACTCCCAACTGACCTCTCTGTTGGGCTAGAAACATACTCTGGTGCTGAAGCTCCCTTTGCCGTTGACAAGTGCTCCCTCTCTAACCTCTGAGCTGCTGCAACACTCCTTGCATCTCGCATTGTTGCACACCTCTCTGTGCCATCTTGCACTGGTGCAACACTCCTGTGCCTCTCGCATTGTTGCAGCCTGCTAGCTCTGCACTATCTTGGGATTCTTACATTGTAGCTCTCTCTGCTACTCCATCGGCATCTGTCTCTACCCACTCAGCCAGTCCTGCTACTCCTCATCGGGGCTCCTGTAGCAAGGTCTAATCAAAGAGGTTGGGTACCTCAATGATCCTACCCCTATTCCAGCCTTCTTGGGACTATCACTCCACATCGCCCCACCTCCAACCTGGAGGTATGGATGCATGTCATCCCTTTGCCCACTTGGATCGAAATTTCCCCCTATTGGAGGTCTCTGCATGAGTAGATATCTCTACTCGATCTCCTCTCGGCTTCTCCACAACCTCCTAAAGTTGCTTCATCAATTGTGGCTCCTCCACAATTGTCTGAGACTTCTCTTGTGGTAGCATGTTGAGAGGTAATGTACTCTCTCTCTCAACCACCAAGTCTCCACCAGTTTCCTTGCTCCTCAAGGCTTTGCATGCATCTTGAACCTTAAGAGAATACAGGTTCTTGACTTGTGAACCGATCTGCTTCACCTGTCTAGTGATGATGTGTCTAAGGAAAACCTTTCCCTTACTGAAGACTACATCATAGCCTCTGTCTTCCAGCATCGTGATTGACACCAAGTTTTTCTTCAGTCGTGGTACATACTTGACATCGGTCAAGGTAATGTGAGCTCCATTCTCCCTCTGAAAAACAACTGTGCCTACACCTGAGACACTATACTTTTCATCATTACCCATCACGATCCGCATTTGGAGATCCTTCTCCTCCAAGGTACTGAACAAACTCTTGTCGCCGGTCATGTGGAAAGAAGCTCCACTGTCAAGAAACCAACCACTTCCCACCATGGATGAAACCATGCATGTGAAAAATGTAAAATCCAACTAGAACTGTGAGGCCAGTGCCTCACCTTCTGATCCTTCCACGGATCCCTTCTTGGATTTCCTCAATGGACAATTTGTAGCAAAATGGCCCACCTCCTGGCAATG
The DNA here is from genome assembly GCA_031772625.1 of Pinus tabuliformis. NCBI lineage: Eukaryota > Viridiplantae > Streptophyta > Pinopsida > Pinales > Pinaceae > Pinus > Pinus tabuliformis. The sequence goes on from CM062816.1 coordinate 205,669,132, forward strand.
AAAGCATCACACTTTCAATTTGTCAAACTTCTTCCCACCATGGGAAGAACTTGAATTGGAATGAGAATCCTTCTCCTTCCCTTTCTCTGCCTTACTCGCTAAGGCACAATTTTCTTCATCCTCCTTGGATGATGAAGATCCATCTTTGGTGCTTCTCTTTATCTCCTCTTGCATCAGATTTGACCAAAGTTGTTCCCAATCTGACAGTTTTTCTCTTCCATTAACCGAGTCTTGGTAGCTATGCCAGCTCTTAGGAAGACTGAGGAGTGCAAAACTCACCATGTCATCATCAGCAGTCGTGATCCCTACACTTCCAAGCTCATCCCTGCAGGTGGTGAGCTAGTTCAGATATGTAGAGATCGCGTTGCCCTTTTCACACTTGATCTTTTGAAGCTTGTCTTTCAGTGCCAGCTTCCTCTGATCGTTGTTGTTATGGTATATATCTTTCAATGTTTTCCACATTGAAAATGGTGTGTCCTTCCCATCGAGACTCGAGATTATGTGGTCTCAAACTCCCTCCAGAAGGATTCTCCTTGCTCTAGCCACACATTTCTTCAATTCCGCTAATTGAGTAGCATCAATCAACTTGGGGACTTCTTGATCAATGAAGTCCTTTAGACCGTTATCCTCTAATACTACCTCCATGCGATCCTTCCAAGCTATATAATTCGAGCTGCCATCAAGGGCATACTCGAGTCTTAAACCACTAAATGCCATCGGTGAAATTGAGATGTGATAAGAACTCGATTTCAATATTCAGAAATCACAAACTTCGAACTTCTCCTTCTTGTATACTGTTCTTCACCTTGATCACCTTTGCTCTGATACCATGTAGAAATTTCTCTATGGATCAACTAGCTCTGATACCATGTAGAAATTCCCACTATAGATCAACAGATTATGCAATATACTAAAGAAAAATACAAGATCTACTTCTACAAAAAACTTTGTGGAAGCTTAATTGAATTGAGCAAGATCAATGAGAACACATATAACTGAGAATGAGAAATCAATCACACATAACATAGAAGAAATAACCCGGAGAAAGCCTCAGCCTAAAACCCCAACTCTGTATTATCATACAAGTGGAAAATAGTCACAGAATTACACAAAGCCTTAGCTTGGAAGCCAACCAACACTCAGTATAATCCCTCTGCTGCTCATAGATAGTCAAAGGCCTCTCACAAACCTTCTTCTCTGCCCTCCAAGCCTCCTATTTCCTTGCACAGTTTTTCTTGGGGTCCAGTGCTTCCACACATGTGAATTCCCACCTCACACTGCTCACTTGGCCCAGTAGTAACTACGCAATCCTGAAGGAGATAAATCCTTCTGCATGGATGAGGTTCCTTTATGGGAAAAATCCATCCAACTGATAGTACACTGTCCCTCCTGTGATCTCAACTGGGTCTCTGTTTGAACTAACATGCATGAGTTATTTATGAGAGAATATTCAGTTATCTGAAGTGTAGTAGTTACATGCATGCAAGCATTAACTAACTGAACTTACATTAATTCAACAAACTATTTGAATTAATCTAACTGGACTTGACTCAGTTAACTAAGTTAACTAATTACAACTCAATATTACAAATCATCCTTATCTCTTTAACTGGTGGATAAATTCCTCAATTAATGGAGAAACTGTTGCATGTCCCCACATAGACTTCATATTTGATTTTCTACAACTAATTAACCCAAGATGAATTAATTAATTATTTTACAAACAACTGCTAAGATCAAATTCGAATTTTACTTCACTATTTTAGTTCAGGGAATAACTAAAATGGGAATCTATCCGAAACTGCTATTTTTAGCAATGCTATTTATAGCACTTCCATTTTTCATTCCTTGTTGCTCAATCCAGCACTGGTACCTAAACTGCTATTTATAACAGTGCTATTTTTATCACTTCTATTTTTAGCATTTCTTGTTGCCATTTTCAACATTGATGTAGACATACCATTCAAATCAAATGCACAAGCTCTTACCGAATGATGAACTCTCTTCTTAGTACTTGTAGCCAACTGCACTAACCAAGACTCTACATGCACTTCTTTTCTCAAACCACACGTATCCACTAGGTAAGGGTTAACATAACTACAATTAGATCCAGTGTCAATCAAAATATAAATAACTTGATCGCAAAGCTTATCGTCCATCTCAATAATAGATGCCTAGTGATCCGCCTGCCCACTATCCAATGCTGCATAGATCTGAGGAATGCTCTGTCCAACATCCCAAATTGTCTGTACTCCTTGTGCACTATAAATCTGAGGCCTGCCGCCCTTATATGACAGATAATCCTTCTTGAGATTCTCCTTGCTGCATATCCAACACTACAACTATCCCTTACCCACACCTTTATTTTTCCACACTACAAGTTGTGGCCCAAGTCCCTTTCCAACTACATTAAAATTCCTGTAAGGAACAACATTCTCTTTCTCACCTGCATCCCGAGGTCTTGTTCTCTTCAGTGGCCATTTACCCTTAGTCTTGTCTTCCCTTTCCAACATATCTGAGACTCTGTCTTATGCTTTGATTGCTCGTCACGATGTTTCAACTTTCCAATGACTTCTTCCAGTGATCAAGGCTCATCATACTCAATCGTATCCTAATTATAATGGTAATCCACTGAAAAATGTCTGAACTTTGGCCTTCTCATCCTTAAGATACAATACATACCTCAATAACTCCAAGAACTGAGTCATGTACTCCTCATTTGTCATCGATCCCATCTTCAACTCATAGAACTCCTTAGTTTTATTGTCATAGTACCTCTATGATAAGTACTTCTTCCTAAAAAGTGTCTTGAATTCATGCCAACTCAACTCCTCCATCTTGATGTCTTTAACCCGCTTCACATCTTCCCACCATATGTATGCTTTCCATTTGAGGCTGAAAATAGCTATCCTGGACATCATGTTTTCTGTGTAATCATGCAACTTAAAGAATTTCTTCATTCTAAGCAATCATGCCTTTGCATATTCCAGTTTATTCAACTCTACATCAAATGTCGGTGGTTTCAATTTCTTGAAAATATCCGATAAATATCCTCTATCATTCCTTTCGTAAGTATGATAGTGATGATGACCATGGTAACTGTCTAAACTAGAACCAGAATAAATCCCATGTTCACTTCCTCTCCTATCAGGTGTATCCAAGAATATTCCTTCCCTAACAATATCATCCTTGTCCATCATTAGATCTGCTACCATAGGCTCCATTAGTCCTGTCCTCCTATCAATGATTGATCTTAAGCAATCCCTGTCTTTGCAAGTTTGACAAACTCTGAAGGGTAATTGCAATAACCTCTGCTTGTTTCTCCTGTGCCGTAGCAAGTCCCTCTTATGACTGAATGGTTCTGTTATTATTTTCTTTGAAACTTCTTATTTTTGCCTTCAAAATTCTCAAAGTGTCTGCCATATGATGGGAATACTCATCACCATGTTAATCATCTGATCTATAGGGAGAGTCTCATGAACTATAATCCACCATTTTGCTAGTTATCTTTCATCATCTTCTTCCTACAAGAATATCTTGTCAGATAACTAAACATAAACATAACCATCACACCTCAGTATAGTTCAGGGGAGGATATCTCATCTACAAGATCAACTAGATTAACATGATACATGTACGATCATAATCATAGCAATATATCGACATCATGCATGACAACAACAATTGCATACCATGACCTCATGCACGACAACCATGCCCATAACAAATCCATATACAACTGGTATGCATTCATGACAAACACATCCCAACAACAACATAATCAACTTCTACATGACAATACAACTATAATAATGACCGCCACCATGCATACATAAAAATCACATATACAAGCTTCATGTATGCATGAAAACCACATTCTGACCAACTAATCCAAGTGTCGAACCGCGCTCTGATAGCACTCTGTGGTATCAGATATCACCTAAATAGAGTGCAACTCGCTCTAATACCACTCTGTAACATCCTCCTCCCACACTCACCCAAGTTCACCGGTCCATTGGGGTAAATATGTGACTAAGAGTTACTATGATATGACCCAACCTCTTAGGTACAGTTACAGAAGTGGAATCATCAAACCAAAACTTTATTGACCACCCGCAGGAACTATAGGCCCCCCAGGAGCTAAGCAACCGCTCCAGGTGCCCAACCCCTGAGTTAACTTGACTTTTAATTATCTGGACACCCAATCACTCCATGACAACACAAGCTAGTGATTGTAACCCCCCATTTTCTCCCAGAAGCCTGCTTTCTAGTGACTGTAGACTAAATTACTCAGTCTTGTGCGAGTGACCCTGAGATCTTAGCCACTTTTTAGGGCTAAGATCCAAACCTTTACCCAGAACTTGATGAAACTCTTAGAAATGATATATGACACAAAGACAAAGCCTTTAACTCAAAAATTGATCAAGGACTTAACCTGACCCATCCTAACCATGACATACATTTCGTCAAATGCATCGTGAACATGTAATCTACACGTCATAATTACATATCTAAACATAGGGGTCTCATGCTATATGAGATTTTTCACGAAGGTCTGATGGCTTCTCTCAATAGTTGCAATGTCATATAATACATGCATTCATTTACTAATCAAAACATGATGAGATCCATAACTAAAGTCTATCATAAACCATGCTTATAACCAACATATAACCAGAATAATAACAATGCTAGAACATAAGTATTAGGGTGTTTTCACAATGCATTATATTAGATATCATTTTGGGATTCAATTGCGTTAAGTAATTCATTCATGTATGACCATTTCCATGAGAGGAAGTCGTAACTAACTAATTTCTCATGATTCTTGAATAGTTCACTTAGCACTCATTGCATCTGGTGATGCTCACAGGGGTGAAGAAGTGGGATTGTGTTATGAAACCAGCTCACAAAAAGATAGAAAAGAGAGATCCACGCCTTAGAATTCAGCCTCTTCGAGGGGGCAACCTCCTTTACATTACATAAATGAACAATTCTTGGATGATACAAATGAAAATACCTCCTTTCTATATATAGGAGTCTAAGTGGTCCCAATACAATCAAAGCCTACATAACAATAATATTGTAGGGCACAACAATAACAATAGTGGGCTTCTATGTGGCACAATAGTAACAATATGGGCACTACATGGGTACATCAATATAAATAAGGGGTATAACTACAATAGTAATGGGGTAATCACTAGTATTATAGGGACCCAACATGCCCCTCTCCTTCAAAAAAGTGTTGTCCTCAACGCTTGAGTAGTTCAGGATACTTCTGCATAAAATTCTCGTCCTCCCATGTGGAATCTTCAGGGGATAAGTTCTTCCACTTGATAAGGTACTCTGAAATTGATCGATTTCGTAGCTGTCGAGTTCTTGTTTCTATAACTGCTTCCGGTTCCAATATAATTTTTCCTTCTTCGTCAAGTTCTGGCAATATTGTTTGAACTGGGAGCTTGTCGCCTATAACCTTCTTTAAGCATGAAACATGGAAAACTGGGTGCAATCGAGAAGCTGTAGGAAGCTCCAATTTGTATGCCATAGTACCAATCTTTTGCAACACCTTGTACGGACCATAATACTTTGGTGATAATTTATTATCCTTCTTAGCTTGCTTGAGGGACATTTGCTTATATGGTTGTAGCCGTAGGAATACCCAATCACCTACATCAAAACTTCTTTCACTGCGATGCTGATCTGCTTGTTGTTTCATTCTATTCTGTGCCAACACAAGGTTATCCTTTAAGAGTTGGAGGACTTGTTGTTGATGTTCGATGTGATGTTCCACTGCCTGAACCTTAGAATTTTCTCTTAAATATGATGTGATGGATGGTGGTTGATACCCATAAAGTGCCATAAATGGGGTCATTTTTGTTGCTGTATGAAAGGAAGTGTTATACCACCATTCAGCCAGAGGCAACCATTTGACCCATTGTGTCTGTTTATCAGATACAAAGCAACGAAGGTATCCTTCCAAACATTTGTTTACTATCTCAGTTTGCCCATCAGATTGAGGATGATAAGATGAGCTATGAGCTAACTGAGTACCAAGACAAGAAAATAATTCTGTCCAAAAATTTCCAGTGAAAATGGGATCTCTGTCACTTACAATAATCTTTGGGTTTCCATGTAGCTTTTGAATTGTTTCCATAAATGCAGTAGAAACTGTACTGGCTTTAAATGGATGTGATAATGCACAAAAGTGTGCATACTTGGTAAGTCTGTCAACTACCACCATGATGACACTCTTTCCCTCAGACTTGGGTAAACCTGTGATAAAATCCATTGATACCTCCTCCCAACGTTGGCTTGGAATGGGTAAAGGTTGTAATAGACCTGGTGTCTTAATTGTTTCAACTTTATTTTGCTGGCAAACCAAACATTCTGCCACAAACTTATGAATATCTGATTTAAGGCCATCCCAAAAAAATTCCTTCTTCACCCTGTGGTAAGTTTTTAAAAATCCTGAGTGCCCTCCTAAGGGAGAAGTGTGCAATTCCATAAGAATCTTTTGTTTTAGCTGGGAATTCTTACAGAGGTATAAGCGATCTTTGTACCATAACGAATCATTTTTCCAGCTAAATGTATCAGACGTACTGGAATCTTGTTGTAGCTTTCGAATAAGTGCCCATACTTCTTCGTCATTCTTCCATTCCTCCCTTGCTTCATTTATCCAATCTGGTTGGATGATAGAAATAGCGCACAACAATGTTTCCACATCCTCATCCTTTCTTGAGAGTGCATCTGCCACCACATTTTGCTTCCCTTTTTGTAGATGATTTCAAAGTCATAACCCAACATCTTTGTGACCCACTTTTGTTGCTCTTCAGAGGATAATCTTTGTTCTAAAAAGTATTTAAGGCTATCATGATCTGTTTTTACCTTGAAGTGTCTTCCCATTAGGTAGGGTCGCCATTTCTTAAGTGCATGGAGTATTGCCAACATTTCCTTCTCATAAATAGCTTTTCTTAGAAACTTTCCCTTGATTGGACGACTTTCAAAAGCAATGGGTCTTTCATCTTGCATTAGAACAACACCAATTCCATTTCCTGAAGCATCACATTCCACAATAAAGGTTTTTGTGAAGTCCGGTGTAGCTAAGACCGGTGCTTGGCACATTGCCTCTTTAAGATGTTCAAAGGCCTTTGTTGCTTCCGGAGTCCATGAAAATGCATCTTTCTTCAATAATGTCGTTAGAGGTGCTGCTATTCTCCCATAATTCTTAACAAACTTGCGATAATACCCTGTCAACCCAAGAAATCCGCGCAAATGCTTTATGGATGTGGGGATTTTCCATTCCTTAATGGCTTTAATTTTGGTAGGGTCTACCTTAACTCCTTCATGAGATACAATATGACCCAAATATTCCACCTCCTGTACTCCAAAGAAACATTTGGATCTTTTTGCATATAATTGTTTCTCTTCCAATAGTTGTAGCACCCTGTCAACATGTTCAACATGATCCTTCCAAGACTTGCTGTAGATAAGTATATCATCAAAAAATACTAACACAAATTTTCTAAGGAATGGTTTGAAAATTGAATTCATCAAACCTTGAAATGTTGAAGGTGCATTGGTAAGGCCAAAAGGCATGACCAAAAATTCATAATGACCCTCATGAGTTCTAAATGCCGTTTTCGGAATGTCTTCAATCTTCATTCTGATTTGATGATATCCTGAACGAAGATCCAACTTGGTGAAGTAAATTGATCCATGCAATTCATCCAGTAATTCATCAATGACAGGAATGGGGAACTTATCTTTAATAGTGAGCTTGTTGAGCTCCCTATAATCTGGACACATGCGCCATGATCCATCCTTCTTGTGCACCAATACTACTGGAGCAGAGAAAGAACTTTGACTTGGTTGAATTATACCAGCCTCTAGCATTTCTGCAACCATACGTTCAATTTCACTTTTTTGGACATAGGGATATCTGTACGGCCTGATGTTTGGAGGAACACTTCCTGGAATCAGATGAATAGCATGATCATGATCACGCATAGGTGGGAGACCTTTGGGAGTCTCAAATACCTTGGAATGATTGTCCAGGACTTTTTGGAGATCTGGAGAAATAGATGATTCTAATGTGGAAACATCTAGCGAACATAATTGTGCAATTACACCCCTTTGCTCCTTTTTTAGAAGCTTTGTCATACCATTAGAGCTGATTATCTTTCCTGGTTTCCCTGCAATACCCCTTAATTCAACTTCCTTTCCTTCCACAGAAAATTTCATGAAAAGTTCTTGAAAATTAAAAGCTATTGTACCCAAGGATTGTAGCCATTGGACTCCTAGTACAACATCAGCACCTCCCATTGGAATGGAAAGCATTGGGCTAGTCAATACATATTCTCCCATGGATAGCTTGATATTATGGCACTTTCCAGAGCAATTTATTGTTCCTCCATTTGCAATCATCACTTGACACTCTGGTGCTGGATATAGGAAGCAATTCAATTCTTTTGCTACCCTACAATGAATAAAATTGTGGGTGCTTCCTGAATCAATCAACACTATCACCTTTTTCTTCTTGATTTGTCCTTCTATCTTGATGGTTTGAGGAGTGGTAATTCCCGCCAATGCATTACAAGATATGGTCGGATTTATTTGTTCTTCATATAGGCTTTGTTCCTGGAATATATCCTCTTCTTTTGACCTTTCTTGCTCCTTTTCTTCTTCCTCTTCACAATCTATGTAGAATAATTTCTTCTCAGCACACTTATGACCTTTTGTGTATTTGCTATCACAATTGTAACAAAGCCCTTTTGCTCTTTTTTCTTCCAATTGTTGCGGTGTCAACCTTGTAGGTTGTGGAAGACTATGGGCAACAACACTTCCATCTTTATAGTTGTGAATGGTATGCTTCCTAGTTGCCATAATTTTGCTTTCCATTTTTCTTGCTAACCTGAATGCCTTCTCTAATGAATCAGGTTCCCAAAGGCGCACATCATGTTGGATATTATCCTTTAAAGACCCTATGAACACATCAATCCTATGCTCCTCTGGAATATCTTTTACCCTTATGTTCAATTTTTGGAACTCCTCAATGTGCTCCATTATTGAACCCTTTTGTTTGAGACTCATCAATTGGCTAAAAAAAGTGTTGCTTTTTGTATCCTCATAATGTGCTATCAATTCTTCCGTAAAAATTGCCCAAGTGATAAATTGTTTACGAGAACAAAGCCATTGATACCATACAAACTGATTTGGTTCCAAATATAAAGTTGCCATACGTACCTTTTGTGTGTTTTGCACATTATTGAGATCGAAGAATTGCTCCATCTGTAATATCCATGTGGCGGGATCCTTGCCATCAAACTTCCTCATATCGATTTTTGGAATGTGGTGATTCTTCGATCCAACATTAGCATCTATGGAATCATGATTAACGTTTCTTTTGTTCTCATCATGAGGTTCCTTTACTACCTTCTCACCATTAGTAACCCTTTCTTGTAGCAACTTCTTCAATTCTTCCATGTCTGTCTTTATATCTATCTTCAAATCATCCATCTTAGCTTCCATGTATGTCTTCAAATCTATCTTCAAATCATCCATCTTAGCTTCCATGCCCTTTATCTTAGATTCCACGCCATTTACCTTAGATTCCACGCCACTTATCTTAGCTTCTGTTAGCTTTTGTGAGCGTGACATTTGTTGCACTTGTTCTTGTAATTTTGATATATCATGTAGCATTTCTTCCTCTTCTTCATGAGTCATGCTAGAGCTTTCAGGTTCCTTACTAGGTGTTTGAATTTTCTTTCCTCGGGGCATCAGTTACCGATAATAATGCTTTACTATGCCCTTTGAATTCCGTTAAACCAAGCTTACACAAAAATTTAAAAAAAAACTACACACCTTTTTTCACTCTATAGAAGCCTGATATTGAATCTGATGTATCTCTGTAATTTCGGATCATCCAATTATGAAATTGCTACCTGTAGTAGCCTTCTGCGTCCTCTTTCCAATGCCACAAGTCTGAGCCAAATTGGATTCTCCAAGGAAGAGTTATGTGAAATCTCCCACAGTGACTTGCTTTTAGACTGGTTCAGCAGAGCGAACTTGTATGACGTGCCACGAGTCACTGTTTCAACCTTTGAATCTGAAACTCACACACAAGAAACTACAGTCCGTCCTCTTTCTGTACCTTCTTACGAAATTTCAATCTGATCCCCAGAGAGAAGGTTATGACGATTTTCCCCAGGTCACCTGTTTTGAATGTAATTCAGGAGTCTGCAAAAAGGCCAACTTCCTCAGATCATATCTCCGAAAATATAGCGCGAAAAGATCTGAAATTCGGACCCAAGGTTCAACGCCAATTTTTCGCAAATGGGTTTTTTTTGCGACTTCTGAAACGTCACAGAAAAAAAGTTATAGCGAAAATTCCACGATGACCTGTTTGGAGCAGCGAAACCCTAGAATCCAAAGCTCTGATACCAAATGTTATGAAACCAGCTCACAAAAAGATAGAAAAGAGAGATCCACGCCTTAGAATTCAGCCTCTTCGAGGGGGCAACCTCCTTTACATTACATAAATGAACAATTCTTGGATGATACAAATGAAAATACCTCCTTTCTATATATAGGAGTCTAAGTGGTCCCAATACAATCAAAGCCTACATAACAATAATATTGTAGGGCACAACAATAACAATAGTGGGCTTCTATGTGGCACAATAGTAAAAATATGGGCACTACATGGGTACATCAATATAAATAAGGGGTATAACTACAATAGTAATGGGGTAATCACTAGTATTATAGGGACCCAACAGATTGAAACTAGTGAAATGAATCATATAGCGTTTATCATCACTTCCAGGGCTTACACCTGGTAACCAAGACTTCCCAGGAGGTTAGCCATCCCAGATCGCCTCTGGCTCAAGCGTGCTTAACTGTGGAGTTTTCCCCACAATCAATCCCACTTATCTTGCTACCCTATTTGCAAAACCTTAGCAAGTATTGTGCCTCATGAACCATTCAAGTAGAGATCCCTTCATGCTTTTAGAATTTAAGTATCAGGGGGTTTTCGCAGTGCATTATATTATATATCATTTTGGGATTCAACTACGTTAAGTAAGTCATTCATGCATAAATACTCATGAAATATAAGGGAAAAAAGATCTCTTATTAACATACACAAAAGCCAACCAAGTTAGGTACTTCCACGTACCACCCGACCATAGATTGGACTGAACCAAAACTTTCTTTCAACCAATCACCCCTATGCCATATTCCAAGCATGAATGTGGGACTCACAACAAAATGACCAGGTATTCCTCGGGCTTTACCACATATCCCTCCATTACCGGTCAAGGGATTCCTGTTACAGGGAAAAGTGTTTATGTAGAACTGCTAATCCCACTAAGGCTGGTAGCTACCTTAGAAACAAACAAAGTAAAACTACTTTCATTTTCCTTTATAAAGATAGATGAGAGAAGAATAAAGGAGACCAACCTTTGTCTTGCGCTTGGTTCCTTGCTCGATTCCTCTCTCTTCTAATAGTCCTTTGCTACTTGCTTTCTCGTATACCCAGCTTCACAGAGTACCTGTAGAATCAAAGTAGCATACCACTATACAAGAACATGGATCTATTATCATAAACAATCTAGGATCAGATGTAAATTGACCATACAAATGCATGAAACATAAATTACACAAGAGTATGGAGGAAAACTTGAATAGCTTATTGATAATCAAGAAAGAGCCAAGAGAGTTACAACCAGTTGTTCTGACCCAGCATCATCCTCTCAGCAAGTAAGCCCTTCTTCACCTCATGAAAATCTTAGATCACCCAACACTATGATGTTGCCTCAAGAAACCAACAGCAATTCCTTACAAGATGCAAAATTCCAGCCTCTGGATCTCTGGGATGAGGGATCCATATATAGATGTCTGTAAGGGAGATGAGTCAGCTTGTGATTTGATTAGTGTCTTCCCTCTTATAGTTCTTTCTTCCACTTGGAGATTGATGATCTCTTACTCATCCCTGGTCGAATTCAGAGAGGCAAGTGTCACCGGAGAAGTTTCTGGAAGATTCCATGCTTCTCCACCTCGCGGATTGACACTGCCATTTGTCTCTTCTCGCCCATCGCACCCCATAGAAGGGATTTTTGAAATGCAACGCACCCACTGTGTGTATTTAGGTGAGATGCAACGCACTTTGCCTATGGAGTAGGTGAAATGATCCAGTTTTGGCCAGTTCTGAGTAGTTTTTCATGGAGAACTTCTGGGAGAAGCTGTAATCAGTTGACCTTATTCTTTTAGGGGTTGGAACAACACCTTTAGGGACTTAGGAACCCTTGGTTTATGGACATTTTATGCTTGGGGTTGCAGTGCCCAAAAATGTCTATAACAGTTGCCCCCTAAAGCATGAGGTCGTTAATCTTTTTTGATGTCGGGTGAAATGCTTTATCATGAGGATCCGAAGTTCTTTCAAGCTGGAAGGAGACCTGTAATAAGATACAATACAATACATTATCTTCATAGTATTTTCATGATCTAGCTGAGGCGGGCATTCCCATGCTCAACTTTATAAATTCATTTTCATGTACATAGGACAGACAATTGTCTGAGTGTAGACTGATGATTCTGGAGGAGCCATCATCCCATAGATTGGATGATTATCTGTGCAGCAATGATGTACATTTGATGTCTTTATTTTCCTGAATATATATCGCAGCCCGGATGGATGAAACTAGATCCGGGGTCTTCAATCTCGTTCGATCTTCACTCAAAGTACAAGTCGATCCATGTGAGAGATGTTCTGGAGTCGAACATGGAAAGACATCGCCTGATTACCAGCCAATGATGTAAGTTGTTAACAGGCGCGAGAGGAATCACCGATAATGATAATGATCCTCAAGGTACTACAGTACAATTCACGTGGTGTGAATAAGGGACTTGGCGTCGAACACCACGCAAAATATTTCGGTCGAAGGCCATTGGTGTAAACCTGTCGCCGGAAGTGAGAAACTTGCCATTGAGGCATGCAAGCTTCAAAGTACTGAAATGGGTGTTCCTAGATCGACTTCTTGGATAATGAGCTGATGTCGACAAGAAGTGATCTATCATAGGAGGGCCTTAATGAATCCCACATCAATGACACAGAACGGAGCAAATGATTTTAATGGAGGTGAAAATGGTCTGGTGATATAAGGTTCAGGGTGGCGGTCATGAAAGAATGGAGCGTAAATGTATTGCAGCGGGTGAGACACAGGTGAATTCTCTGAGTCACTTCTCTTGAACATACCATCGACACTGACATGATGGATTGGTAGCATTAACCCCAAATGTGGATGGTGTGATGTGACCATGGTGATGTGACCGGTGAATGAAACAACCCAACCCGACTTGGATGCGGAGTGAAAGTGTCATGTTCAAGAGCGACCTGCTACCAACAAAGCTTCTTCAAGTTTTCTTCCCAATTTTTCCCCAATCATTGTTGACCAGTACCTCTTTATTTTTGTCAAGCTTGAGGAGGATAACATATGCTTGTTCTATAATTTGCCCTTCGGGCAAACCCATCGCTATGTTTTAACGAGCCTAGCGATAGTGAAACTCGTTCTTGTCTGCTATGGACAAGTTTGTCGCTATTAGGTTTTAATGAGTTTAACGACAAAGATAACTCGGTCCTTTTCAATTTTAGAGAGTCTAAAAAGGGACGTAAAGGAAACTCCAAAAATCCTTTTTCGTCATCTAATCCCTTAAGTCTGAAAAAGTATAAAACAATACATAAGGGATGAATTTTTGATACTTTTAACGAGCCGAACAAAACAAGCGCTCGATCTTTTTGTGTAATAATCCATCAGGTCCAAAAATATTAAAATCTAAAGGAGGGATAGCACTTCCAGTCCCTTTAACGAGTTGGAGAGGCCAATGGCTCGGCAATCTTTTCATATTTTATGAGTCAGTTGAAAAGAGCTTAAAGGAGACTCGTCTTTGAGGAACGAGTGATAAATTTGGGTAACAGCTGATTCCAGGTAAGGTTTGGAATTTTCCAATCATGGCAGTGTTACAAGGATGGCTAACAGGATCACTCTTCGCAGCTGTTCCTCAAAAGGGGTAAACAATCAAATGGAGGTGAATGATCGGCCAATACAGAGTGGAGGTGATGATGAGAACACGACCAAGGCTTTAAAGGCTGAAGTACTACATTCACGACGGTTATTTACCAGAAATTGGTTCATTTTTTATTGAGCTTAAACACTGGGGGAAACATTTTCTCATTGCTTATGTTTATTTTTTAATGAGCATGAAGTCCGCGTTAAAACTGCTCGATGTGGGTTTATTTTTTAACGAGCTTGAACCCTGCAGTAACACTGCTCGTGGCGGGTTTATTTTTTAACGAGCTTGAACCCTGCAGTAACACTGCTCGTGGCGGGTTTATTTTTTAACGAGCTTGAACCCTGCAGTAACACTGCTCGTGATAAGTTTGCATGCCCCCAGCATAATAATGCAAATCGAGGTGCATGCCCCCCAAGCTTCATTGCATTCAACTCGGTGGTTGGAATGAAGGTTTACCTTTGAGATTTGGAAAGGGGATTTATTTCATTTTTTTAATGAGGTTGACACAGTAAAAGAACTATCCTCATGACTCCTTGTTTCATTTTTTAACGAGGTCGACATGAGATAAGAACCATCCTCGAAATCCACCATATTTACAGTATTTGATAGAAAATAAAAAACTGATGGATGATTAAGGTTGCGATGGTGGTAATCTTCCCATGGTGCCTCTCCTATCATCATTGATTGAATGATTCCTTCGTCTGTAGAATGTACATGCGACCAAGGATCTGAAGAGGTGCCATATTCCTTAGACCTATCTATCCAAACACTCGATGAGCGTTGATTTGGGTTTGCCCCCCAAGCCAAGAAAATTGATTGCTACAATATTTCTAAAATGGCGATGATCCATGCTGACAAAATGTTTAGGAATCTTCCGAATCCATTAGATATAGAAGATTTCATATTGCAGGTTTCCACTGTGGCCACTTCCGCCAAATTACTCGGAGGCGGTAGGGCAAAAGTACCCATTAAGGCAGGGTCTTTTAGGAGGCCTACTCCAATATTTTGAAGCGAATGATTGCTTCCATGGATCATTGGAATGCTTCCTGTAACTTGTGAACTGTTGGGGAGAAATGTTTGTTGGTCAACGATTGTAATTCCTCCTTAGAAGGGAAATGCAATCTTCTTGAAGTAGGTCGACACAACTGCGGCCATGGCATATATCCAGGGCCTTCACAGTAGGATGTTGTAATCAAGGTTTTCGTCGATTACTTCAACATCTATTTCTACTGTTTTTCCCCCTAGTTCAACTTGCAAGTTACTTAAAATCCCATATGGGGTGTATGATCGTCCATCAAATGCTTTTAACGTCGTTGACAATCTCGACAAGGGTGGTGAGCCTAAATTTTTCCAGCAACTCATCGACATAATACATGTAGATTCCCCCTCGTCAATAATTGTTCGATGAACAGTTTTGTTAAGGGCTTTCACTTGAATAAGGAAAGCTAGTTGAGCTGGTAACTGAGGGTCATATCCTTTGTGATTAAAGGATACAAGATTGGAATCCATTGGGTCAATCCCACCTATTACTGATAATAGGTCCTACTTTTGGGAGAGGCAACTTTGCGGTACCTCAAGTGTCGACATAGCGGATGGTGATTGGGCCAGGTCCTCTACTATATTATAATTCTGTGCTACTTTGGCACGAGGATTAAATGTCGATTTGTGTACTACTCCCTTTGGCGGCTTTATCATTGGTTCAGGAATGATGGGTGGCACAACTTCAGTCAAAGTTGTTGTTGAACTACTAGGTTGTTCATTAGCGTTGTTATTCGACAGCTGTGGATTCCCGCAATCTTTATTCCTTGTCAAAGAATCATTATGCTGCTTTGAGATAGAAAACATAAGCACTTGGGATCGGGAAGCATTTTGATTAGCAACCAGTTTGGTTCCCGGGTTTGGAAACGGATCAGTCAATACTGCTGAGGTTTTTGAACTCTTAAAGAGTTTCTTAACTTCAGCTTTATGTGGACAATCTCTTGTCCGATGATCCTCATCGCATATCTGACACCCCGCAGGGGGTTTCCTTTGCCCAGAAGGGTTTGCAGAAGGTTTTTCAGGAGATGACTCATCCTGCTTCTTTTTTCTCCCTTTCTTTTTCTTCTTGTCCCCTGGTTGCTTCAGTTGTTTGCCCTTGTCGGTCGACATGACATTTACCTCCGAGGCGAGAAGTTCTTCATTTGCATTTTGATCAGAAATCTTACGGGCTTTTTTAGATGTAGCCTTTGTCGATTTCGTGCTTGTCGTACCTATCACGCCATCGCCGACATGAGAGTCTTTGTTTGATTTAGGAGGGGGAGGGACTGAAAATTTCGGTCTGGGAGCGTCAGGTATTTTATCGTAGAGCATGCCAGACTGAGTGTAAATCAAGTCTAAATATTGCGCACGAGCGATAACTTGCTCTTTAGTGACGACTCCTCCTTTTGCCACATCTTCCGTGATGGAAGGTAATAATGACTTAATAAACCATTCAGCTAAAAGCTGAGCAGGAACATACATTTTTACCATTCTACGACGACGTCGCCACTCATGAATATGATCAGATATGTGAGTGGTCGTTGTTTGTTTGAAATTGGTAAGAAGTTTTGTTCCCGTTTCGTACCTTATCGGTAACTGAAAATGGGTTAAAAAGGTTGTGGCTAGGGTACTGAAGTTGTCAAACGAAGCTCTAGGCAATTCGATATACCATTTTGCTACCGGACCAGTTAACGTCCTCTGAAAAAGGCGAGGCCTAATCGAATCATCATTTAGGGTGTTTGATGAACACCACAGATGAAAGGTCATCACATGATTCGACGGGTCTTCACCCGAATTTCCATTAAATTTAGGAATGTCTGACGGAAGTTTATGTGGAATCGCTGGCCACCAAGGGGCATAAGCAATTGGATTATTCGTCAGCCGGTTTAGATCTGGTAATTCTAGAGTTGCTACAAAGGGCAACTGTTGATTCAGGTTAGGCGAAGCATACCCAGGATAAGATGGAATCGCCTGAGCAGTGGGTCTTTGCGTACCAGCATAATGTATTTGATGTTGGTAACTTTGATAAGGTTGATGGGCATAACCATTATAATATGGTTGTTGATAGCCGCTTTGGAAATGCGGTTTCCCATTACTTACAAAGACTTGTTGTTCAGGTCCTTGATATGATTGCTGGAATGGCGGTTGTTGAGATTGAACCAGCCATGGTTGTTGGACCATTTGCTGTTGCCCAATACTAGATGATTGACCAAGATGAGGAGTCATAATACTTGTTTGAGCCTGAGTCACTCCAGATAAGGAGGCACTAACCTGAGGTTGTGATTGAGTCATTGAGACAAGAGGCTGTTGTATTGCAACCTGAGAAATTTGGGGTTGACATACAACAGGTAGCACTTGTACTTGCGACGCAGTCACCATAGTAGGTATAGTGGGAATATTTGACACAGGGTGGACTGGTTGCATTAAATATACAACCCTTGGTTGCTGAGGCAGTATTGGTACCCAACCGCTGGATGTAATTCCAGTTTGACCTGAACTTTGTTGTAAAATCCCATATGGTTGTTCTCCGGGAGGGAACAATGAAAAGGCATACTGCCCTCCATATGGTGGAAATCTAGTACTTAAAGGGTAGATTGGCCTTTGAAGACACGTTGGATCAATTTGTTGAGTTTCAACATAAGAAATACCAGATGATAATCCGGATGAAGAAATAGGAATTGACCATGTTGTCGAAACAGTCCCTGTTTGGACTCCGGCTTGTTTTTGATAACTTGCTGGGATAGATGGTATACCGGCGAACATCGTTGGAGTAGAAGCAGGAGGCTCTGCCGCTGCTGTGTCAGATGACATAGTCCTGGATGTCGACGGTTGTTCAGACATACCTAGTCTATCCAAAAGATTTCCTAGCGATTCTGCAAGAACTTGCGATGAAGGGAGACTAACTTCTAAGACCAACGAGGGAACAGTGACGTTATTCCGATTAAAATAAATTTTAGACGCTTTGACACGACTTGTTTTTTCAATTTTTAAGAGTCGAGAAAAAACAAAAGATGACTCTAGTCGCCTTCAATTTTTAATGAGCCTGAAGTGACAAGTGCTCAGATGGACCTTTTCCGTTAAGGAGTCTGAAAAGGAACGAAAGGGACCGCTCTGGAAATCTAGACAGAGGGATTACCAAACCAATCGCAAAACTGCAGAACAATTTTTACGGTACGGCAGTCAATCTTCCCGAATGCTGTGTTCAGTGCATTGCGATCAATAGGGCGACAGACACGGCTTCCTATGGATAAAGGATTAAGCCTATTATGGTCTCCCAAAATATACTCGACGGTACGTGGGAGCACAAGTTCGTACTGGCACTTATCGTCTCAAAGTGGAGGAACCACCCAACCAACAAAGAAAACAACAGTTACTAGGCTTTACGACGCCGGAATACATCTCTAGCCTAGACTTCTAGATGTTATGCATTAGGTTCCAAAGCGTTGTTAGATTCATTAAATTTATTTTATAGTTGATCTTGCTTAAGAAATTTGCCTTTCAGGTTCACCGCGTGATGTAGAGGTACAATTCCTAAAATGCAATCTAAGATGATAAACAATCGTTTTATCTTCTTTGTGCAATGAAAATCCTAGCTACTAAGGAAAGAGAGACAGTATTCTTTCAACAAAGAGCAAAGAGCACACACTATATGCACTGTTCTAAATCAAACCGAAAAACAGTCTAAATGAAAATGCACATGCATGTATTTGTTTTCAGCCTTCTTAATATGTGAACGATAAAAAGAAAGCTAATGTGCAAATCTGAATTATTTTTCAAAGCGACAATTACTAACAAGTTTCTTTTCAAAATCCAAATGAAGACAATGACAACACTTTGCGATTTGGAAATGAAAACTTGCTTTCAACTCTAGAAAAACTACTAATTCAGATCAAATACAGGAGTAACAATGTAATCGACTATCAAGAACAATCAGATTCTCTTCTATGACTGAAAACGACACTTGCGACACTTTCAAATCAAGAAACTACAGTACAATTACGCTACTTCTTTGTAAAGGAGAACTGAAAATGACTCAAAAAATACATAAAAACATTTACAGTTCTTTGCACAATGGAGGCGGAATATCAGCAAGGAAAGGGGTTTAAAACAGAGGTGTACTGACTACAGGCAGCAAAACTTTTGAATAGATCTGAAAAGAGTGAACACAGAAACCAAAATTTAGGAACAAGGCCTTATCTGATCAGCGCACCTGTAACACATTGAAACTGAAATGCAACGCACCTACTACACTCGGGAAGTGCGTTGAATTTGAGATTCACAGAACAGACAGTGCGCTGGACCAAGGACGAGACTTTGATTGGGTTCCGGGTCACAGTTTGCAGTTCAGTTCAGGTATTTTAGCCGAGCAAGTGGTAATCAGTAAACCAATCGCAGGGGTAGATCTAAGGAGGTTACTAGAGCCACCACAAGGGCAATTAGAGAGCTTGTAAATCAATTGTTTAAATCATAAACAAAACCCAGAGATTGACTGAAGCAACGTTGATCTACTTTGCACTTGCATAGCAAATGCAGTTCGAAGGCTAGCTGGCTTAACTTCAGGCTCCGTCTGTAAGTTTATAAAGTAAACAAATGTAGATGAACAAACAATCTACTCGCTCCCGAGTGGAGTCACCATTTTATTACAGGGAAAAGTGTCTATGCAGAACTGCTAATCCCACTAAGGCTGGTAGCTACCTTAGAAACAAACAAACTAAAACTACTTTCGTTTTCCTTTATGAAAGATAGATGAGAGAAGAATAAAGGAGACCAACCTCTGTCTTGCGCTTGGTTCCTTGCTCGATTCCTCTCTCTTCTGATAGTCCTTTTCTACTTGCTTTCTCGTATACCCAGCTTCACAGAGTACTTGTAGAATCAAAGCAGCATAACACTATACAAGAACATGGATCTATTATCATAAACAATCTAGGATCAGATGTAAATTGACCATACAAATGCATGAAACACAAATTACACAAGAGTATGGAGGAAAACTTGAATAGCTTTATTGATAATCAAGAAAGAGCCAAGAGAGTTACAACCAGTTGTTCTAACCCAGCATCATCCTCTTAGCAAGTAAGCCCTTCTTCACCTCATGAAAAGCTTAGATCACCCAACACTATGATGTTGCCTCAAGAAACCAACAACAATTCCTTACAAGATGCAAAATTCCAGCCTCTAGATCTCTGGGATGAGGGATCCATATATAGATGTCTGTAAGGGAGATGAGTTATTGAAAATGAGATTAACTCAGACAAATTACAGAAAAACACATATAAAAACCAGAGACACAATATTGGCGGAAAAAGGCTGAAGCTTCAAGCTTCCTCATGTATTATCTCTCATTACACATTACAAAAATAATTGAATATAGTGTTACAAATAAATAGATGAGAGACAGTGTTCTCAAGATAGTGCGTGCTATCTTAGACACCTTTGGTTGAGATAATTTCTCCTTTGGTTGAGATAATTTCTCACCAGACACACCAATATAGGAGTTACCTAAACTAACTCCTATCTTAGAGGAACAACCCAAGAGTTAGGCACAAATTCCTAACTTGGAATATTTAATTAATTAATTTATTTTGGATTTATTATTGTTTTATGAGAGAGTCTAACATTCCCCCCCTCAATGATAAATCCAAAAATAAGAACGAGAACCATCTTCCAAGTTCTCATGTTGATCCTCAAAAACATTGCCTGAAAAAACCGCCAAAACTGGATGCTGGAAAAAACTCAAATCTGAAGAGAACATGAATCAGCTGCATGCCTGATTCATCTCTGAATGTTGCTTGACAACTCCATCATGTGCCAAGCTGCAAAAGGATCCAACTGTCCTTTGCTTGAAAACAGCATCCGGTGTCCACTGACACAATTTGATGAACGCCCACTGGCGTGTTTGCTGATGATGATTGCCCACTGGCTGAACTGTCGAAAAACAACTCAATGTTGTTTTTGCTATGATGAAAGCTGCTCACTGTTGCTTTCGTTGTCGATCGCCCACTGGCGAATTTGCTGATGCCCACTGGCTGATGAAGATGCCCACTGGCTGCTGATGAAGATGCCCACTGGCTACTTCGCTAATGTTGTCGAGACTTTCAGTCTGACAACCACTTGTCAATTTCATTGACAGTTTCCCCCCTTTGTCAGCTGAAAGGAGAGACAATCTTCTCCAAAATATATTTGAACTCCCCCCCCTTCAGGTGTAGGAGAGTTTCACTGTTGTACTCCCTCGTTCAACTGCATGAGAGTACCGTCATCTGTTCACTGCTGGCTGCACTATGTGTGATTGTAGTCGGTTGTAGAACTGAGATAACCGTTTGACTGTGGATAACCATTCCCAAGGATCAATCCATTCATAATGTATCTTCAATCTGCCTGATTTTTGTTGGTTGCGACATTTTGCTGAGGAATGATTGGGCTTGCCACAATGGCAACACGGATGGAGATCAAAACACTGAGCTTCCATATGACCTGTTCTTTGACAATGAGAACACTTTGGTTGGACATCAACTTCACGTTGCATGCAATTCTGTTTGTCTACAACTTTCTCAGAACCTACTGAGGTGAGTGGTTCAAGAAATCCTGCACGCACGAATTGAATTGGCTTGGAATAATCTGGGATATGTAAGTTGGTGTCATCAATGACATATCCTAAGCCTCGACGATTCTTGTTATTTTGAATTTCTTCCCAGGGCTTGATGATAGGTTTGGAAGAAATTTGAATTTGATCATGAACAACTTCGACACTTGAAGTTGTTGGGATGAATGACTTATCATCTGGATGGTTCAAAGACTTGAAATTATCACTCTTTTCTTGCAATTCATTCCTTTGAAGTTGGGACTCAAGTTGAAGAAACTCAATGGTTTCATGTGTTTGTTGTAGATGCCGTGAAATATCAGCAAGAGTTTCTTTGCTGATGTGCACCATGTCTTCATCACTGGAGATGATCAAACTGTGAACAATGTTTAACAACTGAATATGTTGCGCCATATGAACTTGCTCACTTGAACTCAGGCTCTCTTGCCGTAGATGTCGTGCTTTGAATTGTTTCACTTGATTTTGTTACTTGAATGACAGGCTCGCTTGCTATGGGACTTGAATGGCACGCTCGCTTGATTTGTTGCTTATTGTATTTGCTGAGAACACTTGTTAGAACTTTCTGGAATTCACGCTCGCTTGATGACAAACTCAACTTGCTTGATTGGTGTTAGAGTTGAACTTGTTTTGGTTGCTGTGATGGTTGTTTCAAGGAGTTAAAACTCATGGACTCACTTGATTGTGCTTTAAAGGAAGGGTGTCGAACACTGTAAAAAATGCACCCAAAAAAGCTTACAATAGTTTTAATGATTCACTACAATGACTCAATTCAATACTTGGGTGTCGGTTTCAACCGAGAATGCACCCTTTACAATTCAATGTTATTTGAGTTTGATTACAAGTTCAACAATGTTGATGTAGAATGTGCTCTGAAACGTTGAAGTTTACAGATTCATTAACTTGATTGTAGTGATGTAGACTTTGCTTTGAAATGCTGGAGTTTGCAGATTCATGAACTTGATTATATTGAGTGAAATTGTTTGTTGAGGTAGAATGGCGATGTTGAAAACTTTGATTATTTGTTGTAGTGTTGTTCTTGCAGCTATGTGTTGTGCTTTCTTTATGTATGTGATGAAATTATTGATGTGTCACAACTAGACACAGATCGAAAAGAAAAAACATGAATCCATAAAACACATGCGCCATCAAGCACACATAGTGTACCTTAGATCCCCTTATTCAATTTCGGGCGGATCTAGGACACATCAACACTAAAAAATGATATCTTTATTAATCACTGAGTACATCTGAAGCAATGATAATGCCAAGCTGACAACCCTTTGAAACAACTCGCCTTCAAAATCTGAATGGATAGTGACACGATCCCTCTCAAAGTAAAACAATACTTTGAATTACAACAACTTTCCCTTATCACTCCAAATACAAAATCACTTCTTACTTCAAAAATACAAAATATACACCTTATTTCTCCCTTACAAATAAATGATTTTATCCACTCCTTATCTCTCCAGAAAATCACTGATTTAAAAAATATACTTTTCAATTTCAATTTCAGCTCCGCTTAACTTTCACTCAACCCTCACTTTGACTTTTGAAATTCAACTTCAATTTAAGTTTTTGACTCATCTAACATTAGAAAATTCTCTAAATGTGTTTTATTCACTTTACTTTCCCACTCCCTTGAATTTATCTATGTGAGTCCCTTTAATAAGTGAGTGGAAAAAAGGATATGGCAAATACTTGGCATAAATGAATGCAAAGGAAATTTCGGTAGAAAAATAAGCTTAGACTTACGAAGTTCTCCAGTCGGTTTTTGGATGTACCACACAAGTATTTGCGCTTCTGTTGGTTGGTTGCTTCATGTATGCATTTGCCTTCTGTTATCGACCAACAACTAATATATTTTTCTTAGAAATGTCCAGTCTTCAGAATACATACAAACAGCGCTAGATTTATGACCTTGTCCTGCAATTCAACCTATTTTCTACCCAACGAATGCTACAGGATATACACAACATGTAACCAATTCGGTCCTCAGAATGCGGCTCCAACTCAAAGAATAAAATCTACCTCCTTCGTAGACGATTCAGGCAATTCAGCGACAACGCTCTCAATTATCCTATGGACAACAACATTTAAAGCCGGGCATGCGGATGGCATTTATGGATCCTAAACTTTATCGATGGCACTCACTGTATTCTTCTTTTTTTATCATTTAAATATATTTGATAACCTCTGGATCAGGGCGAAGTCTGGAACAGAAGACATGCAGCCAAGCGCATTAAAATAGCAGAGACAAGCATTTATAAAAATATCAGAGACATCCTAAAAAACCAGAGACTTAACAAACTCTGTCAATTCAACATCTCTCAATTTTGGAGGCTCAACGCTGGAGAGCAGGGCTTGATGGATTCTTCGACACAACTAGTTCCATGTTGTCAGTTTTCTCTCTTGACGCGCAGAAGCAACATCTGTGGCTTATTCAGCGATCATATAACACCATTGATTTTCATTGCCGCACCAAGCTTATTTGACATGCTTGATTATCAACCAAAAAATGCGGCCTCCTGTGATCAAGCCATCGGCCTCCAGGCAAGAAATTTCACCTCCTGCGTTCAAGTAATATTTCATTCTTCCACGGATGCTTCACATAGAGCTGGCCTTGACTGTTCAGCCTCAGATTCAGATCCAACATGCAGTGATTTGTTGAATGCTTTCGTTATCAGCTTCACACTTATTTCACATATGCTCCAGCTACAATAGCTCGCATGGAACTCGGCTAAATATAATTTAGAAAATGGCCTGCGTATTGGCTACAACGTGGAGGATTGAATTGGCGAAGTGGAGATCGATCTGAGGTGGCCACTTCATTTATGTCACTTCCAGAACTTGCAGTCAACACAAATGTGAGGAACCGGTACTTCTAAAAGCAGATATAATCACACTTAACTTGAAACTTGGATTTTGATTTATATTTATACCCCACACAGCATGTGTAAACAGTTTTTCGTCCCCTAAGTCAAGTAGTTTGATCTTCTCTGCTATAAAAATCTTTCAAGATGAAGGAATAATAGCACAACCTTCTTACAGGAAGGAAACTTGGCCCATAATGATGAGAACTTAACCAGTCAACAGAAAGAAGGCATTCGACTCCCTCGTCTTCAAAACTCGTGCTACCCGTAAGGAAAACATCCAGCAGTTAAAGGAGAAGCACGAATCAGTTAACCCTTTAAATATAATCCACACTCCTTTAGAAATTTGACATATAGAGCCAACAGAAAAATTTCAGAGGCCCGATTCTAAACCTAGCGAACAAACGTAATACAGTTCCACGAGCTGCAAAAACGCAGTTCGGCCATCACAACTCCTTTGCTGCATAAAAATACATGTGGTCATTGCAACTCCACACTCACCACAAGCACAAGAACTACAAATTATATTTCGGCTTGATCTCCACCATCAATGAGATATTCAACGCAGTTCAGGTTTCCACGCGTTTCTCCACAGCCAGATCTTCAACGCAGTTTTCCTACAGGTTTCGCAATACCTGCATATTTATTCTACAGTAATTCATCTCATTCTTGCAGGTCATTACTCATTCTTGCAGGTCATTACGACGCTCTCAAGTGCTGCGCTAATATCAACCACGTATAGGCAGTGATGTCAGTCAACATTTTTTTCAATTCAATAATATAATAATGGTCAATGGCTCTGATACCACATATTGAAAATGAGATTAACTCAGACAAATTACAGAAAAACACATATAAAAACCAGAGACACAATATTGGCGGAAAAAGGCTGAAGCTTCAAGCTTCCTCATGTATTATCTCTCATTCATACATTACAAAAATAATTGAATATAGTGTTACAAATAAATAGAAGAGAGACAGTGTTCTCAAGATAGTGCGTGCTATCTTAGACACCTTTGGTTGAGATAATTTCTCCTTTGGTTGAGATAATTTCTCACCAGACACCAATATAGGAGTTACCTAAACTAACTCCTATCTTAGAGGAACAACCCAAGAGTTAGGCACAAATTCCTAACTTGGAATATTTAATTAATTAATTTATTTTGGATTTATTATTGTTTTATGAGAGAGTCTAACATGAGTCATCTTGTGATTTGATTAGTGTCTTCCCTCTGATAGTTCTTGCTTCCACTTGGAGATTGATGATCTCTTACTCATCCTTGGTCGAATTCAGAGAGGCAAGTGTCACCGGAGAAGTTTCTGGAAGATTCCATGCTTCTCCACCTCGCGGATTGACACTGCCATTTGTCTCTTCTCGCCCATCGCACCCCATAAAAGGGCTTTTTGAAATGCAACGCACCCACTGTGTGTATTTAGGTGAGATGCAACGCACTTTGCCTATGGAGCAAGTGAAATGATCCAGTTTTGACCAGTTCTGAGTAGTTTTTCATGGAGAACTTCTGGGAGAAGCTGTAATCAGTTGACCTTGTTCTTTTAGGGGTTGGAACAACACCTTTAGGGACTTAGGAGCCCTTGGTTTATGGACATTTTATGCTTGGGGTTGCAGTGCCCAAAAATGTCTATAACAATTCCTAGGCCCAAAACCCTCATCTATAAAACCAGGCTTTACTGCAATCCTGCCATTACCGGTCAAGGAATTCCTAGGCCGAAATAAAGAAACATACACTACCATGATTTACAGCAATCCTGCTAAAACTAGTCAAGGGATCACTAGGCCCTAAACGAGCTTGGTTACCTCTGGATTTCTTCACCACACCTTGAGGAATTTTTTCGTCTCTACCCTCAGGCTTTACTGTGTATCCTGCCATTACCAGTCAAGGGATTCCTAGGCCCTTCGAAATTTTCTAGAGACCACCTCACCCAGTTCCAAACCATCCAGCAATCTAAGGCTAAACCAAATGAAAGAACCGCATCACACCATGGCTATTTGGAAATGGAAAGGCAAGGTTGAAACCATTGTCACACCTGGAAAAACCCATGTCAATAACAACAAGAGAACCAAATACACACATGCACGTACCATGCATTGCAAAACTAGCAAGGAAATTATACATGCAACTTGATACCTGCAAGTAATCTCATTGTAGCCACTTGATCTAACTCTTCCTTTCTTGATCTTTGCTTCCCTTTTCTTGCTTGTCCTTCCTTTGCCTTCCTTTATCCAATGCCAAAGTTCTCAAAGAATGTTCTAAGTGTGCAAGAGTACGAGAGAGAGAGAATAGAGAGAGATCCAACCCAAAGTTGTCAAAAGGTTGTGAACTCATCCTCATGATCCTTTTCATTAACGAGGTCTCTATTTTCTTCAATTTCCTTCAATTTCCTCCTCACATGAAACTTGTGATCTTTCACCTTCCCTTTCTCCTATTTTCCATTATTTTCATAAATAAAATTCCAATTAACGCCTCTTTTCCTTTTCAAAGACTTTGCCATTGACTTTGCCAATTTCCTTAGCCATAATAAATCAAATGAACACCCACTAGGATGTTTTGCCCAACATTCGGCTTTGAATATGTGTCGCATGACCTTGGTCTTATTTTGCCTTTATTAACTTTATTACATGAACTTTTGACCCATGGTTGTTACAGCCTTTCATGCAGGAGCATTAATCAAATTCCATTTTGACCTCGAGAAGGTCAAAATAATTTACGAGAGGAGTTTGTTCCTTGATCTTTGCATTATGTTAAGAGAATTTAGCTTAATTTGCCATTGTAATATTTAATATTGGCATTTTGATTAATTTGTTATAGGAAAGGCTTAAAACTTGATTTAAAACAAACAATGGCTCATTTGATCCTATTCTCAAGTATCTGGAAGAAGCCTCGAATGTATTTATTAAAGATTTGAGTAATGAGAAAATTGGATTTCGGTGTGTAACAAAATTATGCAGCATGACCTGTGTTTATTGTTAAAAATCCAATAGATCTTGAATATATTTTATCCTCTGTGCAAATTATTTGAATTTTTTGTCCAATTACCTTTTTAATTCATGTGATCGAGTGGATCATAGGTGGAAAAAAAGTTTCACTTGGACTTTGAATCAACAAAGCCATGTCACAAACCTAGTTCCTTTCTATTCTTGGTCGGAACAAGGAGTAGTGGAAAATAAGCCAAGACTTAGTTTATTAACAGAAAGTTGAAACTAATCAAATGTTATGTAAGTTATCATCCCAGACTGGCATGGGATTGGTAGACGAGTTAAAGGCTAAGGTTTTGTTGACGGTGTTGGATACCGTCAACATACAAGGGATATCCTCGATATAAAGTCCCAACTAGACCTTACACTATTTGGTGTAGGATTCACATCCAGAATATGACCTAGGTGTCGTTTACTTAAATATATGCTTTGGCTTTAGTTTTCAGCACCAGAGAGAAGCACAACTGTCCCTTCAAATGAGCAAGCTAGTATGCCTTGTGTATGTTTGATTTCTGATTTATCTAGGTTCCTCTATTGCAGGGGGGAAATGCAGTGAGCCTCTCAAGAGAGAAGTAATAGTACTACCCTAATGGAGACACACGTGAGAGAGAAAGGTTCGTATAACATCAAGCGAAATAGTTCACAAGGATACGAAAATTATTATAAGCATAACAACACATTTCCAACAAGAAGCACTAAAGTAACCGAAATAGTTCAACTAATCCAGTACTTAATGAAAACAAACATGAACCATAAACATTCAAAGAATAGTCTTAGAAACATTCACAATCCATGCATGAAAATGTGTTGGCCTGAAAAGGCTTCAATATTAAGCAAAAGTCCCCAAGATACATAAATGAAATGAACACCACTAGCTCCAATAATAGAGCTTTAGAGCCACTACTTGCTCCCCAAAAGTACCAACTTTGTCTCTCTAATGCCTTATGGGAGAAGCCAAGGTTAAAATTCCTTTACATGAGAAATGGAAATATATTTATAACTTGAGGAATGACCTTTCACACCATCACGACTCTTGAATTTCTAACTTCTAGTGACCTTTGGACTTTTACAACCTTTGGGATTCCAAATGACTTTTGGAATTACATATGACTTTTGATATTACATGTCTTTTGGACTTCCATCATTCTTTATTTCATATATGATTCTTGGGCTTCCACTTATTTGTCTTTTACAATGATTACAATACTACATGATGACTTGCACATCATCATATGATGAGACTTGACATGTCACTATCTTTGATTACTAGGACTGATAGTGACATATGACATGGAATTTCTCTAGTGTTGAAATGACTGTGACTCTGTCTTTGCTCTTTGTTTATCTTTTGATCGTGGCACTTTCACTCTCCAAAGGGTCTTCAATCTTGGAGTCTTTGGGGTGCTTCAATCATCAAGTTTCAAGTATTTTTGGGCTCCTTTTCATACTTCCTTTGTTAATCCTCTTTGCTCGATATTCCTCACGTGTGCTTTCCATGAGGTCCCTGGAATACCTGCTTCTGCAATCACCCATGTCGAGCAACTATTAGCCTGAAAATATTCTATTCTACCATGTTTTATGCATATTTTATGTTCATTCCTTTTAAATGTGCTTGACATGGACAAAATGGGCTTCTAGGCACATGGGCACACTTTTAAAGGCTAAAGGGTTGAAGGGGAAAGGCTTCATGGCTTCAACATGCACTCATGTGCTCAAAAGAGAGAGACAATCAAGGTAGGGCTCATGGTGCAAGTCTGAAGGACGAAGGGGAAGGCTTCGTGCTTCCCAAGTGCATTGCGGGCTCAAGAGAGAGAAACAGGGCACATGGCGCATTGTGGAAGGTTGAAGGGTGGAGCTTAAGGCCTTTTGGATGTGCTCATGCACTCAAGGAGGGCGCATTTCTTCGGGTCGAAGGAGTGTTTGCAAGGAGGGCGCATTCCTTCAGGTCAAAGGAGTGCTCGAAAGGAGCATGCATTTCTTCGAGTCGAAGGAGTGCTCCCAAGGAGGGCGCATTCCTTCAATTCGAAGGAATGGTCCAAAGGAGGGTGCATTACTTCGAGTCAAAGGAGTGCTCCCAAGGAGGGTACATTCCTTCAGGTCGAAGGCGTGCGCTCAAAGGAATGCTTGGTTTTTGAAGGGCTCAGTTTGAAATGAGGAAGTGGGAAGGAGTGCCCTTTGTGCTCTTGGAGGGTGCATGGTGCACTTTTGAAAAATGAAGTATCCCCGATCAAGGCTTCAGGGTGTGATCATGCGCCCTTAGCCTCAATGGGTTTGCTTTGAAACCAAAGATTTGTCTAAGTCGTGGATATAGGAAAATAGGTAAACAAGATGAGTTAAACATAAAACCTTGTGTGAATAATACTAACTCATTAAGAAAAAATAGACAATCTTGAACAATGATAAATATACATAAAAATGACACTTTGAACACATCCCTAAGTAGCATGAGTGAAGTGTGTGCGATTACAACCCAATAGTGTCGTTTTACAACAACAAAGATGTTATGACCATGAAATGCACCTAAAGATGTTCTAATTAATGAAACGACACTTGAGATCATTCAAGGACACTTGGAACTCATAGAATAACATGAGGCAACACTTGGTGATCAAGGAAACATTAGGTACAACGGTGATAGTAGGCTCCAAAATTATCATGTAGTGAAATTTTGGAGTGTGTTGTAGCAACAACAACACTTGGCGACACACTTGGTGGACTTCAACTTCTTTGTCCAGGAATAGTTTTCGGTTGAGGGTCAAACCTTAAGGAAATATTGATTGCCTCAATTTCCAATTTTCGACTTGACTTTATACATAACATCTCACTTTTCTCTACTTGGTTGAACACACATAAAAGATATACCCTATCACAATTATTTCAATACAAGAAAGGGTAGTGTGTGCGATGATTTTATGATATTCAGAGTATTAGTTTCCATCTCTGGTATTTATTTGCTTCCATAAGGCCTAAAAAATACCCCGATGGAGTCACTTCAAGAGCACAAATGTTGCTTTGCTTCCATTGAGCATGGATAGTACCCCGACGAAGTCACTTGCTTCACCTCCCTGCATAAGAAGCCTTTCTCTTCTTTCACTGTTTAATTATTTATTTAATATAACTATGCATCGACACTTATTATTTTCAACGGACGGAAGAGGGATCCCAACTTGTTGAGAGCATAGGAGGTTTCCCCTTCATAGAAGTATTTTAAGACCTCTGATGTTGGTTTACTCACATTAGATTTTTCCCCTTATCCCTTCTCTACTAGATTGGACAAGCGTTAACACACAAGTAGATTTAAACCAAGTCGAGTAGTTTAGATACTGGAATAGGCTTGGTTCTAATAAGTTCTCTCAAGGTTCTCCTAATGGATGAATCGTATTTTCCATTTGGACTTAGCTCAACCTGTGTCATTTTCCTAAAAAAGAAGGAGAACAACAGATAACCAATCATTGTGGTTGCCACACTTCTCTTTTATTCCACGACAAAGTCCCTTTTGAGCCATGCACTTTTTTCATATAAGGTCCTATTAAGCAAAAAACGAAAGAAAAGACATACAAAACCAAAAGCAGAAACAAGAGACAAAAAAATGGAGGATGAACCCAAAACATCATACAAAAAAATGCAAAAAATAAACGGATATCTAGAAAGAAGGCGGATGAAATGCTAGTGGAACTAAATGCAACTAAGCCTACTACTAAACTAACTAGCTAAAATGTCAGGGATAAGTGTAATAATATTTCCAGTGAATCTAGCATAATTTCTCCTGACCCGCAATCACAAAGATATAAGCAAGGAAAACCAACGTAATATAATGTGCAAAAAAAGAGATAATAACTTTAATATCTTGCACAAATGATAAAAGGTCTTTGATAAATGTAGAGAGATGTGTCATGACAACCAACTTTAAACAACCTAGCACCTTACCTTTTCGACGGGAAGAGTAATGAAACAAACCTCAAAAACTTCTTGTGAAAGCACCTGCATCTATATTGTCTTTCTTAGCAAACATCATGAAAGATCGAAAATTTCTCTTAGCAAATGGGCTTGCTAAGTAAGATGCTTCTAACTGATGATAGATTGGATCATGAAATTTAAAACAATCCTCTTGGAAATCCTGAAATCCTTGGGGGAAATAATTTTCAATTAATAGTGTGGAATCAGGATGAGAATCTTGCGAGGGAAAATGAATATGATCATATTCAAAAATCTTGTCAAAATAGTGAGGGCCTGACATAACCATCAACAGAGGCTGAAGTGCCTCAACTGCTTGACAAGTATCTAAATATTTAGATGATAAACCATGAAGATCAGGTGATGTAAAACAACCATCATTAGATACACTAGTGGGAAAATGATTAATTGAATGATAGTTGTTAAAACAAGAACCATGATCAGATGGGTTGATTAAGGCAAAAGATTCTTGATTAGGAGACAACAAATATAGATTAGTTTGAGTAGCTTTACAAATGATTTGAATGACATAATCATCTTCCTCATATGATAAATGTGACAAACCATCTACTTGTGACTGGCTACAACCTGGACTAACATCATAATCATTAAAAATGAACACCAATATGGCAAGCACATGAAACTAGTCAAGATGTAGTGGATGAAAAAGAGGAACTTGATTCAACAAATAACACAAGCATTCACTGACACTGAAGAGGATATTTGGTGCCATGAAGAAAATAATCAGTATCATAATATTCACAAGAAGGATTAGGAGCTGATTACTTTTAAAATAATGTGACATGTATGAATACTTCAGCCAAAGATAATCTTTAGAATGATCATTTTCATAGCTTCGCTGATCCATGAAAGGTATACATTCCAAACTTGAGTTTGATATAAGAGATTTGCATGAATATGAGCTAATTGAAACAGAATATTCAATCCAACCAGAAACGAGATCTTGAAAGTTGAAAGAGCCATATTCAAAATAAAAAACATCTTTCAAGAAGGGATTTACATCTAGTGAAACCATGCAAATAAAAGAATCGTGCGAGAAAATCCAGATCTGACTTAGCTTGGGGATCTTACCAAAGTTGCGAGAACTTGACATAACCATCAATAGAAGTTCAAGTTCCTCAACTTCATGATAATTCGTATAACTTTCCAATATTTTAAAATGAGATATCAAAGAATGGATCATATCATGCATGGTGTATGAACAACTACCATCAGTAATTTCAACAAGATCACTATTATCCAAATGGAAACCATCTACGTCACCAATTTGATCAAAATTTACATTTTCGACAAATAGATTACCCAAGTCAAAAAACTCTTCTAATCGCACATCTAAAGATAGATAAATCAAACAAATCTCATGAGTAACCTGGATAGAAGAATTTTCTTCATGCAAAATTGGAAATGATAAGGAATAGAAAGGATACTTGATAAGCTGCTTACCTTCTTCTTCATCATGGATGACCTCACTACCTTGTGTCAATTCAAAATCCAACTCATTAGATGATGAAATTTAAGAGCACGACGTATCTTCTTCGCAAGTTGATGCATTACAAACTGTAGAACGCAAGAGATAGTGAGGTGAAGAGGAAGTTTCCAAGGGAACAACTTCTTGGACCGAATCATATTTGAGGTCTAAATCTTCCAAAAAAAAATTCTTGAGAAACTGAAAGATCAAATGGTGCACTTTGGAAGCGATCTTAACATATAATAATGGAGTCAGCTGAATCAAGAAAGTGAAGGTTATCCAAGTATTCAGATTGATTAGGCAAGTAAATTCCATTTGATTCATCACCGAGATTCTTAGATTCAAAATCAACCAAGGATGGAAGAAAGTTATCTTGACATGGAGGATTTTGAAAAAGAGAAGAAATATCGAAAGAATCCTCACCTTATTGCTCCTCTACCTACGAAAAATGAATACCTTGCACTTGATCACTTTTTAGATTGGGAAATAGAGAATTTGCATAAAGAGATTGATCAAATGGATCAAGGGACAACATGTTATGAGAAAAATATGATAGAGAATTGCAAGAATCCATTTATATTCAAGACTAGAGTTATGAGTGTCAATACCATCTTGATAAATCAAGGGATTAGCCTTCACCTTAGGCTCCATGAACCATTCCAAGGTTTCTTCCATTAGATCTGAATCATGGAAAGTGAGAGAAGGTTGGGAAGACGGATTAGGAATTTGATTTCTATATTTCCAAACTTCGAGATTATCACAAGGAGGCACCCAAATTGGTACTCGAAAAGGAGGAGAACAAAGAAAAAAAGGGATAGTAGGTTCCTTCTATAGAATTAGAGGTGTCTCACAATTTCTAAAAGTTGGGGAAACAAGAACATTGGGGGGTTTAGATTCACTATGTAAAGAGATTTGAACCAAAATTTTGAACTTCCTTTTAAGGAAATCCCAATCCAAAATTTCCCCAGGAAACTCACAACATAAATGAAGGAATCTATTAAAAAAATCCTCAATTGATTCATTAGGATTCATTCTAAGATGATTGATTCTTTTGTAAACATCTCGGTAATCATACCTATCAAAAGCTTGATGAAGCTCCTTAAGGAATTGACAAAAAGAATGTATGGAGTCATATGGTAAGGTATGACACCATCGATTAACACAACCTTCAAGAGTGAGGGTGAATAGAATACACATAACACCTTCATCATCGACTTCATGAGTTTTACAAAACCTAAGAAAATTATTTATGTGTTTAGATAAAAAAAATACCACCCTCGCCATTAAATTTGGATTGAGATCAGTCATGAACAATTTTCGTGGAGATTGAAAGTTTATCAGGAGGTAGGTTAGAAAAACACTCCAGGATTATGGTTTGGGAAAGATCCATTAAAGATAAGAGATTCAAAATCAATAGTCACAACTTACCATCTGGCCCTACTTCTAGCGCCAAAATGTTGACGGTGTTGATACCCCCAACATATGGGGGATCTTCCCGATATAAAGTCCCAGCTAGACCTTACAACATTTTGTGTAGGAGTCCCATTCAGAATACGACTTGATTGTTTTTTACTTAAAGATATGCCTTAGCTTTAGCTGTTAGCATAAGGGAGAAGCGCAACTGTCCCTTCGAATGAGAAAGTTATTATGCCTTGTGTATGTTCGATTGTCGATGTATCTAGGTTCCTCTACTGCAGGGGGAAATGAAGTGAGCCTCTCAAGGGATAGGTAATAGTACTACCCTGAGACACACGTGAGAGAGAAAGGTTATTCTAAGATCAAGCGAAATAGTTCACAAGGATGCGACGATCATTATAAGCATAACAACACATTTCCAACAAGAAGCACTAAAGTAACAAAAATAGTTCAACTAATCCAGTACTTAATGAAAACAAACATGAACCATAAAAATTCAAAGAATAGTATTAGAAACATTCAAAATCCATGTGTGAAAACGCGTTGGCCAGAAAATGCTCCAATATTAAGAAAAATTCCCAAGATACATAAATGCAATGAACACCAATAGCTCCAATAGTGGATAATTAGAGCCACTACTTGCTCTCCAAAAGTACCAACTTTGTCTCTCCAATTCCTTATGGGGGAAGCCAAGGTTAAAAGTACTTTACATGATAAATGAGGATCTATCTATAACTTGAGGAATGACCTTTCACACCATCATGATTATTGAATTTCTAACTTTTAGTGACCTTTGGACTTCTACAACCTTTGTGATTCGAAATGAATTTTGGAATTACATATGACTTTTGATATTACATGTATTTCAAACTTCCATGACTCTTTAGTTCATACATGACTCTTAGGCTTCCACTTATTTGTCTTTACAATGATTACAATACTACACCATGATTTCCACATCATCATATGATGAGACTTGACATGTCACTATCTTTTATGACTAGAATTGATAGTGACTAATGACATGGACTTTCTCCAATGGTGACACATTTGTAACTTTGTCTTTTGTATTTTTTTTTAATCTTTTGATCATGGCTCTTTCACCCTCCAAAGGGTCTTCAATCTTGGAGTCTTTGGGGTGCTTCGATCATCAAGTTTCAAGTGTGTTTTTGGTTCTTTTCATGCTTCCTTTTTTTATCCTCTTTGACCAATATTCCTCGTGTGTGCTTGCCATGAGGTCCCTGGAACACTTGCTTATGAAATCACCTATGAAGATCAACTACCAGCTTGAAAATCTCTTATTTTATCATGTTTTATGCATATTTTATGTTCATTCCTTTTTAGTGTGGTTGATAAGGACAAAAGGGACTTCTGGGTGCACTTTGAAAGGCTGAAGGACTAAAGGGGAAAGGTCTTGTGGCTTCAGCATGCGTTCATGTGCTCAAAAGAGAGATACAATCAAGGCAAGGTGAATGGCACAATTCCAAAGGACGAAGGGGAAGGCTTCAGGCTTCCCAAGTGCACTGTGTGCTCAAGGGAGATAAAAGAGGGCACAAGGCACACTCTTGAGGGTTGAAGGATGAGGCTTCATTCCTTCGGAGTGCACTCATGTGCTCAGTAAACCAAGGAGGGTGCATCCCTCTGGGTCAAAGGAGTTATCTCAAGGAGGGTGCATTCCTTTGGGTCAAAGTGGTGTGATCAAAGGAAACTGATGAGGGCACATGGCACAAGTCTGAAGGCTGAAGGATGAAGCTTTGTTCCTTCGAAGTACACTCATGCACTCAAGAGACCAAAGAGGGTGCATGGTGTAAGTCTGAAGGCTAAAGGATGAAGCTTTGTGCCTTAAAAGTGCACTCATGCACTCAAAGGGTCAAGAGGGTGCATGACACATTGTGAAAGATTGAAGGGCAAAGCTTAAGGCCTTTGGGGTGTGCTCATGTGCTCAAGGAGGGAACATTTCTTTGGGTCGAAGGAGGGCACATACCTTTAGGTTGAAGGAATGCTCCCAAGGATGGAAAATTCCTTCTAGTCGAAGGAGTGCTCCCAAGGAGGGTGCATTCCTTCAGGTCGAAGGAGTGCTCCCAAGGAGGGTGCATTCCTTCAGGTCGAAGGAGTGCGCTCAAGGAAAGGCTTGGTTTTTGAAGGGAGTAGTTTAGAACAAGGAAGGGGGAAGATTGATTAAGCAGTGTTCTTTGTGCTCTTGGAGGGCACACGGCACACTTTTGAACAACAAAGGATACCCGATCAAGGCTTCAAGGTGCGCTCTTGGCCTCAATGAATTTTCTTTGAAACCAAAGATTTTTCTAAGTTTGGGATATCAGAAAAGGGGTGAACTATATGAGTAAAACATAAAACCATGTGAAACTCATACTAACTCATCGAGAAAACTTAGAAAAGATTGAACAATGATAAATATACATCAAAACTCCACTTTGTACACGTTCCCCAAGTACCACGAGGGAAGTGTGTGCGACTGCTAGCCAAAAGTGTTGTTTTACATCAACAAAGAGTTATGACCATGAAATTTGCCTAAAGATGTTCTAATCAATGCGATGACACTTGAGATAATTCAAGTACACTTGATACTCATAGAATAACATGAGGCGACACTTGGTGATCAAGGAAACACTAGATACGACGGTGATAATAGGCTCCAAAATTCACATGTAGTGAAATTTTGGAGTGTTTTGTAGCAACAACAACATGTTTAGAGAGGCTAGCAGACAGAAGGTGGGACACAATTGTTTGTCATTTGTTGTGAACTTTTCCGTTTTGAAACCAGACAATTAGACATTTTGTTTTAAAGTTGTAAATTGATGTGTTAAAAGAGATCGAGGATGATACAGTTTGGTGGACACTCTCATGGTCGCGTGGGTTATGTCCATCTAGCTCCTAGGCTAAGCTGAGTTTGTGGTTTGGTCTTAAGTCATATATAAAAATATTTTCCCCACGGTAATTTATGTATGCATATGCTCGAATTTGGATTCAAAACCCTAAATGGCTCATGCCAAGTCCCATCCTATGTAGCATGGTCGAATATATGTATAGAAATGCTCTCACACACACACACACACACACACACACACACACACACACACACACACACACACACACACACACACACACATATATATATATATATATAGGTTGGTACTTGGCATGAGCCAGTTAGGGTTACGAATCTAGATTCGAGTTATGTTATAATTTTATAAAAAGAAAAAGGCCCAATTGCCTACACCATCCTTGTTTTATTTTCCAATTTGGGCACGTGGGTTTTCTTGGAAAAAAAATTATAGATGACTTTCTTACCTTATTCGATGAAGGATTGACCTCGATATGCCTTCCTCAAGCCCACACATGCCACAAAAGGGGGATGGACACCTTTTATTGAGCATATCTCCTCGATGCCTTGACAATTTGATAGAATTTCCATATCGCATGGCATGTACAAATTATGTTGAGCAAACTAACCCTTTATTGGCTTTTGACCCTTGGGACCTTATGCATTTGAATAGGTGAATTAGCTTGGGACATGTGAAATTTTGGAATATGTGAGTCTGCCATGTTGAGAATTGGAAATGAATGATATACCATAGCCATAGAATGAATACATACTCAATAAAAATGACCAGGTGGGAATCACATATGTGTGCTCAAGATATGGGCTTGAATGGCCCTACAAATAGTGATCACCCACACGAAACCAATGGATCCTCTAAACCACATGTTATGGTAAGTCCATCTTAAACCCTCCAATCCTATATAGGATGAAAGGACCTGAGAGTGGAGTCTAAGAGGACTAGGCATGGGTGACCATAACATGTCTAGGATACCATAATACATAACCTCCACATGGCCTACAAGACTTTGGATTGGATTCTTTAGGCTTAAAATTGTGATGCGAAAAATGAAAATGTTCATATATGTACCCCTCGATAGAAAGAAGGGTGACAATACCCACGTTACATT
The DNA here is from genome assembly GCA_031772625.1 of Pinus tabuliformis. Classification (NCBI taxonomy): domain Eukaryota; kingdom Viridiplantae; phylum Streptophyta; class Pinopsida; order Pinales; family Pinaceae; genus Pinus; species Pinus tabuliformis. The sequence continues at coordinate 205,707,516 of CM062816.1, forward strand.
AACAAATCCAACGAAATAACATAATGCCAATTATATAAATGCTTTATACAATTATCAAAAGTTACTAAGAAAATAAAAGCAAAAATTTGTATAACTAGTTGCATCATATAGAAGTTTTAAAATAGACAACTAACTATAGTGTTATGCTTATGGCTATAGGAAAAAAATTTCAAAGATAAACAAAAGAAGACAAGTTGCTCATACATAGGAAAAGTATACATTGCAAAAACAAATGCTTACAACATTCAAAAACTCATTAAACTGGTTGAAAAGGTTCTACACATCATAAGCTTCAAAATTGACTTATCTTCGGAATGGATAGGTCAACAGTGGCTTCTAATTGATTATTTTCTATAATAGTTTGCAAAATTGCAATAGCTTAGTAGTGGTTTCTCATTCATTATTTTTCTACAAGATTTTACAAAATTGCAAAAGAAAAAAGAAATCCTTGTACCATTGAATTCCTCCTACTTATACAAAAATAGAGGACGAAAGAATTCATTGCTTGGGCACATATTGTTGGCTACTTGATTTAATTTCCTGCCTATTAATTTCTTCTATTGTATTGTCGGTCACTTTTAAGAAAGGATTCAACCATTCTTTTTATTTAGATCATCTCCTTTGTTGTTTGAATCCTATCCTCTAGACGATTATCCAACTTGGCTCGATGAAGCTTCATCTCTTTCTTTTCTCCATCTTCTTAGAGAAGTAGTCAATGCTTCAAAATTTTGATTTAATGCATTTCCTTTGGGAAAATTACGTTGCTTAAAAGGGGTTTTATAAGATGCAATATTTTGTTTAATCCTTTCTTCAAATTTATCCATCTTAGTCATCAAAGTTTTAATCAATGTTATGTCCTTAGTTGGAACCTTAATAAACTTTTGGATGGTTGCGTCATTATTATCAAATAGAGAGATAATATATTTTCTAGATACTGATACGATCAAACAAGTCATTAAATACCCATACCTATGGAAACAAATTGTATTTTGGTCTAAGAGAGGGAAAATGACAAGTATTTGTCATATTCTCTATAACATGCTAGGATAAAGCTAACTTTGTTACATCTTGTATAATTTTCTAAAAGGCATCGTGAGATATTTGTTTCCTATGTCTGAGGTTGAAATCCATCCATTCAAGGGCTCTAAGGGTGAATATAATTTTTCTTAGGTATTTCCTGTAGGGAGGATTGTTTATTGGCATTAGTTTATTATGCTAATTCATCCCCTTCTCATCCTACCTCTTTTGATTGAGCATCATGTTGATTTTCTCCCCTAGTCACTTCTATTATTCCCTTTCGCTCCTCAACATTTACTTCGACTTTTTTTTAGCTACTTCCTATAACTCTACTTTTTCTTGTCCAACATTAGCTTTCAAATTCTCAGCTTCTGCATTAAATTTAGATTTTTTCTCTACTTCTTCACTTTTCTTTCCTTTTGCATCTTCTTTAGTTTCCACTTCTTCCTTCTTTGTTGATTATTCAACTTTGATTTTAGCATCAACCTCTTTTGTCTTTGTCGATTCATCTTTCTCAACAACTTTTCTTGGCACTTCCTCTCTATTTTTCTGCGTTGATTTTGTTGAGATTGCAACAAGATGATGGAGCTTAGTGAAAAGAGTCGCCTTCACTAAGTGGGCCCGTAGGCAAATTATGGCGCAAGTTCTATTTTTTTTCACAGTGTGAGTGATCACAATGTGGGTGATCAAAGTCTATTTTTAGACTGGCTGTCAAAAATAGAAAAGTCAAATATTATTGTCTCATAATAATATTTGGACTATAAACTTGATCTTATTCTCTTGGAGCACTTCAGTTTGAGCTACAGATGTGGCCCATGCAGCTGTCAGAAGGAAGTACGCTTTTCTTATGAGTCAGTTGAGTTGTTGCATGCATGACTTCAGTTAGAACTCAATCAGTTGAGTTTGGTGGAGTTGATTGTGGAGTTGATGGAGTTGTGTTCAGTTTGACTTGGTTAAACTAGTTGTAGTAGTCTAACTGCAAATAGACTAATGATGAGTTGTTAAACTAATTATTAAATCATAATACAACTATAGAATATGTTAGCGCTTGAAATTTCACCTCAGGCTGAGAAAGGTAAACCTCAAGGCAACATCAAATCACTTAGCCTCGTAGCTAGCCCTACGGGGAAGGAGAGGGCTCTCTCTGGTCTATCTCGATAAAGATCTTCAGTGGGCGAGATAACCAATAGGGTAACACTAATTTTAGGCTAGTAAACTGATCAAAGGGTTGATTTGGGATTTTTAGGGTTTTTGGTGGCAAATTGAGGAGGTGGCAATTTTGGGTGCGGGGATTGGACATAGTTTCTGCAGGGGGTTCTTTGGGGCGAGGTAGGAGACAGTATTGATGCCTTTGATTGAGGTGGATGATTAAGAATGACAGATGAGGAGTTAAGGAGAGCAAACAATAACTTTGAATTCTCCTTAAACAATAGAAAACATTGAAATTAAACAAACTTAAAAGCAGAGCATGACAGTCATGAGTTCTACTTTAACACTTCATTTGCTTAATGTGCAGAAGGAAGAGAAAGGAAATGATTCACATAACACACTTACAAGTACATAGAGAAACACACCATCAATACATGTAACCACGAGAATCCCAAAAAGGACTGCAAAACCCTGGTCTTCCTTAGCCAAAAATTGCAGAGATACAGTGAGTAATACAATAAGAGCTTCTCCCTCAAGAGTCCAACCCTCCAACCTCTGAAAATGACTAAGAAAATACATAATATAGGCAAGCTAACACCTTTACTTGCCTCTAGGGGTCGAGCTCATCCTTCTAGGAGCTGTTTCAACCAATTCTAAACTAAGCACTAAAATCTAGGCAGTCAAAACAACTTGCCTCTATAAGCTAGGAAACCAATTCATTCATTTAATTTTCATCTATCTCATGAATGAATCTTCTAGAAGAGATACATAAGTGTAAAAGTGTCATAAAATTACATTATTTACATCAAGGAGGATGACAATCCACTCCAAAAAGTCAAACATGGTCAAAACTACGTTTTGCTGAGCTATACACTGAAATCTTGAGAAATTTGCCTGATAGGTCGCGCGCCAAATCCTGACGGGTCGCGCGCCTTTGAGAGCACTTTTGGGGCACTTCCAGGTGTCCAAATGAGGCAAGAGTAGGCTTGTTGGAAAGGACTGTGAGTCTAATTTCCAACCCAACTGGAATTTCTGAATTTGGTGGTCATTTACCCCTCCAAAATTGCAATCTCCCAAGACTGCTTTCTGTGTCTCAAAAATGTGGCAGAAAGTCATTTTTTGCTTGTTTTTTGACTTTCTGGAGGCCCAAAACTTCATAAAATCTCTTGGCAATGGGTGATCATGTGTAACTTTTCATGAAAAATCCAGAAATGCTGAGTTTTCCCGGAACGGAGTAGCCAAATGAAAGGGTCGCGCGGGGGGTGAGACCCGTCAAGCGGAAAAACCTGTTTTTTGCTTTAAAAACCAAAAATCACCCAAAATGCTCAAAATTTCTTGGAATTTGTGCTGGGAGTCCCCAATAAAGTACCATGCTCAGTCAAAGGGGATTTGGCCAAAATTTGGAGTGGATCGGGCCTTTTCCGTCGTTTTAGTGCCTTGGCCAACCTCCTTGGATCCGACGATTGTAATTTTGACATTTCTCTAAAACCATGACACCTGTGCAAAAAGTGAAGGAGGTTTTCCTTCTTTGGAATGTTATGGACAAAAACCTCTCTCATTTTTCCAAAATTCATCTTTTATTGCTCTGGAACATCATTTGAGTGTGACTTGTCCCGATGTGTGAAACAAGGAATTTTGTCGAAATGGAGCGAAATGAAGGGGATAGGGGGCTTCTAAATTCTTGGGGAAATTTTTGAGAGTGGGGAGGGATGTTAGGAAGCAGGAGAAAGTGGAATCTTAGAGATTGAGTGAGGGGAAGGGGTCCAAAAGTGCAAAACACAGGCCAAACCTAGAAAATTGCCAGGTTGTAGCTAGAAACTAGGGTTTGTGCAAAAATGAGGAATTTGGGGGATCTAAGGGATGTGAAGCATTTGATAGGGGATTTTAAGGATAGGGGAAGGTGTATGAACATCTGGATACAAGTTTTGCCGATGATTTGACCGTCCAAGAGAAATTAGCTTTCAAAACCCTAGGAGAGGGAAATGACCTTGCCAAGGCGCAACTGAAGCATGAACAAGGTGTACAATGACTCATTAGACACTGAGATGATAATGAAAACCCTATGAATGATGATAGACTCAGCTGAACAGTGACATAGATGGGCATTTGGGCAACTTTGAAAAGAGTGGGAGCAAACCCTAGACCTAATGCCTAGTGACCAAATTTTGCTTGAAAACTCTTTGAAATGACAAAATTTGACCTTGACACTCTGAGACCACTTTGTAAGAGCATATTTGATCACTGGAGGAAGGCTGGAAAGACTGAAACTAACATTGGCTCCAATGGGGATGGTAGCTCCTTGGAGGTGCCAAGAACCTTAGACCTCTGGGAGAGCAGACCAGTGCCTTTCAATCATTGGGCAATGGAGTCATTATTTAGGCAAACGACACAAGACTTTGACTCATTTATTGAATGAAAACTTGACTGAAAACTGACTGAAACTTAACTGAAACTTGACTCAAACCGACTCGATGGCAAACTGAAATAACTTGAAAAACTCACTCAACAGACCAAACACAAATGACTCATGACTGACTTAAAACAAGACTTTTCAAAGCTTATTGAAGGGCAGCAGTCCATCAAGATTTGAAATCATGATGACAACCACCTGTGTTTCTTACAAGACAATATACCATCAAACTATATCAAAATGCCAATGCAACCAATCAAGAAGATGGCTTCTTGACTGATTCTTCCTATCAGAACTTCTGGTCAACGGTACAAACCTATCACTGGGCATCCAAAAACATCGTTGACCATATTCTCCTTCATCACTGAATACTGCAATAATCACCTTCACTTCTGGCTGCAACAAACTTGCTAGAGGATCGTGAAAAACATGAAGATTTGCCACTACCACCTCCTGCTGAAAGAACAAGGTGTCCTTTGTTTCAAATTCTGGTCTGCCTTCATCATGTGCTTCAGTAAAAGTATGCTCATAAGCTTCAAAAAACTCCGAACAAATGGATGAGCAGATCTCTTCTTGGAAAAACATTTCAGCACATGAAACATATGAAGAATCTGAAAGGTAATCCTGTATGTTATGATCTTCGGTAGTCTGACAATATGGTAGGTCATCCTCATAGGATATGACAGCCAGATTCTCATTACATTCATCAATCATGAGAAAAGAAATTTCAGATGTTTCGTGAAACCCAACACTAACATTTCTATCAGCTACCATAGAGTCATCCAGAGAAACCTTTTCACTTACTTGAACAAAGATCTTGTCTTGTTTTTCACAGAGACAATGAACTACCTCCTCATGAAGATCTAGTGTTGGTGAGATGAGAGCATTTAGGTCTGCTACTCCATTTTCTTCATTTGAGGCAGCCACGACAACACAACTCTCTTTTATGAGATCCAGAACAACATGTTTTGCCTCATCACAATTTATCTCCCGATCTGATTTATCATCATCACTTTCTGAGATTGGAACATTACGTTCCTGCGTTACCTGCATGCTGTCTTCTTCTATGGACAGATCTAAAACAACATTTGCTCTTTCCTCATTTTCAACCATATGGAAATCTTCAGCCTGCTGATCTTGACAAGTATCCTCTAAGATTTCTGTGTGCTGCTGAAACGGATTTTCATACAGAGCCTCCATGATCTCAACATCCATAAAATTATCATCTTCATAATATTTCTCAAGGCTTTCAATAAAGCTATAAGCATGCTTGCAACAGTCATGAACCAAATTTAATGATGGATAAGATGCTTGATATCTTTCAATGAACATAGCATGAAAATCCTTTAAACAGTAAATACAAGTAGGCGGCAAACTTTCATACCATGATTGGGCTTTACCTTCCAGAGTGGCCAGGAATATCTTCATCAAGCAATCTTCAGGAAAATCCACCTTCAACTTGCGAATATGCATATGAAATCTAACTAGATGAAGAGCAACATCCTTCTTACCATCATCATTAAATATAGGCAAATTCCTTGACCAATCTACCTTCGGAATTTTATTTGGAAAACTGGGGATGTGATCTCGACTCAAGGGAGCGTATCTTCTTGCAATCCGATCCATATTGAAAAGCTCAAAGCGACTGATCTCTCTGCAGTGAAGTCACCATGAAGCATTGATCTCTGGAGTTTTCAGTGAATGATTTCAGCCTTGTCAGTGTCTGATCGTTGTCCACTATCAACAATCAGATCTGAACTTGATACATGTACTGGGGTAATTAACAAGTTAGATGTCACGTTTACAAGCTAGACCAGAGATTGACTGAAGCATCGTTTATCTACTTCCGCTTATGCAAAGCAAAAGCGTTTCGAAGGCTACCTGGCATAACTTCAGGCTCCGTCTGTAGCTTATAAGACAAACACATCAACCCACAAACAAGTTTGTTCTCCCCAGTATGGTTGCCAAGATGTTAACGCTTGAAATTTCACCTCAGGCTGAGAAAGGTAAACCTCAAGGCAACATCAAACCACTTAGCCTCGTAGGTAGCCCTACGGGGCAGGAGAGGGCTCTCTCCAGTCTATCTCGATAAAGATCTTCAATGGGCGAGATAACCAATAGGGTAACACTAATTTTAGGCTAGTAAACTGATCAAAGGGTTGATTTGGGATTTTTAGGGTTTTTGGTGGCAAATTGAGGAGGTGGCAATTTTGGGTGCGGGGATTGGACACAGTTTCTGCAGGGGGTTCTTTGGGGCGAGGTAGGAGACAGTATTGATGCCTTTGATTGAGGTGGATGATTAAGAATGACAGGTGAGGAGTTAAGGAGAGCAAACAATAACTTTGAATTCTCCTTAAACAGTAGAAAACATTGAAATTAAACAAACTTAAAAGCAGAGCATGACAGTCATGAGTTCTACTTTAACACTTCATTTGCTTAATGTGCAGAAGGAAGAGAAAGGAAATGATTCACATAACACACTTACAAGTACATAGAGAAACACACCATCAATACATGTAACCACAAGAATCCCAAAAAGGACTGCAAAACCCTGGTCTTCCTTAGCCAAAAATTGCAGAGATACAGTGAGTAATACAATAAGAGCTTCTCCTTCAAGAGTCCAACCCTCCAACCTCTGAAAATGACTAAGAAAATACATAATATAGGCAAGCTAACACCTTTCCTTGCCTCTAGGGGTCGAGCTCATCCTTCTAGGAGCTGTTTTAACCAATTCTAAACTAAGCACTAAAATCTAGGCAGTCAAAACAACTTGCCTCTATAAGCTAGGAAACCAATTCATTCATTTAATTTTCACCTATCTCATGAATGAATCTTCTAGAAGAGATACATAAGTGTAAAAGTGTCATAAAATTACATTATTTACATCAAGGAGGATGACAATCCACTCCAAAAAGTCAAACATGGTCAAAACTGCGTTTTGCTGAGCTGTACACTGAAATCTTGAGAAATTTGCCTGATAGGTCGCGCGCCTTTGAGAGAACTTTTGGGGCACTTCCAGGTGTCCAAATGAGGCAAGAGTAGGCTTGTTAGAAAGTTTTGTGAGTCTACGTTCCAACCCAACTGGAATTTCTGAATTTGGTGGTCATTTGCCCCTCCAAAATTGCAATCTCCCAAGACTGCTTTCTGTGTCTCAAAAATGTGGCAGAAAGTCATTTTTTGCTTGTTTTTTGACTTTCTGGAGGCCCAAAACTTCATAAAATCTCTTGAAAATGGGTGAGAATGTGTAACTTTTCATGAAAAATCCAGAAATGCTGAGTTTTCCCGGAACGGAGTAGCCAAATGAAAGGGTCGCGCGGGGGGTGAGACCCGTCAAGCGGAAAAACCTGTTTTTTGCTTTAAAAACCAAAAATCACCCAAAATGCTCAAAATTTCTTGGAATTTGTGCTGAGAGTCCCCAATAAAGTACCATGCTCAGTCAAAGAGGCTTTGGCCAAAATTTGGAGTGGATCGGGCCTTTTCCGTCGTTTTAGTGCCTTGGCCAACCTCCTGGGATCCAGCGACTGTAATTTTGAAATTTCTCTAAAACCATGACACCTGTGCAAAAAGTGAAGGAGGTTTTTCTTCTTTGGCATGTTATGGACAAAAACCTCTCTCAGTTTTCCAAAATTTATCTTTTATTGCTCTGGAACATCATTTGAGTGCGACTTGTCCCGATGTGTGAAACAAGGAATTTTGTCGAAATGGAGCGAAATGAAGGGGATAAGGGGCTTCTAAATTCTTGGGGAAATTTTTGAGAGTGGGGAGGGATGTTAGGAAGCAGGAGAAAGTGGAATCTTATAGATTGAGCAAGGGGAAGGGGTCCAAAAGGGAAAAACACAGGCCAAACCTAGAAAATTGCCAGGTTGTAGCTAGAAACTATGGTTTGTGCAAAAATGAGGAATTTGGGGGATCTAAGGGATGGGAAGCATTTGATAGGGTATTTTAAGGATAGGGGAAGGTGTATGAACATCTGAATACAATTTTTTCCGATGATTTGACCGTCCAAGAGAAATTAGCTTTCAAAACCCTAGGAGAGGGAAATGACCTTGCCAAGGCGCAACTGAAGCATGAACAAGGTGTACAATGACTCATTAGACACTGAGATGATAATGAAAACCCTATGAATGATGATAGAATCAGCTGAACAGTGACATAGATGGGCATTTGGGCAACTTTGAAAAGAGTGGGAGCAAACCCTAGACCTAATGCCTAGTGACCAAATTTTGCTTGAAAACTCTTTGAAATGACAAACTTTAACCTTGACACTCTGAGACCACTTTGTAAGAGCATATTTTATCACTGGAGGAAGGCTGGAAAGACTGACACTAACAGAATACATCAGTTAACTCAGTTGCATGTCAGTGCATGTTCAGTTCAGCAGGGACAAGTGTTAGAGAATCAGATTGCTATCAGTTGTGACTATAGTTGTGCATCAGATCTTGCACAATCAAGGGATTGACTATGCCAATGAGTTTTCTCATGTATTTGCCCAGTTTGTAGCTTCTGCTCACGTCTTACACATTGTGAGTGATTCTTTGGAGGTGAAATACGAGTTTGGTAGAGCATTCTCATTCATTCTTGAGCAGGTATTGAGCAGTGGAGGCAGGCAAGTAGTGGAATAGATTTGGAGATCAGATCTTAGCTGTATTGTGTGTAACAGGTGGAGCTGGTACTGGATTTCTTGTGATAAGCATTGTACTTTGTAATGTTACATGGTCTGAATCATTAATATACAGATAGTGTGGGGTTTTTAGCGAGATGATTTCCCCGGGTTACATACTGTGTTAATGTGTGAATGCTCTTGATGTTTTATTGTTATTGATGCTGCTATATTGATGATCAACGTAGAGGAGCTTATGTATTGTGTATGTATTCCGCAATAGTACATGATCAGGATAATCTCTATTGAATATGTGTTAAATTATTCAAAATTTCTACATGGTATCAGAGCTGTTGATCATCAGATCTACTATTCAGGAAGTGTTTCCATCCTATTTCTTTAGGCAGAGTCTGTAATCGGGCCAGGCAGCCTCTGGATTCATCCTTCCTTTGGAAGGTGAGATATCTGGTGAATGCCCATACAGTAAATCTCTGTACGAGAAATATTGTGTTCTCACGAATCTTAGATCTGAGGCAGTTGAGTTGGTTGCTGGTGGAATTCGAATTTGCAGCAGTGTTTTCTTGGTGACAACGCAGCAATGTCTTTCAACAGATTGCGATTGGAGTATGCTCTTGAGGGCAGCTCAAACTATATTGCATGGAAGGACATGATGGAGGCAGTATTGGATGATAACGGGCTGAAGGATTTCATAGAGACGGATGTCCCAAAGCCTACTGATGCTACTCAAGCTGATGCTTGGCAAAAGAAGACCGCAAAATGTCGAAGGATTCTGTTGGAGGGCGTGAAGGATCACATTGTGTCCATCCTCCATGGAAAGGCTACTCCATATTTGATGTGGAAATCATTAACAGAATTATTCCAAAGCAAGAGCGATCAGAGGAAGCTGGCGCTCAAAGATAAACTCAGAAACATCAAATGCGAGAAGGGTGACAGTATTCCCAAGTATCTCACGAAGTTCACTCAGTGTCGAGATGAGCTGGGAAGTGTGGGGGTTACTGTCGATGATGAGGACTTGGTGAGCTTGGCTCTCCTTGGTCTTCCGAAGAGTTTGCATTCCTATCAGGACTCTGTCAATGCTCGGGAGAAATTGCCAGGATGGGAAAGACTATGGTCAGATCTTGTGCAGGAGGAGATCAGGCGGAGTACCAGGGACGGATCTTCATCAAAGGGAGCTGATGAAGAGAATTGTGCTTTGGCTGCCAAAGCAAAGAAAGGGAAGAGTAAGAAAGCTTCTCAGTCTGGTGCGAAAGGCAAGAAGCAAGATATGTCCAAGGTGAAGTGTTTTCACTGTCACCAGCACAGACACTATGCCACTAATTGTCTGCAGAAGAAGAAGAACAAGCAGGCTGCTGGATCTTCAGCAGGAGAGGCTCTAGCCTCACAGTTTGAGCTTGATTTTTCATTGATCGCATGCTTGGTTTCAAGTGTGATGGGATCAGTGTGGTTCTTGGACAGTGGTGCGTCTTTTCACATGACGGGAGATAGAGATTTGTTCTCTGATCTGGAGGACAAAGATCTTGGAGTGCACATCGAGATGGGCGATGATGGTAGATACAGTGCGACCGGTATCGGTATCATTTCCTTTGAGAGGGAGTCTGGTAAACCCTTCGTATTGAAGGAAGTCATGCATTTTCCAGGATTGACGAAGAATCTCATCTCAGTGGCGATGTTAGAAGACAAGGGGTATGATGTTGTTTTAAGCGAGGGAAAGGCTTTCCTGCGCAGCAAGACAACTGGTGAGACCCGGAAGATAGGGGTTCGAGTGAGGAACCTTTATCAGTTGCATGTAGATGGATGCGCAGCAATGGCGGGCAAGGCAGAAGGATTGGTGAGCCGGGATGATGGCAAGTTGTGGCACAAGAGATTGGGTCACCTTCACCATGGAGCCTTGAAGATACTGCAGCAGATCACTACAAGTCTTCCTAAAGGCACAGTTGCGCAGTCAGATCAGTGCAAGGGGTGTACTTTGGGGAAGTTTGTGAAAGCCACCTTTCACGAGAAGGATAGTCGCGCCACGACGATCCTTGAGAGAATTCACACAGACGTGTGTGGACCTTTCTCAGTTGCTTCGACAACAAAACACAGGTATTATGTGATTTTTGTTGATGATTTCTCTCGTAAGTGCTGGATCTTCTTCATGCAGAAGAAGAGCGAGACATATTCAAAGTTCTGTGAATTCAAAGCACTGGTCGAGAAGGAGTCGGGGAAGAAGGTGAAGGCTCTTAGGAGCGATAATGGTCGTGAATACATCTCGGACGAGTTCAAGGATTTCTGCAAGGTAGAAGGGATTCGTAGAGAGCTCATAGCTCCCCATAACCCACAACAGAACGGGGTAGCTGAGTGGAAGAACAGAACAATTGTGGGTGCTGCACGGGCAATGTTGCATGATCAGGGCCTACCCCTTCACTTGTGGGCGGAAGCATGCAATACAACAGTTTATGTGCAAAACCGTTTTCCTCATAGGATACTTGGCATGAGTACACCCGAGGAGACTTATTCTGGTAAGAAGCCTGATCTTTCTCATTTGAGGATTTTTGGTGCTAACGTTTACATGCATGTGACGAAGGATGCCAGGAAGAAGTTGGAGCCGACCGCAGAGGTTGGGATATTTGTGGGGTACACTGATACGCCCCACAACTATCGTGTGTATTTGCCAGACAGTGGTAAAACTGTTGTGCGACGGGATATAAAATTTCAGGAGGAGAAAGCCATGAAGTGTTCGCTTGAGAGGGAGCTACACTTGCATGCAGATGAGGAGCTATTAGTTCCTAAGGATGAGCTTCAGGACGTGGATCAGCCACAGGACGAGGTTCATGGAGTGGAAGAGACCACTCATGCAGCGCCAACCATCAGAGGGCGAAAGCGCTTGACAAAAGTTGAGCGACTGGCTCAAGATGCAGAGAAAGTTGTAGGACCACCTACAGCCCAACGCAGGCAGAGACAGTCACTTGATCGGTACACTGGATACATGGCTCTGATGAGCAAGTGTGTTGTGACTGAGCCATCCTCTTTCGAGGAAGCTGTGGAGGATCCCGCATGGGTAGACGCCATGGTGGAAGAGTATGATTCTATTGTGAGAAACAGTGCATGGGAGATTGTTCCTAAACCGGAAGGGAAATCAGTGGTGGGTTTGAGATGGATCTACAAGGTCAAGCAGGCAGCTGACGGGAGTGTGGAGAAGTACAAGGCAAGATTTGTTACCCGAGGCTTTTCACAGATAGAGGGATCGATTATGAGGAGACCTTTGCACTTGTCGCAAGGTATTCTTCCATACGGACGATTCTTGCTCTCTCAGTGCAGATGGGATGGCACATTCATCAGATGGATGTGAAGATTGCGTTCCTCAATGGAGTCATTGAGGAGGAGGTGTACATTGAGTAGCTTGAAGGCTTTGAGGTCTTCAGCAGCGAGTCGCATGTGTGCAAGCTCATGAGAGCGCTGTATGGGTTGAAGCAAGCACCACATGCTTGGTACACACGGATAGACAACTATTTCACAAGACTTGGATTCTCCAAGAGCGAGGCGGATCCTAACCTATACCAGATTGTGGTGGAGGATAAGTTGCTTATCATTGTACTGTATGTTGATGATTTGATTTTAACGGGTGATGAGCTGTTGATACTGTCATGCAAGAAGGATCTTGCTACAGTGTTTGAGATGAAGGACTTGGGTCTCCTTCACTATTTCCTAGGATTGGAAATATGGCAGCGCAGTGGTGGACTGTTTGTTTCTCAGGGCAAGTATGCTCGGGAGATACTGGAGAAGTTCAACATGCATGGCTGCAAGCCTGTTGATATTCCTCTTCCTGGAGGTTGGAGGAAGGAGGATGCCACTTCGGGAGAAGAAGTGGATGCCACTGTTTATCGACAGTTGATGGGGTCGCTGATGTATTTGGTCAATACACGACCTGATATATGCTATGAAGTTAACCAGCTTTCACAAGCTATGGTTAAGCCTACCAAGATCTTCTGGAAGGCGGGCAAGCATGTATTGCGCTACTTGAGAGGCACATCGGGATATGGTTTGTGGTACAGAGAGGAGGATGAGGTGAAGCTATGTGGCTTCACGGATGCAGATTGGGCAGGGAGCCCAACGGACATAAAGAGCACATCAGGAGGGGTCTTCAGTATTGGATCGACAACAGTTTCTTGGTACAGCAGGAAGCAGAGATCCGTGGCACTCAGTTCAGCGGAGGCCGAGTATATGGCAGCAAGTTTGGCTGCATGCGAGGCTATACGGATGAGGAAGATCCTGGTTGGTTTGTTTGGTTCTCATTTGGATCCTACTGTGATTTACTGTGATAACCAGAGTTGCATTAAACTCTTGGCTAATCCTGTATTTCATGATAGATCTAAGCATATTGACATCAGGTACCATCATATCAGAGATTGTGTGCAGCGGAGGATCATGTTGCTTTCATACATTCCAACGGAGGATCAGGATGCTGATATTATGACGAAGGCTCTCACCAGGAGCAAATTCGAGTACCACTGAGGCAGGATAGGGGTTGCTGATAATCCATATCTTGTCGAGAGGGAGTGTTGAGATTGCAACAAGATGATGGAGCTTAGTGAAAAGAGTCGCCTTCTCTAAGTGGGCCCGCAGGCAAATTATGGCGCAAGTTCTATTTTTGTTCACAGTGTGAGTGATCACAATGTGGGTGACCAAAGTGTGGGTGACCACAGTGTGGGTGATCAAAGTCTATTTTTAGACTGGCTGTCAAAAATAGAAAAGTCAAATATTATTGTCTCATAATAATATTTGGACTATAAACTTGATCTTATTCTCTTGGAGCACTTCAGTTTGAGCTACAAATGTGGCGCATGCAGCTGTCAGAAGGAAGTACGCTTTTCTTATGAGTCAGTTGAGTTGTTGCATGCATGACTTCAGTTAGAACTCAATCAGTTGAGTTTGGTGGAGTTGATTGTGGAGTTGATGGAGTTGTGTTCAGTTTGACTTGGTTAAACTAGTTGTAGTTAGTCTAACTGCAAATAGACTAATGATGAGTTGTTAAACTAATTATTAACTCATAATACAACTATAGAATACATCAGTTAACTCAGTTGCATGTCAGTGCATGTTCAGTTCAGCAGGGACAAGTGTTAGAGAATCAGATTGCTACTAGTTGTGACTATAGTTGTGCATCAGATCTTGCACAATCAAGGGATTGAGTATGCCAATGAGTTTGCTCATGTATTTGCCCAGTTTGTAGCTTTTGCTCACGTCTTACACATTTTGAGTGATTCTTTGGAGGTGAAATACGAGTTTGGTAGACCATTCTCATTCATTCTTGAGCAGGTATTGAGCAGTGGAGGCAGGCAAGCAGTGGAATAGATTTGGAGATCAGATCTTAGCTGTATTGTGTGTAACAGGTGGAGCTGGTACTGGATTGCTTGTGATAAGCATTGTATTTTGTAATGTTACATGGTCTCAATCATTAATATACAGATAGTGTGGGGTTTTTAGCGAGATGATTTCCCCGGGTTACATACTGTGTTAATGTGTGAATGCTCTTGATGTTTTATTGTTATTGATGCTGCTATATTGATGATCAACGTAGAGGAGCTTATATATTGTGTATGTATTCCGCAGTAGTACATGATCAGGATAATCTCTATTGAATATGTGTTAAATTATTCAAAATTTCTACAGATTTCTACTTCAACCTTCTCCCATGCTTCCAATGTTCTTTTTCCTAATATTTATTTTCTCATAAAATGGTTTGTCTCTCAAGAATAACCCCTTCAACTTCCTCTGTTTTTATTCTTTCTTTCTCCCCAATAGTGACTTGTATATTATTTATCACCTCTTCACAACTTAATGCTCTCTTTTGAGATTTTTCAACTTCATTCTCTTCATGTTGGTAGGGGAAGGAGATCTTCATCTCAAATTTGTGTTATTTGATAATCCCTAAGAACTCATTCCTTTGAATTATTTCTAGTTAAATATGAAATTGTTTAATCTTTTCTCCTTCCATCCCAATCCAAGTATAATTTGTTATATGTTCCTATATATAGTGGATAAGTTGGGCATAACTTCTTTTTATGTTTTATTAGGAATGCACTAAAACCGTGTAGAATAGTATGGCATCCAATTTGACCAACCTATTTGAAAGATATGTTAAAGGTGTATCAGGTGCCCTTAAAACACCATAACTCCTGATACAAGTGAAGTGTTCATCTAGGTACCAACTTTCTTTTAATACTTCTACATCTTCTAAAGATATCATTGTGCAAGGTTTACAAAATATTAACTCAAACAATGTCACTAAAATACCATCACACATAAGGGAAAGATGGAATTTGTAATCATTCTTCCACAAGTCCTTGAAAAAAACATGAATAACATGCAACTCTAGGGGCCAAGGCCAACATAACCCCATCGATGCTTTAGAATCACAAACCACATCCACTGGGTGAGAATAAATATAAAACTCTAGGATCCCTTAGAATGCATCTAATTGATCCTTTCATATAACATTTGCCATTGAATTGGATATGATAGAAATCTAGTTGAAATTTTTGCCTCCTTTAGTTATCAAGCATCATTGGCACCCAACCTATCCTCACACAAGTTACATCTTTCTCTCTATAGATCCCACTTACCAGTTGGGTCATCCATGTGTATCCTAACCTAAGGTGTATGGTGGTGAAAAGCATACAACTTAAGGTTTAAAATTCTTGTCTTCCTCATACCAATCAACAAAGATGTCATCGGAGTTATGGTCACAAGAGATGACTCTTAGCCACTCATTAGTAAATTAGATTAAACTTTTGACATATTGTAGTGAGTTGAAAAACTTGTTAATATGAATGATCCAACTTACTCTCCCTAGTCATTTAGAATTCTGTCGGTGCTAACTTCGATATTTTGTATCAAATATCCAATTACTTCTACATATGGAATTACTAGGGATTCGAATGCTACATTGAGTAATGGATTTCTTTTTAATTCTATGCTATGCGAGTTTTTTTTCTTCTATTCCATCCAAGTTATCATCATCCCCAAGTCCTTTCCCATCTATGATCAAATGGAATAATTCATTGTATGTGTCAAACCTATCAATACTAATAGTGTATAAAGTGTCTACGTAAATAGGTTATTTAACATCTTTAGTAGCTTTGGCTTCCATGATTTGTTGCTTGTCCCTAATAGATTTCCTCTCCTTTTTAATTGATTTTTATGCTACGTTTTGGTATTACTTACCTATTGGTATTGTTTCCTTAGTATCCTCTATGATCTCAACTGTATCATTTGGTTATCCTGCTATTGGCTTATGTTGTACACCTTTGTTCTATTGGTTGTATCCCTTCATAGCCATATAGAAAATCTTGCATGTTAGCACAACAAAAAAATAGGGCATGCGATATTTAACTCATAAAAAAAATTAGTAAATTTATCATAACAATTCAAAATGAAAACTAGTTTTAAGGATGGTAATATTGATCCTTGCTTATTCATGTTGCCATGATATATGCAAAGCTTTGGAAATTAAAAAAGATTTATAATTTGAGCATGAGTTTTATCAAAATCAATTTTCAAGTCCCGGATGCGGGTGCTTGACAGATCAGAGGGTATGAGGATGGCGTATCACGTGGGCAGGTGTCAGCCCAAGCACGCCACGGGTTATGACGCAGGACGGGCGAGCTGGTCTCGCACAAGCCTATTAATGCAGGCATTTACTCCCTCCATCCGCTTCATGGTTTACTGTGCTATGGAACTCCATAAGCTCATCGTTCCCGCGGCTTCGTCGCATATCTCTGCGGCTTTATGGATTGCAGCGTTGTGTGTCTCTCTGAGCTTTTCTGCAAGCGAGCTTAGGCCCATCATTCCCTTTCTGGTTCCAGGTTCATACGGTTCAATTGGTCTACTGTTTTCGCCTCGCTTAGGGTACTCCTCTCCGTGTATTCGCTCTCTCGACAATTCACTGTACATTGCCATGCCGCGCGAACGGCCCAGGATGGGGAGCAGACGTGGTGGCTCCCGTGGTCGCGCCGCCTCTCAGCGATCCACCCCCATTTCTTACTCTTCCTCGGACGCGCTGGAACCTGGGCGGAGCAGTCCCCCTGTCACCAGAAGTGGAAGAGGCAGGGGTCGTGGGCGAGTCGGGAGGGTTGATTGTGAGCATGCTGCCCACCCCACTGTTCGCTATCGCATCCCGTGTTCTCTCGCCAACTCCACCTTCATAGTCTCAGTCACTATTGAAAAATGTGAAGATATCCGGGGTTCGGGAGTGGCCCATCCAGGAGCTCTTGCAGAACAGAGGATGGCGAATCCGGCGGACAATCAACGCCAGGTCATGGGAGGTGCCTCTCTGGTGAATCCGGCTGTCCCTGCAGGTCCAAGTGCGCCAGCTCGTGGTGAACCTACAGGCTCGGCGGTTCATCATTCTGACTCGGAGGACTCACTACAATTCGGGTGTAGGGTCGTCAAGGAGCCATACACCTCTGAGGATGACTGATCCCGCCAGGGTTTACGCTCTTGCAGTTTCTGAAGTAGGAGCTCGACTTTGTTTTGATTCTCGAAGTTAATGCATGTTTTAGGTCTCTGTCTATCAATGTGTCGTTTATGTCTACCGTTGTCTAGCTGTGTAAGTTTCATCTTAGTTTATGTTCAGCACTGTTTCGAGTCTTATGTGTAGTCAAAATACTGCTGGAGGTTCAAAATGTACTGAGATCATGATCATTTTTGTAAAATGCCAAATTCATGGCAAGACTTTCAAGGCCATGGCCTTGCTGTAATATTTTTGTATAAATAATAGGAGTAGACAGATTGAGAAAAAAAAAACAATTTTCAAGGAAAAGGCAAAAGAAATTAAATTCCATGCAAGTGGCTCACTCAGATGTGAAACACTTTTCAAGGGTGATAAGAATAATTCTACAAGGTCATGTGCAATCACTAACTAGAGTCAAACTAAGAAAACTTGGAATACATGTATATTGTCGCAAATAAAAGAAAAATAGTGCATCTAACTAGCTCACTCAAAACAAAACATGTTGAGCAAAACGAGAGAAATTTTGAATCAAGTATCTTATTAATGAAATCAATGGATAAAAAAAATAATGCATCTAACTAACTATCTCAAAACAAAACATGTTGAGTGAAACAAGAGCATTCAAAATCAAGTACCTAATTAATGAAACCAATGGATAGGTAGTTATTCCTAAGTTGTAACATTCTAATTTCTTCTACAATTTCAAGCATTACAAGGGGAAACTAATGATAAATTGAGCACGTGAACTATTAGAACAAATGATGTTTTACTTTAAACTTCAAAATTTTAAATCAAACACTCAAAGGGAAGCTTGCAATTATTTTTAATTTCAAAAGGTGGTGATTACAATTATGGTGCCATTGAATTGAACCATAATAAGACATGCTTTCAAATTGTGTTATTGCATGAGTGACATGCATACACTATAGAACCCAATTGATACCTTTAAAATTCCACACATTCAAAGAGTTTGATAGTGAAAGGAGGTTAATTTGAGAATCGGGGGCAGTTGAAAATTTGTGGCCCATTCTCACTATCTTTTAGAAAGGGAGGGATTGATTTGACCATTGAGCCTAATCATGGAATGAGAGAAATAATTCACAAGGAAGAGGCCTAGTACAAAGGTTTGGATCAATTAAGAAATCAGGATGTGCAATGAGAATTTAATGGAAATTAGACCCAATTTTGAAAATATAGCCAATTATAATCAAATTGCAGAGATTGTTTAGAGTGAGACTTCTTGTTCGAGAACAAGAGCTTGAAGGTTGCATGGAGGCTTTGAAGAAAATCAAACAAGTGAAAATAGTTGGTAGAAAGGGAGGTCAATTTGAAAATTAAAGCTTGATTGAAAACTAACACCTTTTCTCATTACCTTTCAATGGAGAAGGCCAAATCATTGAATCACACCAAGATTTCAAGAACTTTGTTGATGGAAGGACTTGATTCAAAGTTTTGGACCAATTGAAGAATCTCACCTCCCAATATTCACCTAAAAATTCAACCAGAGTTAAAATAACAAAACTCTTTGAATAAAATTCAAAATTTCAAACAATGCAAATGATGACGGTAGAGCCCAATTTAGAAATTAGAACTAATTTCCAAATCAGGACAAGGCTCCATAAAGGGAGGTGAAGTTCAGGCCTAATTTGAAAATGGACCTAATAGAAAATTTAAGGGTAGGAAAGTTCAATGATAATAATAATTCAAGTTTGAAAATAAATGATCACACAATTGAATAATAGAAGGGGTTTGTAATTAAAGGCAAGCGTGATTTTAAAGTCAGGAAAGGAGAATGCAAGTAAAATGAAAAGGGGGCTGAAGTTGACAATTGGGCCCGACTTGGATTTTTTTTGTTGTAAGCTTGGCAGGAATACATCTTCATCATGTCCAACGTCTCACCTCGATCAGGGGGGATAGCACAAGATTTGAATCCAAGACTTTCGGTTCGGTGAGACTTCATTTCCACGGTCCTTGCCAATTGAGCTACCCCAAGCGGACGAATCGACTTGGAAATTGGGAAAACAAAGTTAGAATAAAAAATACAAGAAAGAAAATAGAATTGAAAGAGTCCTAATAAAAAATGTTTGGATTCAAAAGTAGAGAAACTTCAATCAAACAAAAAGTGAGATTAAACTAGGGCAAAAATTAAGCAAAAGAAAAAGAAAAAGAAAAAAATGATGAGGATGTTGGGAAATCGATAAGGCAACAAAGTAGGTATGATTTCTCTTTACATGATAATTACTTGTGAATGTTTGCTGCTGTTTTACTAAAATTATATTCTTGTTTCATCAAGAAATTACCAAAATGAACAAAAGCATGAAGATCACAAGAGATAGAGAAAACAGAAAATTAGCCTCCAAGCGAGGGAAAAACCCCACAAAGGGGAAAACCCATAAAATCTCGTCTTATTAGAGAATTAGATCAAAGTGAGAAATCCAAGACCCAAATCCAACCTCCATGAAGAAAATTCAAGCCCTCCAAGTTCTACTTCATCACCAATTTCAGTCATAGGAGATAACACCAATCTCAACCACAAAAATTCATAGGAAACTCACACATGTTTTAGATCTTCTATAGCCCAAGAAACTCGCATCAATTTCATAAATTTAACCTCACGAAGTTCACATCATTTCATCTCTTCAAGTCTCATAAAACTTCATATCATTTTAGGTCAAAATTCATCGTAGAGAAACACCAAATTCTTCTTGCCAAATTGGAGGATGCATGCCAATATATAATTATTCTCGTATGAGAAATTACATAACCGTTGGGTGAGACTAATTGTCATCCAAGAGGGTTGACTTGGCTTCTTGAGGCGAATTTACACAAATTACATGTTCAAAAATTATTTTTCCTTTTTCTTTACAAGAGGACCAAAGACGACTTTGACTCTTTGACTCAACAAACTTGTAGAAGCATGAAGAACATGCTTAACTACTGAAATAATAATAAAAACTCTTTTTCTTCTTTTTTATTTTAAAATACATAATGATACAAGTACAATGATAGTTATGAAGACCGAACCTAGTTACATTTTCCAACAAAGGAAAAAGGCTTAATTTGAAAAATAGAAACATGTTTTGAAAATTAAACAAGTTAAAAGCCTATTAAAAGAAAAATAATAATTCAAATTAAAAGAATAAAACTCAAATATAATTAAGAGAATGAAACATGGAGGCTCATCTAACTTATTCATTTAAAAATTATTGAAAAAAGCCAAGCTACCTAAATCCATATAAATCCCCCAAAAAATATAATTAATATAAATCCAAAAAGAAAAAAGAAAAAGGGTGCCGTAAGTTTAACTCAAAACTTAAAAGGGTTGCAGAGGACACAACACGATATATGATGATGATGGTGATGATGATGATGGTTAACGTCCACTGAGACCAAATTGGTCTATCGGACCTACAATTTTCTTAATTTTTACTTGTCTGGCTCCTCGTCTTTCTTGGCGAGATTGGTGTTGTAGCTTTCTTTTTTTTCTCTACGGTCTTCCAACTTCCTTTATCTTGCATCTCCTTCATCTCTTCTGGTTCTTGGAACATTGGTGTCTTAGCTTCGCGATCTATTGTGTTCGTTCTTTTGAAGATAGTCGAAGAAAAAGTTTGGTCTGGGAGATCTGCTTTGCTGTTAAATGAAGATTTATTTTCTGCGTTATTCGAATCCTCATAACTGTTGATTTGCTGGGGCGGGATTTCTCCTTGCTTGTATTGAGAGTTGTTTATTTCTTCCCTGCTTTCTTGTGACTCAGAGTTTTCTCTAGAATATTCTTCTTTGATGGCAGTGTAGTGTTCTTTTTGTGCTCCTTCCCACCATGTAGATCTGTGGTGGTTTTTTCTAGCAAAATTTTTCTCAGAGGCTTTTGGGCAATTTTTGGCTAGATGCCCTGTCTCAAAGCAGGATCGACATCTGAAGAGGACACTTTCATAATCAAGTTTCTGGTTCCACACATAGTCTTTACTTGTTAGGTTTATTTCAGCTGGGAATCCGGCGCTGAAGTCCATTTCCACATAGATGCGTGCATAGGTGGTTTTGGCATATTCCTCTGTTTCTGGGCACCTGCAGTAAAATTTCCCAATTGCATTTCCGATGGCTTTTAGTGAGGAGAGATTCCAGAGATGCAAGGGTAGGCTTGGCAATCTCACCCACACTGGTGCTGAGGTTATCACTGCTGTAGAGGGATCGAATGATGGGTCCCATGGCTTCATGAATAGGCCTGATTTTTCCCAAAACCAAGGGCCAGAATTTAGAATACATTGTCTGCTTTCAGGATTTTCAAAATCTACTATAAAGAAACCCCTAGCACAGGGGTAGATATTAATTTCATCAGAAATGACAGGCTTCCATACCTCTGAAATCCAATTGTGGAGTTCTATTAGCCGCGGCCAAAAACCATTGAACCGGCAAATTAGGGCACTTTCGGAAAACTTCAAAGCTTCATCGAGTGAGGCCTGGACCACTTGGATAGTGGGAGCTGGGGCTTCACTGACGATATGGGCAGGAGATTGCCCTCCAGAGGCGGATGAGCCACCAGTTATTTTTGCGAAGCTCGGAGCCATATTTTACTTGCCCGTAGAACCCAGCCTTAGAAAAATAAGGCAGAAGATAAGATTAGATCTAGATCTGGCCGCAGAAAATTTAGCAGCCTAGATCTAGATCTAACCGTAAAAAATTAGATCTAAAACCTAGCCGTGGAGGGAAATGCAATTACCTTCAAAAATACTACTGGACCAAGCCTGACAAATCAGAAACTCTGAACAGAGCCGCTTTCCATATTTCAATTTCTTTTGCTTTGTGAATTCCGCTACTGCGATAATGTTGGAACGTCTGCGCAAATGGGCTGCTAGATCGCCGCAGCCGCAGAAAGACGCGGAGACCTGGAGATCTGGAGACCTTTATGTTTTATTTTTTATACTTTCCAGAAGGGGAAGAACTGATATATATATGGTTTATGTTTTATAAAATAGATTATGTAACCATAAGAATCACGAGGTATTGGAGATATATATATATATTAATCGTTAAGAATGATATTTTCTCAAAAGTATTCTCACATTTCACTAAATAATGATTATGATATTACCAATCAATATTGTTTTATTATGTCTTATTAAAGAAAAGTTAATTATTATGTTTTTTCTAAGTTTTATTGCTCGTAAAGAAGATTAGGAAGTTCACTTTGGTTTTCATGAGTTAACACATTATAGATATCAATAATGTTACAAATGTTTTGGAAATGAGAGATCTAATCTCTATGTAGACCATACAGTCGAGAAGAAAATGTGTTTTTCATGTTTATCTTTATAAAATTGCAAATTTTACAAAAAAAAATAAATCTCATGGTGTTTTAGATTTTGTCCACCTCTTAATTTCACTATGAAATTCATGTGAGTTTATTCTTATTAATAAGGTAGTTATTTATTCTTAAACTAAACAACAACAAAGAAATAGTTTTGATTTTCTATTTTAAGGTTAATGACCCATTTTTTGTTATTCTCAATCTCATTATAACCTTTGACATTTATTTAAAGTTAGTTACCATAAAAATACGAAGTATGTTGATATTTTAAAGGACATCCTCTTAAATACTTAAATATAAGGAAGTATCTATAAGAGTTTTTAAAAGAGTTTCCCTTGATGTGATGTGTATTGAGCGTGGAGAAAATGCTATAAGCAAATAAAAATTACAATTTTTGGAGGTTGGGCTACAACTACCCTCCAAAATTTTTCCTTAGCTTTGTTTTGGATCCTCCCTACCAACCTTCCTCAACAACATGTCTTGCCTTGTCAAGTACACAAGCTTTAGTGATTTTCTAGTAGATTGCCAACCTGTGCATGATGGCTTGTTGCACCCCCCTCACAGGCTTTTTCTCCAGACTTGGTTGAGCTGTAGGTTGGACAACTCCCTTAAGAAATTGCACAATTCTGGAGGGGAACCAGCCTTCCCTCTAGAAATTGCGCAATTCTGTCTGGAAGCTTGCTGGGCTCCAGAATTGGGCAAATTTGCTTGTCACACTTCATTGAAAAAATTGCACAATTCCTCCCAACAAAGCTGCTCAGCCCAGAAATTGCGCAATCCTTCTGGGCAGTCAGCTCAACACCCTCCCAGAAATGCGCAAATTTTCCCCTTAGCTGAGCAGGCTGTTGCATGTGCCATTGAGTTGACCGGTTCCACTCGAGATCGAGAAAACTTGACTTGCATGCATGGACTGATTTTTCCTAGAATAGCAAAAAGAAACATGCAAAAAGAATCCCTAGATTTTAGGGAGCTATTTTTAACAGTTTGAGGTTACGTGCAAAGATCATTTTAGAATCTTTCCTCCAAGTGTCGTTTTTTCTTAGATTTGTGGCAAGCGTGTTATGAGCCTCAAACTTATTTATTCAATGCTTCAGAGCTCACTTATTCACATCGATCTTGGAGCTCTGACATCCCTTAACACATCAGGAGTCTTCGACACATCCAACTCAGATATTCACGGGTAAGTCCACTTAATTTGGCCTTTTGCAGCATTTCTATCGCTTTTTGTGTTTTCGCTTGTGTGAGTGTTGTTTGCTTAATTTCTATGATTGCTTGCTGTCGTTTACATGCATACTAGCTTGTACTAGCACCATTTTAGTTTTCATTAGCATCTCACTGCTGTCGCATGCATGAAACTGTTTTGCACGAATGGTCGCTGATTCGGTGACTCGCTTCACCCACATGCATGTTGTTTCATTTTCTGAATCTTTCATTTGATGTTTGCATGCACGATCATTCACTCTTGCTGACACTCAGTATCGCCATGCATTCACATTCACATTTGCTTTCAGTTGCCCATCGGTGAGTCTAGGCAACCTTGGCTCGGACTCTGCCCCACCAAGACAACATTGTGAAATCCTAAGAGGGAAGGCTCTGTCTTCGTCTGAAAAAATGCACATTTCTTCCCAGTGACTGTCCTCCAGTTTTGCATTGCGCAATTCTAAGGGACAGTGACTGCTAGCCTAGAAAATTACGCATTGCAGTTACTGGGCCTGCAACCATTACTAGTTCAAATTGCCCATTGCGTAGTTCTAGCAGCCAGCAGGCCAGCCTAGATTGCGCATTGCGTAATTCCAGCAGCCAACCAGCCTCCCAGACAACCCAGACTACCTTTTGCACAGTTATAACAGTTAGTCTCCTAGCCTCCCAGGAAAAATTACGCAATCCTTGTCAATCAATCCCTAGGTATGTTGCATGTCGTTCCTCAAGTTTGCTTTGTTTGAGCTGACAGATTTCTTGCCATGCATGTCGCTTTGTCTCCAGATCTAGCAGGTGTTCATCCGCCTCTTAGCAGTTCAGGATCAATGGCCTCCAAGAGAGCAGGATCAAAGGACACTGACAGAAGTGCAACTGGAGCAGAAGTTGAGCGAGTGTCTATGAGTTTGCAGATCTATGAAGACACCAAGTTGATTGTAGACAAGTACATCAAGATGAAATGGAAAGAGGTCAATGATGCATTTTCAGGCACATTTTGGGAAGACCTCGAAGACCGCCAAGTCTATGTGAACATCCACAAGTTCGGCTTGTACTATATTAGATGTAGGTATCCCATGCTCCAATGCGCGGGCATGATACATTGGATTGTCTCACACACTGATCATGAGACAACGACATTGAGTAGTGTCAGCGGGACGAAGATTGCTACCTTCAAGGCATGGGATAATGATGAGATGTATAAGATGTCAAGGCCCGTGATCACCATGGAGACACCTTTCATATTACCCAACAAAAATTCCAACTCCAAAGATATATTGAAGAATTGGGTGAAGGAGCTGGCTAAATTCAGGATGACACCCAACCAGGTACACAAGACGAATATACTGCGGAAGGTGTATCAATACTTGGTCATCTTCGCGTGTCATCTATATGGCCAAGAAAGCAAAGAAACCTTCCCAAAGTTGGTGATCATGTTGGACCAACTGGCCAGAGAAGGCAAAGCATGCAACTGGTTTGACATATTGGCTCACCAGTTGAAGGAATAGGTAAGAAGGGCTCGACAGCTGCCCAAAGGTGTGCAAGTAGGAATCTACATGTACGCCTACATCTTGGATGCAATCTATGCCCGTCAGGAGTTCCCGAGCTTGAAGTGGGCATGGACACCGGTGGAGACCTCTGTGAACACTTATTGTAAGATGTTATCCGAATGCAGCTTCAGAGGAGTTATCACACAGCTGTCCGATCATTTTGTCACCCCAGTGTACAAGATGATATTCGAACAAGATCCACCCTGCATGTCGAACGAAACATTGGAGGCACTGATTGACATAGTTGATTGGTATCCCTTACCGTCTGGCACTTTCATACAGATGTATAGTGCGGAGAAGCCTCTGCATGTTCTACTGAAGTTTACCTTGGACAAACTTGTCTCGTAGGAAGTAGCATATCACGTCTCAGCAGGGTTATCAACTAGGCTGCATCGGAAGAAGAAGGCACCTTGGCCCTCTCTTCTGTTGCGGATCGGGTTTTACGAGATACAAACTTTCAAGAATGCGGATGTCGAATCAGAATAGATGAAGAAATATCCATTCGACGCTCGAAGTTACAATTCGTATGACCCACATTGTCTTGTAAAATACCATTGCACGAGAGTACATTTTAACTAGATCCATGGGGCATGTCATTGGGCGGAGGAAGACCCATGGAGATATTGTTACAACTCCTCCAGACTCAATGAAACGTTCGACCTCGCTGCGGAATGGATAGCAAAGCAACGTGAAGCAGCATCCCAGAGAGCACTAGAAGCAACAACAACAAAGGTAAACATACCAGTGCATGACAAGGGCAAGAGGAAGATTGTCGACAACATGAAGGAAGAGAAAAGTTGCAAGTTCCGAGTAGACACACTTGTGCAGAAAGCAACTTTGGCAAAATAGGCAACAACGTGACAAGAGAAACGTGCAAAGGTAGAGAGAGAAACAAAGAATGGAGGAAACAGAGAAGGAGTTGCATGAGTTGAAGGAGCAACTCCAAAAGGAACAGGAGCTACGTAGACAAGAGAAGGAAGCGTAATAGGAACAGGTACAACAAGGGGCACAACTTGTGCAAACAGATGAAACTACGCCCATACAGGTAGTAGACTCATCAGAACATCTGGCATCAGGCAAACAGGGTGAACCATCACAAGAGCAAGACTTCGCTCAGGAGATAGAACAAGCACTTGAAGAGATGGATATAGATATGGAGCAAGAGGAGTTAGAGCAAGACATTGACCTCATGCCTCACCACCAAGAGGTCGACCCACCAGCTTCACCATGTCCAGAAGAGGACCCGTAGGAGGATATGCACAACATCTCATTCGACGAGTCCCAACATAGACTTGTGCAATCTCGTAGAGTGTCGACTCTGGATGATCATAGGTCTCCTAAGTAGTTTGAGGAATGAGTTGTTGTGTCTGACGTGTGCAACATCCAACATCATTGGCCAATGCTATCAAAGCATATGTCGAAGCCACTAGCTCGAGTGTTCGCTTCCTGATAGCTGAGAACGAGCGAATGACTAAGGAGCTACAGACGGACAAGTGGGGAGGAGAATTGGTTACAGAATCTGCTCGAGCATAATTGAAGAAGGCAATATTGGATGAAATATTGTCCCTTGACATGGTCATGTAGGCGTTTTATTCCAAGTTTGGTACCGTGCATAAGGTAGTCGTCCATCTCAACAGTTGGCAGCAACGATGTGCTAGAAGAGCACGTATCCTATCGAACGTGCATGCTGCTGTTGATTACATGCAAACATGGACGATGAGATACAAGGAAGCCTTGCTTCACTTGCCTAAGATGATGAAGCCCAGAGCAATCGAGCTGAAGGCATGCATCTGGAGTTGGATCCAGAACTATGAAAATCTCCTGGAGCTTATCAGTAGTCTACAAGCTTCCCATGCATGTGTATTCAGGAGTATGGATGTTATTGTGCATGCACATGCGATCCCATCTATTGGGACACTCACCCAGGTGAAGACAAAGGCACAAGTCCGACTAGATATTGACTCATACTTTGACGAGTTGATGCGCATAGCCACCAGCCCAGACTTGTCAATCAATGCAGACACCATGCATAAGTATGTTGCTGGTCTAGCCACACTCAAGATAATGATGCGCATGCTATCAGACGATTTGGACAGAGGAGCCCGAGCAGTGTACCCGGATGTTATGGAGGCAAGAGTTCGTTTCCAGAAAGATGTCACTTTAGAGTACACGAACACCATCGCAGACTACCGAGCTTGTCATTAGTTCGCTACTGTCGACCACTATGAGGATGTCGAAGAGATGGTCTTCCAACAATTGTCTGAGTCATAGTGATGTCTTGCATGGCTTGCTCAAGCCATTTTGTCTCACATGTGTACATGTGCATTGTAACGTGACGTCTTGTCAAGTGTAAGCTCAAGTGTCGATAGTTGGATGTAACAGTTATAGGGTAGATGAAGAGTCATGAGGGTAGATGAACTGTCACAAAGGAGAATTTCAAGGGCCACCCCACCCTTTGCTATAAATAGTCCCTCATAACTCATTTTATAGGCTTTTGGTCAGCCAAGTTTCTGATACGATTATCTTAGAGAAAGCTTGGATAGTATTGTAATGAGCCTTAGCTTCTCCACTGCGTAGAGCTAGTATATCTCTTTGGAGGAGCAGACAGCCGTGACTGTAACGTTCCGCTGTCAGAACTAGTGGTTGGACATGGATGTATTGTATGACTGGAACTTACACTTCTTAATATTACAGAGCCAACACATTTCATGCATATTGTCGTATTGTATTTCAACTACCTTGTTTACTCTAAACGATATATGTATCTGTTTGATTATGGATGCATGTGTAGCTATTTTCTATATATGTATGTATGAATCTTTCTGAAATGTGTTGTTGGTTTAACCATCACTTTGGGTTGCTAGCTTACTTGCCTTCCATATTGTGATGCATCTTAGCTCATGTGTTCCCTTCTTATCTCCATCCTATCACAGGTTTCTAAGGGGCGCACTCACCTCACCCTATGTGTGTTAGAACCGCTTATGCACCTTCCTTGACTTACGACGTATATCACACCCTTGCTACCAATAGTGACATCTTACTTGCCTCTATGCGAAACTGCGGTCAAGGCATTACCGTACGACCCACTGTTGGGACTCCTACACCAAACAGTCTGAGGTCTAATTGGGACTTCTTACCGGGGAGATCCCCTGACATGTTGGTGGGTCTAAGACCATCAACAATTAGATAAGAATCGGATAAGGGGACAAAGAGCTGAAAATTACATCACTTAGAAGAGCTAGATATCTCGGCCTCTTACAAGAAGAATTCAAAGATGAGGCAGAGATGTTATAGTGAAAGCTACTGTGATTTTATTCAGTCGTGAAGGCTTGCAAGTGACAAATACATAATATTGTCCACCCAGAAAAATAAATAGCAATACATCGTAATATAACTGAGAAGATCACTGAAGTGATTTTATTGTCACTAATGACATTTGGATCTTTCATGGGTAGTTTTGCAGTGAAGTCCTTGAACCTGTCTTAACATGCTTGGTACTTTATACCTTCTTCTTTAAAGTCCATATTTTTCCAGACTGCTTGGATTGAGTGAAGCTTTCTTTATTTTCATATGTTGATGAAGGATATATGTCTCTTTGTGAGCATTTAGGGAGAGAATGGTTGCCCCATGTCCTTGATAGCTTACATAGCAATGTCGTCACAAAAGGGGACAATGACATAGCGCCAATCCGATGTTGCATTATTATTGTCCCATTCTTGTTAATAGTTATCAAATTTTCATTGCTGAGAGAAATCCCAACAATGCCCTTCTGCCTCTGGATCCTTTGTAAATAGATCGTGATTGCAAAGCCTTTTGTTGTTAACATTTGACTCTTTAATAATTTGATGATCAGCCTCGCGATAATAAACTTGATAAGCACCATCAACGATCTTTCTTGAAATGGTTGTTGCATCCTCGCTACTCATTCTTGTAATTCTCATAATATGGTTTCTTGTATTTGTAAATGATAGATCTGAGATTGCAGGGATTTCATTGGTCACTGAGGAGGGCTTATGATGACTTAGAGGGGGATTTTGACATTGGGAAGTATGGGTATTGGCCATATTTAACTCTAAATATTGATAGTATGGGATGTTTATTGCTTGTTAGAGGGTTAATCGTCCCTGTAATTATCAAAAAATGATTTCTCGAGATTGTAATCAAGTAATCCAAGGTTGGAGAGATTTCATTAGTCACTCAGGAGGGGTCTATAGTCCATTGTATGGGTGGCTTAATAGCACTATAGGGGTCTATATTCCATTGTATGGGTGGTTTAATATCACTATAGGGGTCTATAGTCAATTATATGGGTGGTTTAATAGCTCTTACAACAAATACCTCAATGGCTCAGTTTACCTTATCAAGTGGTTTAACAACTATTTAGCAAGAACTAAGTGAATCATTCATCTAATGAGCCTCCCGCTAGCCGTTTAGGCTTAGACTCATAGTCCAATGGCCTCTGCCTCCACATAACAATATAGGAGATGGCACCCCAAATATCTTAGTACAAGCTTAGGGACAATCCGGTATAGTTTAGTCTTGTTGAGAAGTGCAGCAAGAAAGTCTCAATTTGACTTTACCTTCGTCAAATTGAGAAAATTCGAATTTCCTCATCAACAGACAAATTAGAGGTAGTTAACTTGTGTGACGTGGCTTGTGTCACTCAGTTTACTCAGTAAATTCAAGTTAGATGGCTCAGAGTTCAGTTAAGCATGTGTGATTTCTAATTTGTAGCAATCAAGGTCATTTATTTCCAGTTGTATTAAGTTAAATTAGCTATAATTGTTGATAGAACTAGTGGAAGTTCAGTTGTGCAGTGGGACAACATTCTAACTCAGTGATCATCGAGTTAACTGATCAATCAACCTAAAATAGCTAGTGCATGTAGAAAATTCAGGATCCCCAACTGTGGTAGAGATTCCAAGGCAGTGTAACATCAGTTATAGACTATTCTTGAGTGTACAGGTGTTGCATGCAACCAGATGATCAACCTTGGGAATTGAGCAATTGATTGGAGGAAAATTCCTAAATAATAGGGGCCTAGTTATTCAGTATTTGTGCAAGGAAATAGGGGCTCAAGCTGAGGTAGAATTAGAATAAGTCTGGGTTAGAGCTTCTCATTGAGCAAAGATAATTTATTCACTTGTAGGTTGTGCTCAGAGTGAGCAAGCAATTGTAATACATTTCTACTCATCTAATTAATGCAAGAAAGCATAAGGGGTTTTTAGCATTTGATTTCCCTTGGAAAAACATTGTGCATGTGTATTATTTCTTATTGCATGTGAGCGATTTTTGTTATAAATTGTGAATTAATTTTCACATAACGGTAGAGTAGAATTGTGTCTCTTAATTTTAGATCAAACTTCTTGAGTAGTTGAAACTCTATCACCATATTTCTACATGGTATTAAAGCTGGATTCACATTAGAACAAGAATTTCAAAGTTGTTCCTAAGGAGGTTTGAATTTGTAATTCAATGTAGCAGGATTTCTTTAGAGTTGGGAAGATGACATTCAACGAGATGAGATTAGAGTATGCCTTGGAAGGCAACTCAGATTTCATTGCATGGAAGGATCGCATGGAAGCAGTCGGAATATGTCAAGACAGAAATTGCAAGACCTTGATTGGCTTATGCATAGAACCTAACCCATGGAAGAAATATGTAGTCAAGGAGAGGAAAATAATATTGGAGGGAGAGAGAGATCACATTTTCTCAAATCTCGATGGAAAAGAAACTTATTTTTCAATGTGGAAGGCACTGACAAATTTGTTCGAGAATAACATTGATCATAGAAAACTGGTCGTCAAAGACAAAATTCGAAAAATTAAAATGGAGAAGAATGATACTATTGCGCAATATCTCCCCAAATTTATGCAAGTTCGAGACAAGCTTAGAGGGGTTGGTGTGAATGTTGTAGAAGAGGACCTGGTGAGGCTAACTCTTCTAGGCCTTCCAAAATCCTGGCATAACTACTAGCACTTTGTAAATGGAAGGGAATGTTTATAGAAGGGGGAAAGGTATTGGTGTGACTTGGTACAAGAAGAGTATAGGAGAAATAATTGAGATGGAACTTCATCCAAAGCAGAGGATGAAGAAAATTTTACATTGGTTGGAAAAACCAAGAAGGGAAAACGAATGAAGTCTCAAACCAAACCAAAATCCATGCAAGGGGGCAAGAAGAAAGACTTGTAAAAAATTAAATGCTTCAGTTGTCATGAATTTTGGCACTATGCTACTGAGTGTCCACACAAAAATTATAGCAAGAAGAACTCAGGTGGAGCATTTGGTGAGGCATTGGCTTCATAGTTTGAGTTAGACTTCACCATTATCGCATGCATGACTAGCACAGTGATGGGGAGTGTGTGGTACTTGGATTTCGGTGCCTTGTTCCACATGACATGGTGTAGAGTGTTTTCCAGTGACATGGAGGAGAAATATCTCCAGATGCATATTGAGCTTGGGGGCGACGGAAGGTACAATGCTACCAGGATTTGTACGGTAACCTTTAAGAGGGAGTCGAGATCCCCTATTTTCCTCAAAGATGCCATGTTTTTTCTAGTCCTAAAGAAGAATCTCATCTCTCTAGCAGTTTTGGAAGACCATGGTTATGATATGATCTTCAACAAACGGAAAGCATTCTTGAGACACTTAGCCATTGGATAGGTGAAGTAGTTTGAGGTTTGTGTAAATAACTTATACAAATTGGATGTGGAATATTGCGTTGCATTAAGCAGTAAGGCAGAGAAAGTGCAGAGTCAAGATGTTGATGAGATCTAACATAGAAGAATGGGCCATTTGCATCATGGCGCCCTGAAAATTATGCAACAAATAATCATTGGTCTCCTTAAAGGATCACTTGAGCAACAAGATGTTTACAAGGGTTGTACCTTGGGGAAGTATGTGAAATCCACATTCCATGATCAAGACAACAAGGCACATGCAGTCTTGGATAAATTCCACTCTAATGTTTGTGGACCTTTCTCGACAAACTCCACTACTAGGCATAAGTACTATGTTATTTTTATTGATGATTTCTCAAGGAAGTGTTCGATCTTCTTCATGCGGAAGAAGGATGAGACATTCTCGAAGTTTGTAGAGTTCAAGGCACTAGTTGAGGCAGAGACCCTCAAGAAGGTGAAGGCTCTCAGGATAAATAATGGAGGTGAGTTTGTTTCGAATGAATTCAAGGATTTTTGTGTGAAAGAAGGCATTCAAAGAGAGTTGACAACACCCCACAACCCACTGAAGAATGGGGTAGCTGAGAGAAAGAATCGTAGCATTGTGGTAGTTGCAAGAGTTATGCTACATGACCAAGGCCTACCACTGCATTTGTGGGTAGAGGCATGTAACACAATAGTCTACTTACATAACCAGAGTCCTCATAATATTCTTGGTATGATTACATTAGAGGAGTCTTTCTCACGGATAAAGATGGATGTGTCTCACTTTAGAATTTTTGGAGCCTCTACTTACTGCCATGTCTCCAAAGATTCAAGGAAGAAACTTGAATTGACAATAGAGTTGGGACTTTTGTGGGTTACACTGAAACTCCACACAATTACCATGTGTACTTACCTTCCCTCAGAATGAAAGTTGTGCAAAGGGATGTAAAGTTTGATAAGGAGAAAGTGATGTGGTGCTTTCTTGAGAGAGAGCTTCAGATCTCACTAGAAGAGGAGATTTTAGCTTCAAAGGAGGAGCCCTAGGAAGTTTTGGAGCAACCACAAATAGAGGAGTAGAGAGTGGAGACATCCACTCAAGCAAAACCATCCAGAGAAGGGAGAAAAAGAACTAGGGAAGTTGATATATTGGTGCAGGATGCGAGGGAGAATGTGAGAGGCCCTTCAAATTTGCGCAGGCAAAGGAGGTCACCTGAGAGGTACACTGGCTACATGGCTCTAATGACTGAGCTTGTAGAGACTGAGCCATCCTCTTTTGAGGAATAAATTGAGAAACCTGTTTGGGGTTGATGTAATGGTGGAAGAATATGAATCTATCATGAATAACAATGTTTGGGAAGTGGTCTCAAGGTCGACAGATAAATCAATTATGGGTTCAAGATGGATCTTCAAGTTTAAGGATGTAGCATATGGAAGCATAGAGAAGTATGAGGCCAGATTTGTGTCCAAAGGATTCTCTCAAGTTGAGGAAATTGACTATGAGGAAACCTTTGCTCTTGTAGAAATATATTCATCCATTAGATCAATTCTTGCACTAGCAACGCAGATGGGGTGGAAGATCCACTAGATGGATGTAAAACAAAATTTATCAATGGTCTTATTGAGGAGGAGGTTTGCATAGAGCAACTAGAAGGTTTTGATACATTTGATCTTCAGTCTCATGTGTCCAAACTCAAGCAAGCATTGTACGGTCTCAAACAGGCACCTTGTGCTTGGTACACCGGGATCGATATTTATCTCACTGGTTTAGGCTTCACCAAAAGTGAAACGGATGCAAACCTCTATCATATTGTGGTAGAAGGTAAATTTATTATCATTGTTTTATATGTTGACAATTTATTATTAATTGGTGATGAGCAATTGATCAAGTCTTGCAAGGAGGACTGTGCAAGGGAATTCGAGATGAAAGACGTGGGTCTCATATGGCTCGAAGTATGGCAAGGTGATGGGGTATTGTTTGTGTCTCAAGGCAAGTATGCCAATGAGATACTACAGAGATTCCACCTGGATAGTTGTAAGCCCTGGAGACACCTCGAGCAACTAATTGGAGGAACGAGACATCCACTTCACGTGAAGAGGTGGATGCTACCATTTACCGACAGTTAGTGGGTTCATTGATGTATCTTGTGAACACACAACCAGATATGTGTTATGCATTCTACCAATTGAGCCAAGCTATGGTTAGGTCGACCAAATTGTTTTGGAAGGCAACAAAGCATGTTTTACGGTATGTTAAAGGCATTACCTAGTATGGATTATGGTGCAGATGGACAAAGGGAGTGAAGATATGTGGCTTCACATATGAAAATTAACTAGGGAATCCATCTAACTAAAAGAGTACTTCAGGTGGAATTTTGAGTGTTGGGTCCGCAGTGGTTTCTAGCTCGACAGAAGCAGAATACATGGCTACAAGTCAAGCAACATGTGAGGTAATCTGGATGAGAAAGATACTTGTGGGGCTATTTGGTTAGATGATGGATCCAATGGTGATTTATTGTGAAAATCAAAGTTGCATTAAGCTCTATGAGAATCCGGTATTTCACGACCGATCCAAGCATATAGATATTCAGTATCATCATTTATGGGATTGTGTGTAGAGGTGGATAATGTTGCTATGATACATTTCGACAGAGGAACAATATGTTAACATCTTGACACAGTATTTGTCAAGAGGGAAGTTTAAGTTCATTAGGTGCAAGATAGGGGTGGTTGATAATCCCTTTCTTGCTGAGAGGGAGTGTTGAAAAGTGCAGCAAGAAAGTCTCAATTTGACTTTTCCTTAGTCAAATTGAGAAAATTCGAGTTTCCACATTAGCAGACAACTTGGAGGTAGTTGACTTGTGTGACTTGGCTTGTGTCACTCATTTTACTCATTAAATTCGAGTTAGAGGGCTTGGAGTTTAGTTAAGCATGTATGATTGCTAATTTGTAGCAATCAAGGTCAGTTATTTCCAGTTGTATTCAGTTAAACTAGTTCCAACTATTGATAGAACTAGTGGAAGGTCAATTGTGTAGTGGGACAACAGTCTAACTAAGTGATCATTCAATTAATTGACCAATCAACCTAAACTAGCTAGTGCATGCAGAGAATTCTAGTTTCCCAGTTGTGGCAGAGATTCCAAGGTAGTGTAACATT
Organism: Pinus tabuliformis; assembly: GCA_031772625.1. Taxonomy (NCBI): domain Eukaryota; kingdom Viridiplantae; phylum Streptophyta; class Pinopsida; order Pinales; family Pinaceae; genus Pinus; species Pinus tabuliformis. The sequence goes on from CM062816.1 coordinate 205,743,069, forward strand.
AGTTTTAGACTATTCTTGAGTGTACAGGTGTTGCATGCAACCAGATGATCAACCTTGGGAATTGCACAATCAATTGGAGGAAAATTCCTAAATAATAAGGGCCTAATTCCTCAGGATTTGAGCAAGAAATTAGTGGCTCAAGATGAAGAAAAATTTGACTAAGTCTTGGTCAGAGCTTCTCATTGAGTAGAGATATAGGTTATTCACATCCAGGTTGTGCTCAGAGCAAGCAAAAAATTGCAAAACATTTCTATTTATTTGATTAATGCAAGCAAGCATAAGGGGTTTTTAGCAGTTGCTTTCCCCTAGAAAAACATTGTGCATGCATGTTATTTCTCATTGCATGTGTGTGATTATTGCTCTAAATTGTGAAATAGTTTCCATAGAGCAATAGAGTAGAATTGTGTCTCTTGATTTTAGATCAAACTTCTTGAGTAGTTGTAATTTTATCACCATATTTCTACAAGTCTTTCCATTGGTTTTCCAACCGCTCCTTAGTTTCCTTCTCTGTAAATCTTTTTACAAGTCGTTCCTTTGAAACGATTCTTCTTGCCATAGGCATTTATTCCTCTGCATGTCTTTCTCCATATGTTATCTCTAAGTCTAACGTATCTTATATGCCATCCCCCCATTGACCTTCTCTTTTCCTCTTAAGGCCACCGCTCCTTGTCCCGGTCCACAAGGAGGCGATGAGGATGGAATTTTGTCATCCACTCCTAAACTTCAAACCTATCAGCATAGATCGAACCATGGTCAGGGTGTTGTTAGGGAATTTAAATGTAGCTGGAATTCCCCTACTCAAAACACACCATAATTAACCCCCATAGAGCACTAGATCTTTGTCCCTCCATTTAACCAACCATTAATTCATTTTCACATAATTTTAGATATGTCCAAAACTTCACACAACGGTATTTACATATGTGGGGTGCAATTAAAAGGGTTGTTATAAACCCCACTCCCTTAAGGGAACATCATCCTTAATGTTTTATAAATAGGTAAAAAAATTAGAAATAATAAGCTTTATATGTATAGCTCTTACATTCATTTATACAATAAACAAAAACGAGTAGAGTACCCCCATTTGATCTGTCATTTTCTAGGTTCCTTGATATGGTGCAAAGTGTTTCCATTACACATTGCGTACTCTATTACACGATTCTGAAGCATGGTTTACCTTCAGTCTAGGATGCACAATGGTTTGGGTTGAAAATCTCCATATGATTCCACCTATATCATAGGCCAATCCAAAACATGATCAATGTCACATACATACTTCTTAAGCAAAGAAATGTGAAAGACATCACGTGCTTTCATTATGGAGTGGTAAGGCCAATATATAGGACACTTGCCCCACTCTTTCTAAAATATGAAATGGTTTAGAAATTCTGAGTGCCAACTTAACACAAGACCCCACTCTTAGTGAACTCTTCCTTAATATGTTGTGGAGATATACATGCTCTCCCACTTGGAATTCCTTGTGCATTCTCTGTTGATATTCATAACTCTTTTTCCTATCCCGGGTTACCTTCAATTTTTGCTTGATATTGAGCACTTCTTGATCCATTTCCTTCATCATGCTCGATCTAAGAACCATCTTGTTCAATACATCATCCTAACTAATGGGAGTGTTACATTTTCTGTCGTACGAAGCCACGAAAGGTCTCATCTTCAATGACTCTTGGTACCCATTGTTGTATTCATATTCATTTAATGGCAAGAACTCTTCCCACCTCTTTGTCTAATGCATGACGTACATCCTCAACATGTCCGCTAAAATCCTATTCACTCTTTTAGTTTGTTCATCAATTTGGGGATTATATGTTATATTAAAAGTGCTATATTAAAATCTAGTTGGGTTCAAAAACCAACAAATAATGCCTCCAAAAATAAGAAGTGAACTTATCATTTTGATCCGAAATGATCTTCTTGGGTATGCCATGAAATATAAGTACTTCTTTCATAAAAATCTAGGTGATATCAATAGCTTTATGGATGGAATTAATAGTTATAAACTAAGTTTCCTTACTCAACTCTTCCACTACCACCATAATGACATCATGTTTCTTGGAAGTTCTTCACAATCCTGTGATAAAGTCTATAGCTATGAATTACCACTTCCACTTAGAAATCAAGATTGGTTGTAGTAATCATGTTAGGTGCATGCATTCCACTTTAACTTGTTGACATTCTAGGTGCCTGGTAATGTAATCAACAACTTCCTTCTTCATGCTTGATCAATACTACATTTTCTTCATGGCTATTATGATTTCCTATAAACTAGTATGATTTGAATGAGGTATTGCATGAAAATCATCCATTATGAGCTTCTTCAAGTCGCCTATACAAGGCACATACCATCTACCCTTGAACTTCAACATGTTTGTTGAAAATAATACTGAGAGGGGGGGTGAATCAGTATTATCAAGTTCTTTTAACAAATCTTCCTTATTTACACTTTGAATTATTTTTGCATATCAGTACCATAAAATAATGAGCATGAACAAGAAAAACAGATAGTCACACCAAAGAACACCAGATATAAGGTGGAAACCCAATGTGGGTGAAAACCACCTGCTGTAATATGTCTCTATCTTCTTTCAAATTAGAAACTCCTGTTACAATGATTTTGTACTGGTGCAGTCCTTTACCAGTACGTAGGCTGCAACCTGCAGAGAGCTACAACTCTCTCTCGTTTTCCAGTCTCTCCTGGAAGGGAGCTACAACCCCCTACTTCTTTTCTTTCAAGGACCACTTTTCATAAATTTTCAAACTGGATCCAACAACAACATTGAAGCTCATAATCAAACAACCTTCTGAATCACCCAATCACCAGATCCATACATATACAATGATATTATGAGAGTTATCAACCAGATCTAGTACATAAAGATAAGTCATTAATCATGCTGTTATCTGAACTCAATACCAGTAACCAAACATCAGTTATGCACCCAAAACCCTGCAGATTAGTCAAAGGCAGTTAAAACAAATTTTAAGCAGGGATCACAACTTCACTGGTATAGATCTGTGGATATCTGTACTACCTCCGCACCTGCGCCTTCTGTGGCGCCGCGACCACTGCACTTGCGCCTTCTGTGGCGCCTCCGCACTGCGCCTTCTGTGGCGCCTCCGCACTGCACCTTCTGTGGCGCCTCTGCACTGCGCCTTCTGTGGCGCCTCCGCACTGCGCCTTCTATGGCGCCTCCGCACTTCCGCAGCTGCAGCGCTCGAGAGATCACCCTTCACAGATTCACTTTCAACTTCCCTTTCATAGATCAAACTTTTAAAACAATAACCCAATATTTCAGATCTTAAGATATTCGATTTGCAAGAATGAATTAGCCAAGTGATCTCCTTTGCTTTATATAGGCAAGCTTCTTCCTAAAATCATGGATCAATACCATAGATAACCAATACAAGGGGCCCAAAAACATGGGGCTCAATAATACCAAGGACTAACCACCATGGACCAAAGGTAAGTTCTCCAACATATACACACTTTTGACGAGGTACCATGGTCCAAAACCATAGGTTCAAATACCAAGGACTAACTACCATGGACCAAAGGTAAGTTCTCCAACATGAAAGTGCGTGAACTTTTTCTCTACATGAAATAAACTTTTCTCTACATGAAATAAACTTTTCTCTGCATAAAAGTGTGTGAACTTTTCTCTACATGAAATAAACTTTTCTCTGCATATAAGTGCGTGAACTTTTCTCTACATAGAATAAGATTTTCTCTGCATATAAGTGCGTGAACTTTTCTGCACTATAATTTATCATCTGAGATGAGTGGGTTGCCATCAAGTACAACATATGTATCATAAAGCCATACCAGAATCATAATGCCAACAATCTCCCCCTTTGGACTTGATGGCAACCTCAAAATCTTCAGTTCATTCTCCCCCTTTGACATCAAGGGCAAAGGGTTATGCTCCCCCTAAGAGCATGCTCCCCCTGAATATGAACCAGATCTGTAAAGAAGAAACATAATCCACCAAACACCATAAATGACCATGAAAGAGATAGAGACATATTGCAGTAATATTCAGATCAACATCCATGATCACCTTCTGTACATCCTCCATAATGCCAACAATGCATTATAAGCTCCCCCTGAACCAGTGCTATTTGATCTTCAACCAATCCGCAACCCAGCACATGTACGCATATTCCCGTACAACCAACAATCAGAAGAGATTCAACAACAAGATGATGCATCAACAACCCCTAGCTTTTGCCTGAGGTATTCAAAAGTCTCCCTGGGCAATGGTTTGGTGAGTATATCAGCAACTTGTTCCTTAGAAGGAACATACTCCAACTTGACCTTCTGTTCAAGCACTTGTTCCTGAAGAAAATGATACTTGATTGGTATGTGCTTGGTTTTTGAATGCATGACTGGGTTCTTTGAGATGCTGATTGCACTTGTGTTATCACATAAGATGGAGATAGGTGGTGTACAAGTGATTTGAAAATCCTGCAAGGTCTGCATCATCCAAAGGAGTTGAGTGCAGCAAGATGCAACAGCAACATATTCTGCTTCAGCTGTAGATAAGGCAATCAAACTCTGTTTCTTGCTGAACCAAGATACTAGTCTGGAACCCATAAAGAATGCGCCACCACTTGTGCTCTTCCTGTCATCCACGCTTCCGGCCCAATCGGCATCTGTATAAGCATGAAGTGTGAGATTTGTATCTCTAGGATACCATAAACCATAATTTTGAGTCCCTTGAAGATATTTGAAAATTCTCTTCACTGCCTGAAGATGAGTCTCCTTCGGATTTGCCTGAAATATTCCAACTATTCCAACTGCATGCATGATGTCCGGTCGGGTACCTGTCAGATAAAGTAGACTTCCAATCATAGATCTGTAGGTTGGTTGATGTACTGCTGCAAATTCATCATTTGCACTGAGGCTACATCCTGTGACCATGGGTGTACATACTGGTTTTGCATCTTCCATGCCATATTTCTTCAAAATCTGTTTGAGATACTTGGTTTGAGACAAAAAGATTCCTCCTTCCTTTTGTTGGATTTGCAAACCAAGGAAATATGTCAGTTCTCCCAGCAAGGACATTTCAAATTCTTTCTGCATGACCAAGGCAAAGCTTTGACTCATAGCTTCTTCATTGCTGCCAAAGATAATGTCATCTACATACACAAAAAGTATTAGCAATTTGTCATTTTCAACTTTTATATAAAGATTGCTATCTGCTGATCCTTTTGAAAAACCTTGTTGATGAAGATATTTGTCCAAACGATAGTACCAAGCCCTTGGAGCTTGTTTGAGACCATAGAGAGCCTTTTTCAATCTGCATACAAGATTTGGATCATTTCCAAGAATGAAACCATTTGGTTGCTCAATATATACTTCTTCTTCTAAGTCTCCATTCAGAAAGGCTGATTTCACGTCCATTTGAAATACTTTGAAGTTTTGAAAGCTTGAGAGAGCAAGGAACATTCGGATGGCCTCAAGTCTTGCAACATGAGCAAAGGTTTCTTCAAAATCTATTCCTTCTTGCTGCGCATACCCTTTACAAACAAGTCTGGCCTTGTTTCTAATTACTTCTCCATTTTCATTCAATTTATTTTTGAAGACCCATTTTGTTCCTATAACATTCTTATCTTTTGGTCTAGGAACCAACTCCCAAGTGTTGTTCTTTTCGATCTGCTCAAGTTCTTCATCCATTGCTTTGACCCAACATTCATCTTGCATGCCTCTTTCACATTTTGTGGTTCAGTGGAAGAGAGTAATGCCAAATAGCTTGAAGCTTCTGCAATTGTTCTTCTTGTTTGTACACCTGCTTCTTTCTGCCCCACAATCTGAGATTCTGGATGATTCTTCTGAACATATCTGGATGGAGTCTTCTCTTCTATTCTTGTCTGCTCCTCTGGTTCTTCTTGAGGTTCTTCTTCTTCATCATTCTGTCTTTGAGGGTAGCCTTCATCTTCTTCGATGTCTTCATGATGTACTTGCCTAGGAATGTATCCCTTCTCATCAACCACTACATCAATGCTGTCAACAATTCTACCAAGTCTTTTATTGTAGCACTTGTATGCTTTGCTATGTGGAGAATAACCAAGAAGAATGCCTTCATCTGCTCTAGGTTCAAGTTTGCCAAGTTTCTCATCAGTATTCTTAATATAACATTTGCTCCCAAAGATTTTGAAGTGCTTCACCGAAGGAGTCTCACCACACCAGAGCTCATGAGGGGTTTGAGTGCTTTTAACACGGACATTTGTTTTGTTGAGAATAACAACCGCAGCATGTGCAGCTTCACCCCAGAAAGTTGCGGGAGTACCCGACTCATCAAGCATAGCACGAGCCATTTGTTGGACTGTTCTGTTCATTCTTTCCACAACTCCATTTTGCTGAGGAGTTCTAGCTGTAGAGAATTCTCTTCTTATCCCATGTTCTTCACAGAAATCGAAAAATTCATTCGAGGTAAACTCCCTACCTCTGTCAGATTTGAGGCACTTAATTTTGTATCCTGATTCATTTTCAACCAAGGCTTTGAAGGATTTGAATTTTTCGAATGCTTCATCTTTGTGCTTCATTAGTCCTAACCAGACAAACCTGGAGAAATCGTCAATGAATAATATCAAGTATTCTTCTCCTCGAGGTGTTCTTTTTCTGAATGGACCACATGTATCTGTATGTACTAGCTCAAGAGGCATGCTAGCTGATCCTTCCTTCTCTGGAAAATTAGTTCTGGTTTGCTTTCCAAACTGACATGATTTGCATATGGTGTTGTCTGGAATTTTGATATCTGGAAGATCGCGAACTGCCTGATATTTGCATGCTTTCCTTATTTGTGAAAAGCTTAGATGCCCCAACCTCCGATGCCATAGCCAGTGTTCATCATCCTTGCTTAGATAGCATTGTTGTTGTCCTTCTTCAAATACGTATAGATTATTTGGAGTTCTTTTACCTTTGATCACCGTTTTACCTGTATCAAGATCACGAACAAGACATCCATTTGTTCTAAATATCACCTCGGTTCCTTGATCACACATCTGGCTGACACTTAGAAGATTATGTTTCAATCCATCAACATACAAAACATTTCCAGCCTTGACCTTTTCTTTTAACTGAGCAGTGCCTTTTCCTTTTATAGTTGCAGGAGTATCATTTCCAAAAGAAACTTTCTTTCCCTTTTCTAGAGCAGAATATGACTCAAGTTTTTCTTTATCACCTGTCATATGCTTCGAACATCCACTGTCAATGTACCATAGATTTTCCTGTCCCTCTGCATAGAATGCTATCCCACATCTTTCTGTTTGTGGTTCCTTTATTCTCCATGTTTTGGTGTTTGAGGCTTGTTCCTTTGTCTGCTGAAACCTGCTCCTGCATTCAAAATCTTCATGACCAAAGTTATTGCAAATAGAACATTCAACTTCATTTTCAAGAGCCGAAAAGTTGTTATAGGTCCTTTTTGTAATCCCGATCATACTTCTTTGTTTTTTGAGCTTCTCTAGTCATGATTGTTTTATATGCAACACATTGAGCTGCTTTGTGACCAAAGTTATGGCAAGAGAAACATTGTCCATTGAAGAAATTTCTGCGGTTATCCAATCTACCGGCCAAATGATTGTAATTTCTATTGTCATCCATTCTTGAACTAAATTGAGAAGATTTTACCTGTGGCTGGTTGTAGCTTTTGTTCACCCTTAAAACGGATTGCCCTTGATAGTCTCTGTTTGCAATTCGTCCCTGCCTTGCCTGATGGTCTTCATTGTGCTTTTTCTCATTCCTTCTTGCTGCATCAAGATAACTTTTTGAAGTGGTTGCTTGAGAAGTTTCTCCATTATAGCCCAGACCTGTCTTGTTTAGTGGAGAACGCTGTACATTGATAATCTCATCCAAAGTTTCAGATCCTTTGACAAACTTAAGATTAATAGCTTTTGTTTTCTCAATCTCTTTTCTAAGACCAACAATTTCACCTTCTAATTTTTCAAGATGTTTTTCCTTTTCATCAATTTGAAATTGTAGAGTATCAATGATCATATTCTTTTCTTCTATACATCTCTTGAGTCTAGTAATTTCTTCAAAAAGGCTATCCACATCTATAGCATCCATATAATCATCATCTTCAAATGCCATTAACAGTTTATAGTCATTACCTTGTTCATCTTCATCACTAATCGATAGACCATCACTATCTTCATGAGTGTAGTAACTTTTCTTGTTTGCACTCTGTTTCTTGTTCCATCTAGCAGGTTCCTTTCCTTTATCCTTATAAGGACATTTTGCAGCATAATGACCTACTCTTCCACAAGAAAAACATTTAAAAGGTAACTTACCTCTGAACCTTCCAGAACCCCTTTGAAGATTTCTGACAAAATTTGATTCTTCTTCTTCTTCTTCTGGCATGTGACTTGCTTCATAGTAATCTCCTTTGCCTGAAGCCTTGAAAGCTGCTTCTCTTCTGTCTGATGGACCTCCCTTTCTCATTTCATAAGCAGTTAGAATTCCATATAGTTGAGACATGGTGAGAGTTTGTAGATTTGCTTTTTCCTCTATAGCGGACACTTTAGATTCAAACTTGGGGGACAAGGATCTTAGGACTTTTTCAACCACAATAGCCTCTTTTATTTCTTCACCCAAGTTTTTCATGCAGTTAACAATTTCATCTACCCTAAGGAAATAGTTAGCCACACTTTCATCATTATACATTCTGAGATTCTCATACTGAATCCTGAAAGTTTGAAGTTTAGCACGCTTTACCTGTTCGTCTCCTTCATAGCTCGTGACAATTTTGTCCCATATTTCTTTTGCGGATTTATAGTGCATTACCTTCACGAATTCCGATTGGGATAAGCATCCCAATAGAGTATTGACTGCTTTCGCATTTGTTTCATATTTCTTCTTCTCGGCCGAATCTGTAGGAGTAGCTGAAGGAAAAGTGTAGCCTGTCTCTATGATATCCCAAACTTATGTACCAAGAGATTGAAGATAGGCAGTAACTCTTATCTTCCAATAATTGAAGTTCGTCCCATCAAAAATTGGTGGCCTGATTGATGCTTCTCTCTCGTAGTTGCTCATGATGAATGATCTACCTTCAAGCGATCAAGCTTCTCTGAAGGACCTGCTCTGATACCAATTGTTGAAAATAATACTGAGAGGGGGGGGTGAATCAGTATTATCAAGTTCTTTTAACAAATCTTCCTTATTTACACTTTGAATTATTTTTGCATATCAGTACCATAAAATAATGAGCATGAACAAGAAAAACAGATAGTCACACCAAAGAACACCAGATATAAGGTGGAAACCCAATGTGGGTGAAAACCACCTGCTGCAATATGTTCTATCTTCTTTCAAATTTGAAACTCATGTTACAATGATTTTGTACTGGTGCAGTCCTTTACCAGTACGCAGGCTGCAACCTGCAGAGAGCTACAACTCTCTCTCGTTTTCCAGTCTCTCCTGGAAGGGAGCTACAACCCCCTACTTCTTTTCTTTCAAGGACCACTTTTCATAAATTTTCAAACTGGATCCAACAACAACATTGAAGCTCATAATCAAACAACCTTCTGAATCACCCAATCACCAGATCCATACATATACAATGATATTATGAGAGTTATCAACCAGATCTAGTACATAAAGATAAGTCATTAATCATGCTGTTATCTGAACTCAATACCAGTAACCAAACATCAGTTATGCACCCAAAACCCTGCAGAATAGTCAAAGGCAGTTAAAACAAATTTTAAGCAGGGATTGCAACTTCACTGGTATAGATCTGCGGATATCTGTACTACCTCCGCACCTGCGCCTTCTGTGGCGCCGCGACCACCGCACCTGCGCCTTCTGTGGCGCCTCCGCACTGCGCCTTCTGTGGCGCCTCTGTGGCGTCTCCGCACTGCGTCTTCTATGGTGCCTCCGCACTGCGCCTTCTGTGGCGCCTCTGCATTGCGCCTTCTATGGCGCCTCTGTGGCGTCTCTGCACTGCGCCTTCTATGGCGCCTCCGCACTGCGCCTTCTGTGGCGTCTCCGCACTGCGCCTTCTGTGGCGCCTCCGCACTGCGCCTTCTGTGGCGCCTCCGCACTGCGCCTTCTGTGGCGCCTCCGCACTGCGCCTTCTGTGGCGCCTCCGCACTGCGCCTTCTGTGGCGCTTCTGTGGCGTCTCTGCACTGCGCCTTCTGTGGCGCCTCCGCACTGCGCCTTCTGTGGCGTCTTCGCACTGCGCCTTCTGTGGCGCCTCTGTGGCGTCTCCGCACTGCGCCTTCTGTGGCGCCTCCGCACTGCGCCTTCTGTGGCGCCTCCGCACTTCCGCAGCTGCAGCGCTCGAGAGATCACCCTTCACAGATTCGCTTTCAACTTCCCTTTCATAGATCAAACTTTTAAAACAATAACCCAATATTTCAGATCTTAAGATATTCGATTTGCAAGAATGAATTAGCCAAGTGATCTCCTTTGCTTTATATAGGCAAGCTTCTTCCTAAAATCATGGATCAATACCATAGATAACCAATACAAGGGGCCCAAAAACATGGGGCTCAATAATACCAAGGACTAACCACCATGGACCAAAGGTAAGTTCTCCAACATATACACACTTTTGACGAGGTACCATGGTCCAAAACCATAGGTTCAAATACCAAGGACTAACTACCATGGACCAAAGGTAAGTTCTCCAACATGAAAGTGCATGAACTTTTTCTCTACATGAAATAAACTTTTCTCTGCATAAAAGTGCGTGAACTTTTCTCTACATGAAATAAACTTTTCTCTGCATATAAGTGCGTGAACTTTTCTCTACATAGAATAAGCTTTTCTCTGCATATAAGTGCGTGAACTTTTCTGCACTATTATCATCTGAGATGAGTGGGTTGCCATCAAGTACAACATATGTATCATAAAGCCATACCAGAATCATAATGCCAACAATGTTGTCATCACTAAGCATGTAATTCTCACTTAATGATCTTTCTGGACCCTATTGCAAGCATTCCTTCACATGCTAGTAATGCTCATCATTTAGAAATGCCTCTTTGATCTTTTCTTTGATGTCAACTTCACTAATTCTTATGGTTGCCAATTGAGCCACTTGTAGACTTATACTAAGTGCATATGCTACCATGTTCTCATTTCCCTTAATGTGCTTTATATCAAAGTCAAATTCATTGATCAAAGCTAACCATATGGCTTGTCTTGAATTTAACTTGGGCTAGTTAAATAAGTATCTCAACCTTCCATGGTCTAACATCAACACAAAATTCCTCTAGAGTAAGTAGTCAATCCACATTTTCAATGCATGCACTATCATTGCAAGCTCCAAGTCATGAGTGACATAGTTCTTATCATGTTCATTTTGCTTCCTCTATTCATAAGAAATTACATGTCCTTCTTGCATCAGGACCCCACCTACTCCTTCCTTGCATACATCTGTACAAACTAACAAATCCTCCTATAGATCAATTATTTTCGAGATAGGAGCATATGTGAGCAAATTCTTGAGTTGCTCAAAGCTAGTTGCACACCATGATGTCCATTGGAATTTTATCCATTTCTTTTGTAAAACTATGATTGGATGTCCAATCTTTGAGAAATCTCGAATGAAGTGTCGGTAGTATCTGACCAATCTCATGAAAGATCTAACTTTAATAACATTGCAGGGAGTGGGCCACTTCATGATGGCCTTAATCTTCTCGAGATTCATAGACACTATTTCTCTGGAAATGACATGTCCCAAGTATTGAACTTGTCATTGGAAGAAATTAAATTTATTGAGCTTGGCATAGAGCTTGTGCTCTCAGAGCAATTGCAATATCTCTTTTAGATTCTCTTCATGCTCTTCTCTAGTTTTCAAGTAAACCAAGACATTATCCACAAAAACTAATACAATATCTTTCAAATATGGGTTGAGGACATTGTTCATTAGACACATAAATGTGCTAGGGGTGTTTGTGAGCCCAAATGGCACCACGACAAACTCATACTATCTACTTCTAGTCCTGAAGGTTGTCTTTTCGATATGGGAGGATCCAATATGCCTTGAAATTCAATAGTCCCAAATCATGATGAAAACAACATTATCTTGAAGAGCTCAATGATATGATTCTAATGCAAATTGAATGGGTGAAAATGGGTTTGGTACATGAATGTCATGACAATTTCAAGTTTGCATGGAACAAGAAAAAATGTTAGCATAGTTTCCACGTGGAATTCCTAGAAAAGGACACATGGCAATATGGATTTGATGTGGCACCACATGGTTGGACAAGTGGAATCCTGTGTTGTTGATATGTGGTAAGAAGATGATGACTTGGCAAGGCTAGGATTTGACATGTGGTAGGCCATCTAACGGACGTGGTAGCGGACAATTTCTAAGCATCAAGTTAGTAGGTTATGTGGATCAATGTGAGTGATCCATGTGGTCTAATCAAAGAGTTCCATGCAAAACCTTGGAGCACCAAAATTGGTTTGTCAATAGCATAATAATCAGGCACAGGGGGATTTGAACCTCTGACGTTCAGAGTGCATGAATAATGGATTGGCCTTTAGGAAATGGGTAGTAGTTGTAGTGAATAACAAGAATATTTAATTTAAACTTTATTGTTTACAAGTCATGCCAAACTTAGGGTTCGAGAGGTTGGAACCCCAACCACTTGGATGACCAAATTATGTTTAAATTGGAAAATAGCCCAACCATTTGAATAAATTCCAACCAATATATCTCTAGTTAAAAGATGATAGTGAGAAAACATGGGTGGAGGTCATGGAATTGACTATGGGTCCTCTCGTCGAACCGTTTAACAAATGCTTCCAACGCCACTACGCAATTAGGCGAGGCTTGCAGAAAGCCAACAACTGATTATATATTAAATCATTTCCATGCACCTAATGCAGGATAGGGCTGAGAGACTGCGGGTTTGGTTTCGGGTCTATCAATCCTGTAAGTTATATATATCAAAAGGATTATCATTTTTCCACAACTTGTGGTTGTGAAAGAAGGGTTGAGCCCTTGGTTTTATTGCGAGTTTTATCACTATATATGTGATATTACACTCTTATTCTACCCTTTTGGAGATCATAGAAAGGACAGAGTGTGATGTGGATTTTTTTGAGGCTATTGTACAACTACAAAATAGAGAGCCAAATTTTGAGATTGAGGACTTTGATGTAATTTTTGTTATTTTGCATCATAATTTAAGAGGTCACTCTGTTGTAAGCGAACTTAAAGACGTAGCCCACATTAGGTGAACTCAATTATCAATCTTGTTGTGTTACTTTTATGTATCTGTAGTTGTTCCTTTTTATTCATAGCTTTTCCAATGTTTTTTATTGATTTTGGTATTTTCACATTATGTTTAAGACAACAAATCATAGGCTCATAAATAAAATATCATGATCAAGTTTGGTCTTAGAGCTTAGTAAGCTAGTTTTATTTGGTTTTTTAGCATGGATGATTACTCGACCTAAGCTAAAGAAGGGAGAAGGTGAACTTGAAGCTTAGAATCCCAAAGCCAGTTCAAGGATATTCCCTCAAAGAGGAGAGATGGATTCACCAAGATGAGAAAATCCTTTTAACTATGAGTTAGATTTCCTCGAGGCATTTAGTCTGTTGTATTCAAGCGTGGAAGAGATATATAATGAAAGAGGGCTTTGAAGAGGAGAATAAATTGTTCAAGTCCGGAATGAGGGTGGTCAACCCCCTATTATTCCTTCTCCTCCTCATTTTCCTCCAAGACCTCCCTCTCCTCCTCATTCTTCACCTCCTTTTTCTGCTTCTCATTCCCCTATGTCGTCTCCTCATAAGAATATTGCTTCAAAGAAGACATTGTTGAAGTTGGATGTCAAGTTCAACTTGTCAATGTATAATGGCGGGCTTAATGCAAAAATATTAGATAATTAGATTCAACATATAGAATTTTATTGACATATTCATTATATTATTGAAGAATAGGTAAGTATTCAATTCACCTCTCTTTGGCTTGAAGGTACTACACTAGTTTGGTGGGAAAGTAAACTTCGAGAAGGTAGAAAAAATAGTGGTAATCTCCTTTCTTCATGGTCATAATTCACTAATGCATTAAAGAAACTGTCTTATCCTTAAGCATATACCCAGAAAGAAATCATGGAGGGAAAAATATGCGACAAGGAAGATGACAAAGCGTGCAAATCTTTATTGAAGAATTTAGGACGAAGGCATTGACTTTAAATATTCCATTAGATTCTCCATAAAGGTTTTTAAAATCAAGTGAAGCATTGCACAGTTACCTTCTCCATATTTATTTTATTTGATCCCACTAATTTGGATGAATTATGTGTCCAAGTTACTCATCTTGATTCGAGGGGAAATGACATGCAAAGTGATTTCACAAAGAAGCAACCATCCAAGTTCTTTGAAGGAGAATTCAAAGGAAAATGGAAATACAAGAAGGTTGCTACAGTGAAGAAAGAAGAGGAAAAAACTACGTGTTATTATTGTAGAAATGATGGGCATGATGATGCTCATTATTGGAAGCTACATCCTAAACTAAGGCCTAAAAGGTTTGGAGGCAAAGGAAAACAAAAGATTGTTGCAATAGTGAACCAAGATTTGGGATCTGATTCAGGGGATGTAACTCAAGTCACAACTATAGGAGTTCAAGGTAAAACATTTTCTCATGCTAGTTCAAGTTCTTCTATTCCATCTTCTAATACTGGAAGCGAAAGAAGTGGGCTTTTTCACATAAGGGTGATAATTAAGCATACAAAAGTTGATACTCTTTTTTATATTGGTTCCCAAGTGAATTTAATATTTGAAGTAATTGTCAAGAAACTAGGATTAGAAACAACACCTCACAAGAAACCTTATCCTCTCGGTTGGGTATGTGATGATGCAAAGCTACAAGTAACGAAGTAGTGTAAACTTGAATTTGTTATCACTTTAGAATTTGTTGACAAGGTTGAATTAGACATGGTTCCTATTGATATTTGTGGAATTGTATTGAGAATCCCTTACTTGTATGACAATAAACCCATATTCACGAGGGAGAGAACGGATGTCACCTTACCAAAGATGGGGTTGAGTATATTGTAATAGCACAAAACATGAAGACTAACTTATCACTTTTTAGTGTAGGGAAAATGTAGAGGCTCATAAATGATGACAATAATTTTGTACTTTTGGTTGTGAAAGCAAAAAATGTTGAACAATATGATGCTTTTAAGGGTTGTGAACATTCTCATAAGAATGAATTACTTAAACTCATTTCTAACTATGATGAGATATTCCAGGAACCTTAAGGATTTCCTCCTAAGAGGGAAATTCAACATGAGATTTAGCTACAAGAAAGTGCCCCTCTTCCTAATGTTGGAATGTATAGGATGTCCATGATTGAGAATGTAGAGATCAAGAAACAAGTTCAAGAATTTCTTGAAAAGGGAGTCATCAGGCCTAGTTCCTCCTCATGTGAATCTCCTATTGTGATGGTAGCAAAGAAGGACCAGACATGGAGAATGTGAGTTGGCTTCCATGTGCTAAATAATATCACAATAAAGAATTGATACCCTCTTCCTCATATCGGTGATTTGTTATATTAGTTAAAATATGCAATTCACTTTACTAAGTTAGACTTGCGAAGTGGTTATCATCAAATTCAGATTGCAAAAGATGATGTTTGGACGATAAATTTGAAAACAAGGTAGGGCTTGTTTGAATGGTTAGTGATGTCCTAAATTTGGGATTTTCAATGTCCTAATAACTTTTATGAATGTGATAAATGATTTTTTTCGACCATTCATTGATAATGTTGTGGTTGTCTGCTTAGATGCTATTATGGTATTTAACAAAACTTGGGATGAGCATGTCAAGCATGTTAGACAAGTATTTGATACTTTAGAAAAGGATAAGTTATATATGAAATTGTAAAAGTGTGAATTTGGCTAGACATCATTAGTATACTTGGGTTACATCACAGGGGTGGTGAATTGAAAATAGATCCCTCAATAGTTGAAGTGATTATAAATTGGCCCAAGCCTACATCAACAACACCAACATTGGAGATAATTTATTGCTAACTTCTCGTTTATTGCATCTCCTTTACATTATTTCACTACAGTGAAACAAGTCCTTCAGTGGGGAGGTAAGTAGCAAAAGGTCTTTGATACATTGAAAGAAAATATGAGCACAACCCCTATGTTAGAATTTCTAGATTTACAATTGTCATTTGATATAGAGATCGATGCAAGTGGATATGCCATGGGAGTAGTTTCGATCAAGCCAATATGTTTTCACTCAGGGACCTTTTCTAAAGTTGTTGCTAATTATCCTACACATGTTAAAGAGTTGTATGCATTAGTACAAAGTATTAAAAAGTGGAAGCATTAATTAATGGGAAAGGAAACAATAATACACATGGATCATCAACCATTACAATATTTGCAGTCATAGAAAAATGATCCAAGATATTTTACTTATAGATGTATTAAAGAATTACATGCATAAATTGTAGCTTAAACATAGAAATTTAATGTGCACATGAGAGAAGAGGAGAAACACATAAACCATGAAAGAAGACAACAGAACTTGATAACGAAGTTCGTCCGACTTGGACTCCGTCTTCGGGCCCTGCTCGATCAATGGGGAGGCCTTCATTCATTAAGTGGCATGATAAATAAGAGTACAAGCATCAATTACAAAAATGAGTTTTATACCTCCATACTGAAAAATGGTCGAAAAATGCAGAACTCTGATGGAGAAACGGATAATGCCATTGCGTTTGTGGCGTCGAGAAATGCTGAAACCATATAAAATTTGTCAAAATCTGGCTCTCCTGCAAAAATCTGCCTCGAATTACGTGTGCTCCCTCCTCTGCCTGGGCACATTGATGAACTGAGTTTTAAATAAAAAATAGGCTGACATAGTTCTCAAGAGTTCCATTGGAGAGTTGGTTTATGATTCGATTATTATGGAGGAGATCAGGCGGTCAAACCCTACTCCTCCTTTTTTTACACAACAAAAATGTTATTTTAAAATAGGTTCGGGCTGGGTCCGCCTTGGGCGACCCACCCACTCCACCTATTGCTAGATCATATCCTTATTAAGGCGGAAGGGTTAAGGTTGGGTCCGTGCCCCAAGGGCTAACCCACCTTTCTCATGCACATTTTTGTGTTAAGGGGATTGGGTCCATGCCCCAAGGGCCGGACCACCCAATCTTCAGCGCTGCCTTGTGTAGTTCCATAGTGTGGGGGGAGGGGTCGGGGGTCGTGGTGCGCCCCTCCACTAATAATGGCATTTATAAGGTTTGGGGTGGCGGGGTTGGTGGCCCGCCACCCCCTTTTTTAATAAATTTTGTTATTAAAACAGTATGGTCGTTTGTTAAAATCCTGATTTTGAGTTGAAGGAGTCATTTTAATGAGGCGATAATTTATCTCGGAATCTGGTTGGAGTTGGCTGGATTCCATCCGTCGGAAAAAGTCTAAATTGTGTCTTCATTAATCCTACCCAGTGAGCAAGAAGTCTACCCAACTTTGACTGCCTTTATCTTCCTCATCCAAACTCGGATTGGAGTGTCGTTCACACTGTTGGAATGAGGGTGACGAGCACTTCGATCTGATGTCAAGATAATCATCTTTCCGCCACTTTGAATTTTGAGTATTTTCCATGCCACTGGTGTCTGGAGATCCATTTGGATCAATCCTCCCCATTGAGGAGCTTTTGGACTGCCAAAATATTTATCAGTAAATTGGAAAGTGAGGTAATTGTTCACTCACTCTTTCTTTTCCCAGCCATTTTGCCTTGCTAGGGTGCATCCCCTTGAAACCAACTCGAAGGTATTCCACATCTCCTCGTCGTGAAGTCCTAGTTCTTCTATAAAAAATGATATCTTCAGGTAACTCATCGAGGTACTTTGGTTCAAAGTCATCAACTGCAAGAACTGTGCCCACCTCTTCAGTGTCCATAATCAATGGTGGCTCATACAGCTTTAAGTTTTCCACATTCACTACATAGTACATTTGCATATATATCGAAAAATCGAGACGAAAGGCATTGTTTCCAATCTTCTCTAAGATGGTGAATGGACCATATCGGATTGGTTGGAACTTCTTCCCTTCTCCCTTCATCCTGTCCTTGCTTATATGGAACCACATTTTGTCACCCACTTGAAATTGATGGTCGACTCTGTGTTTATCATGTTGAGCCTTGTACCGGGCTTTAGTTTTCTCCAATTGCTCCTGTACTGCTTGGTGAATCAACTAGATTCGTTGAATGAACTGTTGCGCTTTGTCCCTGTCATCACGTCCACTGGAGTCATCTTCCTTCCAAAGACCATATCAAAAGGGTCTTTTGGCAGGTAGCCAAAACATGTCTCAAATGGTGAACGATGTGTAGATGAGTGCATTGCTAGATAGTAGGAATGTTTCACATATGGAAGATGCTCATCCCACAACTTAGGATGTTTCCCATAATAGCCTTGCAACAAGTGTACCATAGTGCGGTTGACAACCTCTGTCTGTCCGTCTGTCTGTGGATGAAATGAGGTGATTATTTTCAACTTGGTGTCCATCATCTTCCACAAGCTGGTCTAAAACTCTCCGAGAAAGCGAGAGTCCCGATATGACACAGTCGATGTGGGCAACCCAAAATGGACCCAAACATGTTGAAAGAAAAGATAAGCAGTCTGCTTTTTACAAGGCATTAAAATACACATCTTACTAAAACGGTCAATGACAACATACAAATAGTCCTGACTTTTTCTAGACAAAGGAAAACTTCCTACAAAATCCATCGACACACTTTCCCATGGATGACTCAGAATAGGGAGTGGTGTGTAGAGCCTAGGTTTTCTATTAGAGGGCTTTGAAACAGAACACATCACACATCGCTTTACATAGCGAGTCACAATATTCTTCATATGAGGCCAAAAACAAAATATTTGTACATGACACAAAGTTTTTTCAACACAAAAATGACCAGATACAAGGGAGATGTGGGCCTCCCAGATTACATGTACCCTTTCTCTTGTGGGTATGCACAATTTATGAAGGTGATACAACAGTTTCCCCTGCAAGTGATAGTTGTCCACCTGTGAACCATGGGTTAGTTTTGCTTAAATATCCTTAAATTCATCATCATTAGCATATTGTTTAGCATAACTTTCAAAATATAACGAAGCATTATGCAAAATAACAGAAGCAAAAATAGGAGGGCGAGATAGCATATCGACCACTTTGTTGCTAGTGCCCTCCTTATACTTTATTACCAAATGAAATTGCTGAAGAAAACCCATCCACCTAAAGTGACGAGATTACTGCAACTTGGTTTGTGACTGAAGATACTGCAAGGGCTGATGATCCGTATGGATGATGCCCTCCTTGCCGATCAGGTAGTGTTTCCACTTTTGCACACTCTGGACCAAGACATATAACTCCTTGTCATAAGTGGGATAGTTTATCACAACCTGAGAGAACTTCTCTGCTTTTGTTGCATCAGTACAGCTCCCATGGCATATCCACTGGCGTCTGTCTCGATCTCGAATGGTTGTTGGAGATCTAGTAAGGTCAAGACTGGTGCGGTGCTGATCTTTTCTTCCAATGTTTTGAAGGACTTTTTTTGCTTTCCTCCCCATTAAAAGACTTGCTTTACTCTTGTCAATGCGTGTAAAGGTGCTACAATAATAGAGAAATTGGCAATAAATCTCCTCCAATACTGTATTGCACCCAAAAGGCTGCGAACCTCGGTTACACTAGTAGGCTTAGGCCAATTTACAATTGCTTCAACTTTAGAAGGATCAATTTTTAGCTGACCATGACCAACAATATGACCTAGGTAAACCAAAGAGGTTTTCCCAAACTCACACTTTGACAATTTTACATAGAGTTTTTCCTTTTTCAATACATCAAGCACTTTCTTCACATGGCATACATGTTCATTCCAACTTTTACTAAAGAAAAGATTATCATCTGGATATACAAGAACAAATTCATCAATGAAAGGCCTAAAGAGATCATTCATTACCCTCATGAAAGTGTCTGGAGCATTGAAAAGTCTGAATGGAATCACCATCCATTCGAACAACCCCTGTTTGGTATTGAAGGTGGTTTTCCACACATCCTGCTTTGCAATTTGGACCTGGTGATAACCACTACACAAATCAAATTTGGTGAAATAGATAGCATTCTTTAACTATTCTAATAATTCATCAATGCGGGGAAGAGGGTAATGATTTTTCACTGTGATTTTGTTTAGTGCTCGGTAATCCACACTCATTCTCCGTGTGCCATCTTTCTTCGGCACTAAGACAATGAGTGAGCCGCATGGAGAAGTACTTGGTCTGATGACCCCTTGGTTCAATAGTTCTTGCACCTGCTTTTTGATCTCCTCCATCTCAATGGTCGACATCCTGTACATTCCAATATTTGGTAAAGGAGCATCATGCGGCAAATGGATCTCATGTTGGATTTCCCTCTTCGGAGGTAATCCCCTTGGTTCTTGAAACATCTCATCATAGTTAGAAATTAATTCACATAATTCCTTTTTATGCACATGATCACAACCCTGGAAAGCATCAGATAATTCTGCATATTTCCCCCTTACAACCATAAGCATGCAACGCTTACTGGAATTCACTAACCTCTTCATTTGTCCTGCACTTACAAGGTTGGCATTGATTTTAGTTTGATGAGCCCTTACAATATATTCTACCCCATCTTTTGTGATTTGGCATTTTCTTTCATGACGGAAGAAGATTGCCTTTCTATCATATAGATATGGACTCCCTAACACCATGCCACAAATATCCAATGGTATCACTTCAAGTTTTACCTCATCCACTAACTTAGAAGCGATCATAATTTAACCTTACACTGCTTAGTTACATTCAGTTTTGCTTTATCATGTATTGATCCAGGTGGATATTGGTGGCCACCTGCCAAGTCCACCTGGACCCCCACCATTGTTTCTCTCAGCATTTTCAGTTTCCTTAATTGTAGCACAACTTACTATTTTTAGCAGTTTTTCGGGTCTTGAACTTCTGGAGCCGTTTTGAGGCCCTAAACTACGTTTTTTTGGGAAATCTGGGGCAACATGGGTTCATGGACCCATGTTGCCTCCCAAAGTGGTAGTGCTTGGATAGATCTTTCTAACGAGCTATTGTACGCGTCAAACGGAGATTGTATGCCAAAGTTACGACCCCGGGAAGTTGGTGTACCAATTTACCCAAACAGAGCCCACAGTTTGGCGTTTCATGTTCTAGGGTTAGGTTTTGGAATGTTAAGGGTTTTCCATTGTTTCTCAACAATAAATAGGCCTTCGAGCCTCATTGTAACACAGTTCAGAGGCATGTAGCCACCACATCACTTCTCAGAGATAAGCTACCATCGCCCTAGCTAGTTTATTTCCATTACTGTTTGTAAGCATGTTTCAGTATTTTACATTAATGAAATGAAGTATTATTTCCGCTGCATATCTGTGTTTATGGTTATCTCTGTAATTTGTTGCGTTCCTGTCTAAATCCGGATCAGTGGTATTAGAGCGGTCTGCTTTTTCTCTGTTTTTCTTTGCATGTCCCCAACAAGGTCGGGATATAAGGAGTTAGGGCTTGAACTGGTCGAACCTTTGCAAGACCAGCCTCGCAAATCCCGACGGCCTCCCATGGCGGATGAGAAGAAAGATGAGGGGGCAAGAGATCCTATCAAAATCTTGCTCGAAGAAGCCCTCGAGCGACAATGGAACGCGATGATGGACAGCTTTGCCCAGATCCTTCAGCGACTGCCGAGAAGCGACGCATCGGCTTCCAGCAGCTACTCTGGAAATGCCACGTCCTTTAAGGTACAAGTTAATTTTGAAATCCCCATATTCGAGGGTCAGATAGATGCAGATGCCGTGGATAAATGGTTAAATATGCTAGAGGGTTATTTTTCTGTTCATGAATTTTTGAGTCGGGAAAAGATTGTTTTCGCTCTTCTCAAAGCAGCCCCCCACGTCAAGGACTGGTGGGAAACCTACTGCGAGCAGAAGGATGAAAGTACTGGCTCACTATTTTCAGCCGCACCCACCTGGAATTCATTCCGGGATGCCATCAAGGAGCAGTACTACCCTGTCGGAAGCTATGAGGATGAATACATAAAGTGGACCACGTTGCGGCAGGGAAGGGACCAAGACGTGCCGGGGTTCACCAATCTTTACCATACCCTTGGCACAAAGTTGGGTATCAAGGATTTGGAGCAGCATTTGATACTCAAATACTGTGGCTACCCGCACAAGTACATCCAGGAAGAAATACAATTCCTGAACATCTCCTCACTCGGCACAGCACACCGATATGCCGTCAAGGTCGAGCAGAATTTTAAACAAAAGAAGCGAGACTTTGGATCTGTGAATCCAAAGCAGGGGAAAGGTGCCCCTAAACCACAAAACAAAGGACAAAGCCAAGGCAGGGCATCCCGAGACAACCCGCCGAAGCTGCAAGCAAAGAACAGCGCCGCGAAGCCGAAAAATGACACGGGAAAATGGTGTGAGTTCCATAAGAGCTCCACTCACAACACAAGTGAGTGTTGGGCCAAGCAGTCACTGGTGGCTGAGCTAAAGGTTTCAGAATCAGATGCATGTTCCGACTCTGAGTCAGAACTCGATAAGGGGAATGACAAAGGGAAGCAGATCATTGATGCGGATCCCAATGCCACTGTTGCTACCGCCAAGATCCAGAAAAATGAACCCGAAGATCCAGAGGAGGAGGAGCGTCTCTTCCACTCCCAGATGTGGGTAAAGGGCTCCCCAATACATTTCATTGTTGATAGCGGGAGCCAAAAGAACCTCATTTCGACAGAGGTCGTGAAGCGGTTGGGCTTACCGACCACAACACATCCACAACCATACACCATTGGATGGCTTCACTAAGGACGAGATCTTCGCGCAAGCCAGCAGTGTCACCTTCCATACAACATCAAGCCCTTCACGGATGAGGTATTTTGTGACATTGCTCCCCTTGAAGTTTGTGATGTATTATTAGGACAGCCATACTTGTGGAAGCGACATGCTGTGTATGAATCAAGGCCTCGTGCTGTTATTATTACATTGGGAAATAAGTTGTACAGGATACCAGAGGTAGCACCACCTACCGTCATCTCTTTGATTACTGCAAAACAATGCAGTAAGATCATTTCCAAAACTAGGAAATTTGTTTTCCTGATGATACGCCCTCAAGGAAAGAAGAAGACAGTGGCTGCGGTGTCTAGATAGGGCCCCTCTGCACGACAACTACAGATGGACAAGGTCGTGGAGGAGTACGAGGACATCTTCACCTCCCCTGCAGGGGTTCCTCTGCACTGTCAGGTCAAGCACTCCATTGTTCTGACCCCAGGTGCGCCGCTACCCAATGGACCAATTTATCAACGCTCCATTCTGGAGAACGATGAAATCAAGAGGCAGATTTAGGAGCTCCTGCAGAAAGGTCACATTCGTCCGAGTTCATCGCCTTGTGGGAGCCTGATCGTGTTGGTACAGAAGAAGGATGGGATGTGGAGACTCTGTATTGACTATCGGGCGCTGAACAAGATCACTGTCCGTAATAGGTACCCGATCCCGCGGATTGATGACCTCCTGGACCAACTAAAGGGGGCGAAATATTTCAGCAAGATCAATCTGAAGTCAGGATATCACCAGGTACCAATCAAACCCTCTGATGTGTGGAAGACTGCCTTCAAATCCAAGGAGGGCCTTTTCGAATGGTTGGTTATGCCTTTCGGATTGACGAATGCTCCTGCAACCTTCATGAGGCTAATGGATGACATCTTGCGGCCATTCACCAACTCATTTGTAGTAGTATACTTGGATGACATTCTGATCTTCAGCCATAGTTGGGAAGAGCACCTCCACCACATCCGACAGGTTCTCCAAACATTGCGGCAACACAAGCTATGTGCCAATTTAGAGAAATGCACTTTTGGCATGACCCAGGTTCAGTATCTGGGATACATCATTGATGAACAGGGGGTGCATGTGGATCTAGCCAAGATCCAAGTCATTCGGGATTGGCCATCTCCAACCACTCTAACAGAGCTCCGCAGCTTTCTAGGTCTTGCCAACTTCTACCGCAGGTTCGTGTTGGGGTTTTCTCATATTACTTGGCCCTTGAGTCAAGTCACCAAGGGAGGGGTGTTACAGGGAAAAGTGTCTATTTAGAACTGCTCTATCCCACTAAGGTGTGACAGCTGCCTTAGAAACAAACAGAGAAAAACTACTTTTGTTTTTCCTTTATGAATTATAGATAGAGAGGAACAGAAAGACCAACCTCTGTCTTGCGCTAATCCTTCGATTCGATCCCTCTCTTCTTTGATAGTCCCCATCTACCTGCTCCCTTGCACGCCCAGCTTCACAAAGTACCTGTAAGATCACAGAAGCATAGCACTATACAAAGACATGGATCTATAATCATAAACAATCTAGGATCAGATGTAAATTGACCATACAAATGTAACAAGCATCAATGATACAAAAGCATGGAGGACAACTCAAATAGTTTTTATTGATAAACAAGAAAAGATCCAGGAGGAGTTACAACCAGTGGTTCCGACCCAGCATCAACCTCCCAGCAAAGAAGCCCCTCTTCACCTCAAACAAAGCTTAGATCACCCAACAATCTGATGTTTGTCTCTAGAAACCAACATCAATTCCTTACAATATGCAAAATTCCAGCCTCTGGATCTCTGGGATGAGGGATCCATATATAGATATCTGTAAGGGGGATGAGTCAGCTTGTGATTTGATTAGTGTCTTCTCTCTGACAGTTCTTGCTTCCACTTGGAGACTGAGGACCTCTTACTCATCCTTGGTCGAATTCAGTGAGGCAAGTGTCACAGGAGAAGATTCTGGAAGCTTCCATTGCCTCTCCACCTCGCGGAATGACACTGCCATTTGTCATTTCTCGCCCATCGCACCCCACAGAAGGGACTTTTGAAATGCAACGCACCCTCATAGTGTATTTAGGTGAGATGCAATGCACCTAGCCAGTGGAGCAGCTGCAATGATCTTGTTTTGACCAATTCTGAGTAGTTTCTCATGGAGAACTTCTGGGAGAAGCTGTAATCTGTTGAATTTGTTCCTTTAGGGGTTAGAACAACACTTTTAGGGACTTAGGAGCCCTTGGTTTATGGACATTTCATGATTGGGGTTGCAGGGCACAAAAATGTCTATAACAGTTGCCCCCTAAAGTATGAGGCCGTTAACCTTTTGGTGTCGGGTGAAATGCTTTATTATGAGGATCCGAAGTTCTTTCAATGCTGGGAGGAGACCTATAATAAGATACAATACAATACATTATCTTCATAATATTTTCATGATCTAGCTGAGGCGGGCATTCCCATGCTCAGCTTTATAAATTCATTTTCATGTACATAGGACAGACAATCATCTGAGTGTAGACTGATGATTCTGGTAGAGCCATCATCCTTTTGATAGGATGATTATCTGTGCTGCAATGATGTACATTTAATGTCTTTATTTCCCTGAATATATATCGCAGCCCGGATGGATGAAACTAGATCCGGGGTCTTCAATCTCGTCCGATCTTCACTCGAAGTACAAGTCGATCCATGTGAGAAATGTTCTGAAGTCGAACATGGAAAGACATTGCTTGATTACCAGTCAATGATGTAAACTGTTAACAAGCGCGAGAGGAATCACCGATAATGATAATGACCCTCAAGGTACTGGAGTACAATTCACGTGGTGTGAATAAAGGACTTGGCGTCGAACACCATGCAAAATCTTTCGGTCGAAGGCCATTGATGTAAACCTATCGTCGGAAGTGAGAAACTTGCCATTGAGGCATGCAAGCTTCAAAGTACTGAATGGGGTGTTCCTAGATCAACTTCTTGGATAATGAGCTGATGTCGACAAGAAGTGATCCGTCACAGGAGGGCCTTAATGAATCCCACATCAATGACACGGAACGGAGCAAATGATTTTAATGGAGGTGAAAACGATCTGGTGATATAAGGTTCAAGGTGGCGGTCATGAAAGAATGGAGTATAATGTATGGTAGTGGGTGAGACACAGGTGAATTCACTGAATGACTTCTCTTGAACATGTCGGCGACACTGATGTGATGGATTGGTAGCATTAACCCCAAATGTGGATGGTATGGCGTGACCATGGTGATGTGGCCGGTGAATGAAACAACCCAACCCGACTCGGACACGGAGTGGAAGTGTCATGTTCAAGAGCGACTTGCTACCAACAAAGTTTCTTTGAGTTTTCTTCCCAATTTTTCCCCAGTCATTGCTGACCAGTACCTCTTTATTTTTGTCAAGCTTGAGGAGGATAACATATGCTTGTTCTATAATTTTCCCTTCAGGCAAACCCATCGCTATGTTTTAACGAGCCTAGCGATAGTGAAACTCGTTCTCGTCTATAGACAAGTTTGTCGCTATTAATCTTTTTAACGAGTTTAACGACAAAGATAACTTGGTCCTTTTCAATTTTAGAGAGTCTGAAAAGGAATGTAAAGGTAACTCCAAAATCCCTTTTTCGTCATCTAATCCCTTAAGTCCGAAAAAGTATAAAACAATACAGAAGGGATGAATTTTCGATACTTTTAACGAGCCGAACAAAACAAGCGCTCGATATTTTTGTGTAATAATCCCTCAGGTCCAAAAAGATTAAAATCTAGAGGAGGGATAGCACTTCTGTCCCTTTAACGAGCTGGAGAGGCCAATGGCTCGGCAATCTTTTCATATTTTACGAGTCAGTTGAAAAGAGCTTAAAGGAGACTCGTCTTTTGAGGAACGAGTGATAAAACGGGTAGCAGCTGATTCCAGGTAAGGTTTGGAATTTTCCAATCACGGCAGTGTCACAAGGATGGCTAGTGAAATCACTCTTCGCAGCTGTTCCTCAAAATGGGTAAACAATCAAATGGAGGTGAATGATCGGCCAATGAAAAAGTGGAGGTGACGGTGCAAACACGACCAAGGCTTTAACGGCTGAAGTACTACATTCACGATGGTTATTTACCAGGGAATAGTTCATTTTTTAATGAGCTTAAACGCGGGGGGAAACATTTGCTCATGTCTTATGTTTATTTTTTAACGAGCTTGAACTATGCGCTAAAACTGCTCGATGCGGGTTTATTTTTTAACGAGCTTGAACCTTGCGGTAACACTGCTCGATTAATCCAGTCGTGTGATAAGAATGTCTCATATAAAACGCAATTTTTTGTTTTTTGCCCCACATCCTTTCTTTATGCAAGTTAGGAAACGACCAATCCTACGAGTTTAAAGGGTTAGAGGTCCTAAAAATTTAAAAAATAAATAGTCGCTCTTCGCTTTCATTCCAAAAGGTTTGCATGCCCCCAGGTATAAAACAGAGTTTCAAGGTTACCCCTTCTTTAGTCCGTTAAAACATTTGTTTTACCGAGAGAGGCCTACCTCTTACAGGTTACCCAAAGATTGTTCTATTCACGGCGCAAAAAAAAACTTCTTCGGTGATGTCTACCGAGATAAACAAAGGTGAGTGAAGGAGGCTACTCCACTCACATAACTTTGACAAGAGAATCTTGTTCCAGTCCAACTCCCCCTTCCAATCACGGACGGGAGTACGGAGGTCATATTCTCTCGCGAAAACCTACCCTATACCCAAAGTTTTCCTGCCGAAGCAGACCAGGACGCATGTCCCCTGGGTTTTAGTCATGTCCCCCCGAATCACTCGCGCTCATCGGGAGGACGGACTGGAGATTGAGACATTTCTTGCATGAAAAGACCATTCAGGGATGGTATATGACTATTTGCTCTGTATGATCCGGGAAATGAAAGCTGGTCCATGAGCTTGACCACTCTTCCTTCGTGCGGAAAACACATTACTCTAAAGAGTGAGGAGACAATTGCTCCCATGCAATAAATATAGTCTCGTCCAAGGAGTAGATTGTAATCCAGGGGTCCTTGAACTACCATTACGTTCATGTGAACGGTTTTCCCTCTCAATGTTATGGGCACATTGGGAAGGATCCCTAACGGTCGACTGGTTCCTTATCAAAGCCTGTTAGATTTCTCATCTCAGGCAAAAGCGATGGCAAACCAAGCGCTTTCCAAGCAGTTGAGGAAAGGATACTCACAGAAGCTCCTTCATCTATGATGGTACCAGCCATAACCATTCTATATATTTGAACAATAATTCAGAATGGTATACTAGCTGGTAAACGGGGTCTGCCTAGTTGATTCCAGTCGAAGGAGACAACTAGGTTGCTTGGAGGTGGGACCGAATAGATGGTCGGGTACGACTCTGACGAACTTCCTTCCTGCGGTAAAGGAACGGGTAAATTGCCCCCATGTTCGTTGGAGTCTGTGCTTATGAAAAGAATTTGGACGGTGTCATCCTTGTTCTCTTCCGTGACTGTATCATCTGAAGATGGAACCTCTGAAGGCAAGATCGGGTCAACTGCCGCCTCGACCTTTTGACTTTCGTCTGGTATGGGTTCAGATGGTTTATCTTCAATGATAGATGCTTCGGCTGACCACCTGAGCGGGTCAGCCGGATTTTCAACTAGTGACGGACTCGGCAAGAGTTTTTTATATCCAGGAGGAAGTCGTAACGGTGAAACCGGACGATCATCCAAAACTCTTTTAGCTTCGTCTAAGAAGGGACAATGGTGGACGGCATGATCGCCTTCGCACAGTTTACAAGGAAATCTATATTTTCCTTTTTGTCCTGGGGCTTCACTTTCACTAGTTGACGGTGTGTTTTCAACATGATCATCAGAGGTTGACGACACCGGGTTGTGCAAACGAGGAGACCAGTCCCTTAAGATCCGAGGGATGCAAGGACAATCTCTATGATAGTGGTCTCCTTTGCAAATGACACATGGCGATTTAGGCATGGTCGGTGCAGTGTGTGGATTTTCGCTAGACGACACTCGTTTTCCCCCATTCGCTTTTGGCTCCTTCTTCTTTTTCTCTTTCTTCTTCTTTTCCTTCTTCTCCTTAGGTACTTGACTTTTGGCTTTACCAGCCCCATCAAGCGAAGAGGAAGGAGGAGAGGAAGAATTAGAGGAAGTAGAAGGTTGGTGGGTAACTCTGGACTCGTCTAATTGCTGATTCGATTGTTCAGGAATTGTGGTGTTCTGAAAAACAGAGGTTGAGAAGAGCCATACAGGTAAACCAATTGTCAGTCCTGGAAGCGACAATGTGGCCATATGGGGTGCACCAACATCTCCCCAAGAGGAGAAGGGACTAGGATTTCCTCCAAGGGGGATCCCTTGGTTGGTGGATTCCATTTTCTCAACCCAAGATCAACGTAGGAAAGGGTAATGAATATTACGTTTAAAATAAATTTTAGACGCTTTGACACAACTTGTTTTTTTCAGTTTTTAAGAGTCGAGAAAAAACAAAAGATGACTCTAGTCTCCTTCGATTTTTAATGAGCCTGAAGAGACAAGTGCTCAGATGGACCTTTTACGTTAAGGAGTCTGAAAAGGAACAAAAGGGACTGCTCTGGAAGTCTAGGTAGAGGGAGTACCAAACCAATCGCAAAACTACAGAATACTTTTTACGGTACGACAGTCAATCTTCCCGAATGCTGTGTTCAGTGCATTGCGATCGATAGGGTGGCAGACACGACTTCCTATGGATAAAAGATTAAGCCTATTGGGGTCTCCCAAAATATACTCGACGGTACGTGGGAGCACAAGTCCGTACTGGCACTTATCGTCTCAAAGTGGAGGAATCACCCAACCATCAGTGAGAACAACAGTTACCAGGCTTTACGACGCCGGAATACGTCTCTAGCCTAGACCTCTAAATGTTGTGCGTTAAGATCCAAAGCGTTGTTAGATTCATTGAATTTATTTTAAGTTGATCTTGTTTATGAAGTTTTCCTTTCGGGTTCACCACGAGATGTAGATGTAATTCCTAAAATGCAATCTAAGATGATAAACAAACTTTTTATCTTCTTTTATGCAATGAAAATCCTAACTACTAGGGAAAAGAAAGACAGAATCTTTTCACAAAGAGCAAAGGGCACACTGTAAATGCACTTTCCTAAATCAAGCCAAACAGACTGTCTATATGCAAATTCACATGCATGTATTTGTTTTCGACTTTCTTAGTATATGGATGCTAAAAAGAAAGTTGATGCACAAATCTGAATTTCTTTTCAGGCGACGAATATCAACAAGCTTCTTTTCGAAATCAAAAAATGGAGACGATTACGACACCTTACGATTTTGAAATGAATACTTGTTTTTAACACTAGAAAATTACAAATTCAGACCAAAAGCAATAGTAACAGGATAATCGACCATCAACAGCAATCAAACTCTTTCCTAGGACTGAAATCGACACTTGCGACAGATTCGAATCGAAGGACGACAGTACGACTATGCTACTTTTGCAAAGGAGAACTGTAAATGACTCAACAAACACACAAAAACATCTACAATTCTTTTGTACAAAGGAGGCGGAATAACAGTAAGGAAAAGGGGTTTCAAACAGACATATACTGATCACAGGCAACAAAATTCAGGAATAGAACTGGAAAGAATGAATCACAGAAGCCACAGCTGCACAGAGCTAGTCTGATCAGCGCACCTGTAACATAGAGAATCTGAAATGCAGCGCAGGTTGTCCACTCGGGAAGTGCGCTGAAATTCAGAATCTCTGAACAGTACCTGCGCTGGGCCAGAAACGAGACTCTGTTCGGGTTCCGGGTCACAGTTTGCAGTTCAGTTCTTGGGTTTTGGCCGAGTAAAAAGCAATCAGTAATGCAACAATCAGGGGTAGATCTAAGGAGGATCTAAGAGCTATCACAAGGGCAATCAGATAGTTTGTGAATCAGTTGTTTAAATCATAAACAGATCCAGTAGATGGATTGAAGTAGCAGTTGTCTACTTTGCATTTGTTATGGCAAATGCAGTTCGAATGCTACTTGTAAGTTTATGAAACAAACAACAAAGAATGATAAATAAACAAACTAATTAGGTCCCCAGTGGAGTCGCCATTTTGTTACAGGGAAAAGTGTCTATTTAGAACTGCTCTATCCCACTAAGGTGTGACAGCTGCCTTAGAAACAAACAGAGAAAAACTACTTTTGTTTTTCCTTTATGAATTATAGATAGAGAGGAACAGAAAGACCAACCTCTGTCTTGCGCTAATCCTTCGATTCGATCCCTCTCTTCTTTGATAGTCCCCAGCTACCTGCTCCCTTGCACGCCCAGCTTCACAAAGTACCTGTAAGATCACAGAAGCATATCACTATACAAAGACATGGATCTATAATCATAAACAATCTAGGATCAGATGTAAATTGACCATACAAATGTAACAAGCATCAATAATACAAAAGCATGGAGGAAAACTCAAATAGTTTTTATTGATAAACAAGAAAAGATCCAGGAGGAGTTACAACCAGTGGTTCCGACCCAGCATCAACCTCCCAGCAAAGAAGCCCCTCTTCACCTCAAACAAAGCTTAGATCACCCAACAATCTGATGTTTGTCTCTAGAAACCAACATCAATTCCTTACAATATGCAAAATTCCAGCCTCTGGATCTCTGGGATGAGGGATCCATATATAGATATCTATAAGGGGGATGAGTCAGCTTGTGATTTGATTAGTGTCTTCTCTCTGACAATTCTTCCTTCCACTTGGACACTGAGGACCTCTTACTCATCCTTGGTCGAATTCAGTGAGGCAAGTGTCACAGGAGAAGATTCTGGAAGCTTCCATTGCCTCTCCACCTCGCAGAATGACACTGCCATTTGTCATTTCTCGCCCATCGCACCCCACAGAAGGGAATTTTGAAATGCAACGCACCCTCATAGTGTATTTAGGTGAGATGCAACACACCTAGCCAGTGGAGCAGCTGTAATGATCCTGTTTTGACAAATTCTGAGTAGTTTCTCATGGAGAACTTCTGGGAGAAGCTGTAATCTGTTGACCTTGTTCCTTTAGGGGTTAGAACAACACTTTTAGGGACTTAGGAGCCCTTGGTTTATGGACATTTCATGCTTGGGGTTGCAGGGCACAAAAATGTCTATAACAAGGGGCGAAAGCAAAATTCTTTTGGTTTGAATCTCAACAGAAGGCATTCATAGAGTTGAAGGATTGCCTTTGCACGGCACCAGTGCTTGCGTTACCAGATTTACAACAACCATTTGAGGTCAAGACAGATGCCTCT
The DNA here is from genome assembly GCA_031772625.1 of Pinus tabuliformis. Classification (NCBI taxonomy): domain Eukaryota; kingdom Viridiplantae; phylum Streptophyta; class Pinopsida; order Pinales; family Pinaceae; genus Pinus; species Pinus tabuliformis. The sequence continues at coordinate 205,775,176 of CM062816.1, forward strand.
GACTATGCTATTGGGGCAGTCCTTACTCAACATGGACATCCAGTGGCATATCACAGTGAAACACTTTCAGACACAGTCCGGAAGTACCCCACTTATGATAAAGAGATGTATTCCATTGTGCAGGCCTGCCGACAATGGAAGCATTACATTTTGGGGAAGGAAACGGTCATCCACATAGACCACCGACCTCTGCAGTTCATACAGACCCAAGGGAAATTGCATAATGATCGCCATCAGAAGTGGTCTACATACCTGCAACAGTTCCACTTGAATATCAAGTATAAGAAGGGCAGCACCAATAATGTTGCAGATTGCCTCAGTTGACCACCGATCATGGCATTAACCACCGTGCTCAACTCTTGTGGGCACAAGAATTCTGATTGGCCACTTCTCTACAAAAGCGACCCAAAATTCGGCCACACATACCAGACACTCTTGGAGGGTCGACATGTTCCAGATTTTCACCTCTAGGATGCCTTGTTATGCCACCTGGGTCACCTTTGTGTTCCTTCAATCGAGCGTGCCAAGATGATTTGGGAAGCACACTACAGTCGGGTTGCTGTGCATTTTGGGGTCGAGAAAACAGTGGCAGTATTGTAAAATTATTTCTATTGGCCGAATCTTCGACATGATGTTGGGAAGTACATCAGATCATGTACTGCTTGTGCCATTGCCAAACCGACCATCAAGCAGCATGGCCTCTATACCCCGTTTCCTACCCCTAGTCGACCTTGGGAATCGATCTCCATGGATTACATTCAGGCCTTCCTTCCACTAAGCATGGAAATGACTGTGTTTTTGCAGTCGTCGACAGGTTCTCAAAGATGGCCATTATGGCGGCCTGCAAGAAGAATATCACAGCAGAAGCCACTGCTAAAATCTTCTTTGAACGAGTGTGGGTGCACTTTGGGATCCCACAGTCTATCATCTCAGATCGAGACAGTCGGTTCCTCAACACATTTTGGTCCAGTCTCTAGTCAATGCTGGACACCAAAACTCACGAAGTCCACATCCTTTATCCTCAAACTGATGGCCAGATAGAGGTTGTCAATAGGATGATTGTGCACATTTTGCGCATGTATAACTCAAAGCATCCACACACATGGGATGAGAGCCTCCCCTATGTTCAGCACAGCTACAACCAAGCTCTTCACAGCTCCACTGGCCATAGCCCTATTCAGGTGGGTTTGGGATTCCAGCCACTATGCCCCATTGATGTGGCCATGCCACTTGCAGCTACTCACATAAATTCAGCTCATGCCCAGTCCGAAACAGATAAGGCCACCAGCTCCATTGAGCGCATCCAACATATTCACCAGCAGGTCCATGAAATTCTGGAGAAATCAAATACCAAGTACAAGCAGCGACATGATCAACATCGAGTGCCACACAAGTTTCAGGTGGGCGACAAAGTCTGGTTGCATTTGCAAAAGGAATGCCTTACTGGAGCCTATCGGAAACTGAGACCACTCTGATATGGTCCTTACACCATTACTAAGGCTATGGGATACAATGAATTTGAGCTCAGCATTCCCCCATTCCTTGGCCTGCACCCAGTGTGCAATGTGGACCGCCTTCGGCCATACTTTCCACCATTGCTAGACACATCCAACATTGCAGAACAACTCACACCCACAGAATTAAATCCATTGTGCATGGAACAAGCTACAACTGATCGGATCATGGACACACAGATCAAGAACACTCGCCAACAGAATATCCAACTATATCGAGTTGTCAAAGCAGGCCAACTCCTTCACCAGGGCAAGTGGCTCACCAGGGAGCAAGTTCAGCAAAAGTTTCCTCATCTCATGGAGGAACTCAACACAATGGGGACCATTGCTTCCTAAGGGGGGAGGAATGATCCAGGTGGATATTGGTGGCCACTTGACAAGTCCACCTGGACCCCCACCATTGTTTCTCTCAGCATTTTCAGTTTCCTTAATTGTAGCACAACTTACTATTTTTAGCAGTTTTTTGGGTCTTGAACTTCTGGAGCCGTTTTGAGGCCCTAAACGACGTTTTTTGGGAAATCTGGGGCAACATGGGTCCATGTTGCCTCCCAAAGTGGTAGTGCTCGGATAGATCTTTCTAACAAGCTATTGTACGCGTCAAACGGAGATTGTATGCCAAAGTTACGACCCCGGGAAGTTGGTGTACCAATTTACCCAAACGGGGCCCATAGTTTGGCGTTTCATCTTCTAGGGTTAGGTTTTGGAATGTTAAGGGTTTTCCATTGTTTCTCAACAATAAATAGGCCTTCGAGCCTCATTGTAACACAGTTCAGAGGCATGTAGCCACCACATCTCTTCTCAGAGATAAGCTACCATCGCGCTAGCTAGTTTATTTCCATTACTGTTTGTAAGCATGTTTCAGTATTTTACATTAATGAAATGAAGTATTATTTCCGCTACATATTTGTGTTTATGGTTATCTCTGTAATTTTTTGCGTTCCTGTCTAAATCCGGATCATGTATCCATCCAAGTGGGTAAGGTTTTGGATGTGGTTTGGTTTCTAAGACTAGATTCTTTACCAAGGACTCTGAAATTAAGTTTGCTTGGAATCTAGTATCAAATAGAGTTTCCACTTTTGTATGATAACTCTAATATGAAATAGCTCAATTCTCTTTCGTTCATTAGGAAGAGACTCATCTATTGAACTAGTGCCTTCATGTGATTCAGAATTAACATGAGGTGTAAGAGTACCTTTTGTTCCTACTGCTGTGGTCAACGCTTCATCTCTGGAATCATATCTAAGGTCTTGCTACACAGTTGCCACTGTCTTCTTCTTGCCTTTTCCTCCATACTTGTTTGGTCTCTTTTCCGATTACAGTTTCCAATAATGAACGTCGTCATGACCTTCCTTTTTGCAGTGAGTGCAATAAGGTCTTTCTCCTTCATCTTTCTTGGTTGATGCTGTCCACTTCTCCTTTCCTCTTCCTTTCACTTTGAGTTTTCCATTTGGAGGTTTGAAAGGTGGTTTCTTGAAATGATCATCTCTTTCATTTTTTCCCCTTTTCTCAAGATGGATGGCCTTTACACTGGCCGAGTCAATAGTAGTTGGTTCAAACAATAATAATGAATGTCTAAGGTAACTATGTAATGATCCGATATACTTAGTTACTACTTCAGGTGAGTCAAGTGCAATGCCCAAATTAAGTGCTTGTTTTCTAAATTCCTCTGTAAAGCTTTGAACATCCTAACCTCTACCTTGCCTTAAGTATTGCCAATCCATTAAGGCTTTTTATTTATAACCCAAGGGATAAAATTACTCCTTTAATGCAGAAATGAAACTAGGCCATGAGGAAAGAAGATTACCCACACTCTTACTGCTTCGCAATTTGCTCTCCCACCAAACGAGAGTGGTGCCATTTAGCCGAAAAGAGGCCAGCTGAATGTTTGCCTCATCCTCTTCGATCTGTTGAATCCTGCAGTACATTTCAATATGCCTAATCTAGTTATTAAGATTTTCTGCATTACTTTCACCATTAAACATGGGAAGATCAAATTTGACATATAATTTAAAGAAAGGTTTCTTAGATGCATCCCTTGAATTTCTATGATGATGGTGATGAGAGGAAGAAGAACTTTCAATCGTGGAAGGAGAGGGAGGGGGTTCTTCTTCACCATTTTCCATGCACTAAACCTCGTTCTTCTGCCTTTTTCCCTTCTGCTTTCTCCAGTCTTGAAAGCAAATGACTGACATTTTCTGCCATTGCATAGAAGGTTTTGTGGAAATTGAGCTCCTCTACATAATGAGCCTCTTCATCTGCCATGTTTCTCCTTCAATGTGCACGCCCCGCTTCAGGATCGAAAGACTTTAGTTTCCCTTCGCCTCTTCGGAGCTTGTTTCTTGTTAGCATATAAACATGCAATTCACATCTACAAAGACCTGCTTTGATAGCACTTGATCCAAGATCTTCTTCTTATAGATGTATTAAAGAATTGCATGCATAAATTGTAGCTTAAACATAGAAATTTAAGGTGCACATGAGAGAAGAGGAGAAACACATAAAGCATGAAAGAAGACAACAAAACTTGATAAAGGAGTTTGTCCGACTTGGACTACGTCTCCGGGCCCTACACGATTAATGGGGAGGCCTTCATTCATTAAGTGGCATGAGAAAGAAGAGTACAAGCATCAGTTACAAAAAGGAGTTTTATACCTCCATACTGAAAAATGGCTGAAAAATGTAGAACTCTGATGGAGAAATGAACAGTGCCATTGCGCTCGTGGCATCAAGAAATGCTGAAATCATATAAAATTTGTCAAAATGTGACAAAGTGAAAATTTGGCCCTCTTGCAAAAACTGCCTCGAATTACGTGCACTTCCTCCTCTGCCTAGGTGCACTGATGAACTGAGTTTTAAATAAAAAATAGGCTAACGGACTTCTCAAGAGTTCCATTGGCGAGTTGGTTTACGATCCGGTTATTATGGAGGAGGTCGGGCGGTCAAACCCTGCCTTTGCTTGGGATCCGGTATCAAATAGAGTTTCCACTTTTGTATGATTTATGATAACTCTAATATGAAATAGCTCAATTCTCTTTCATTCATTAGGAAGAGACTCATCTATTGAACTAGTGCCTTCATGTGATTCAGAATCAACATGAGGTGTAAGAGTACCTTTTGTTCCTAGTGCTATGATCAATGCTTCATCTCTGGAATCGGATCCAAGGTCTTGCTGCACAGTTACCACTGTCTTCTTCTTGCCTTTTCCTCCATACTTGTTTGGTCTCTTTTCCGGGTACAGTTGATCTGAAAATCACTCGTGAATGATCTCAGTTAATTAATGAAGCTATTACAGACTTATGTGCTAGGGTGTGTCTATGTTATTTTAGGCAACAGATCGATAAGATTGCGAAATAAACACACTAAAACAATAAGAGAACATAGTAAGAAAGCACATAAACACAACAAACTTAATAAGGAGTTCACCAAATCCTCCTGGGCTACGTCTCCTGGTCCAACCTTCAATGGTGGCCTTTCTATTGTGTCTTAAAAAGTAGAGTTTTACTATAGTGAGCTCAAATTGAGTCTCACTTAATAGATAATGATCAGTAGGACTGTACTTGGATCCCCCAAGTCTCTAGAGTACACAAAATCCCCTTACTGAAACTTGACCTCAACTGGTCTCGGTGGTATGAGTCCAATTTGGTACTCAATACCTGACAGGTATACATAGGGGAGTTGCTTGAACCTCTCAAGCCTTCTCTGGAGTTCACAGACTCTCGGACTCCCTCTATCTCTGTCTGCTCAATGCTGCCTTTGCTCTGTAGGTTAGCTCGGCTTCTCTGTTCTCTGAAATTTTCTTCTCTCTCTCTCTCTTTTCTCTCCTTTACTTCTTCTCCTCCGTTCTCCGCTTTCTTTGTCTGTTCGTGGCTTAAAGCCAATCTGCTCCCTGACTGCTCGTTTTCACTTCCTGGCTCTTTGGATCGCTTGCCTTTGTCCGCTGGAATTCCCCTGCTCTGTGTCATCATCACTGTAACACCTCACAGAGAGGTGGCCACATGTTTCCTCATGAACTGAGTGTCAGTTCTTTTGAATGGTCGTTATTTTCGTTGCTCTAAGATTGCTCGCAAAACTGATTCCTCTGCCAACTCATTGGTCATGTCGGACCTCAAATCTCATGTACCTCAGTCTATTTCCCCATCAAATCTGGTCTTCCCTCGGGTTGATTCTACGCCGTTGATTTGGAGCCTCCAGATCCTACAGTCTCTGTCAATATCGCGTGGGTAAGTTGCTCGACCGGTATTCATGTGATGTAAGCGGTTTTCTCTCTCATCCGCTGGACACGCGTCACCCGGTGTGTGGCATCGCGATGAACTCGGCCAAACCTACTTACTGCTTGAAGTGCACGCGATATCTTGCTGGTTTTGCGTGCGGGACCCTCCTTCTAACGGTTTCCGCACAGTTTCTTGTTTTCCTCATGACTGAGTGCTCGGGGCTTTCCTTTGCTGAGAGTTTTGCCCTGTGATATGCGATTTGTGTTAATCGCATATCAGAAACTGCCTCTGTTTTTGGATTTGGGCTTCTGATTGCTAACTTGCGTCCATGCGCGGTCTCCATGGGCCAACGGTCAGTGCGCTTTGACCAAGGGTCCTCGTTGTTCCGTGCTAGCCACAAATTACCAATTGTCCAGAGGTCATTTCTGATAAGCTCATCATTCATAAGATTTTGAAGCCTGACATAATTTGAAACAGTGATGGAAATGTTTAAGGATCCAAGTCCTATCATGACCTTCCCACTGAAAAAAGCTTTTGGACCACGAAAAATTGGTTTTCAAGAATCGAATAAGTGAGGGTATAACTATCTCACTTGTCTAATCTCTATCCATTTTTCACTGCTTGGCTTTGAACCCTTGAGTCCAATCTTGAGGTACTCAACATCTCCCCTGCGCGTCGTCCTCACCTTCCTATCCAGAACTATGTCTTCCTGCAATTCATTGAGATATTCAGGTAACAGATCATCAATAGAAGGAAATTGACTCTGCTCTTTGGGATATTCAATTAATGAAGGTTCAAATAGTCTCAAGCTGTCTGCATTAACGACTGAGTAGATGTGCATGTAAGCTAGTAAATCAAGGCAAAAAGAATTCTCACCAATTTTCTCAAGTATCTTGAAAGGTCCATACCTTATTGGCTTTAGCTTTTTAGGTTCACCTTGCTTTCTGTCCTTGCTGATATACAACCAGACTTGATCACCAACTTGGAAACTATGCTCCATCCGATGCTTGTCATGCCTTACCTTGTATTTGGCTTGGCTCTTTTCCAGCTGTTCTTGTACTGCCTGGTGGATCTCTTGGATTTGTTCAATGAACTTGGTTGCCTTGTCCACATCACTGTGTCCATCAACTGCTATGTATTTACCAAAGACAAAATCCAAGGGAGACCTTGGTGTGAAATCAGAACAGGTCTCAAAATGAGATCTCTGTGTAGAAGAATGTTTTGCTCGGTTGTAAGCATGCTACACATAACACAAATGTTCATCCCAAAGTTTGGGATGCTTACTGCAATAGCCTCTGAGCAACTGGATCACTGTCTTGTTGACCACTTCTGTCTGGCCATCTGTTTGTGGATGAAAGGCTATGCTTTTCTTCAGTTTGGTGTTCATTAGTTTCCACAGAATCGACCAAAACTTCCCACAAAATCGGGTATATCGATCAGATACAATGGAAGTGGGTAATCCAAAATGAACCCATACATGCTGAAATAACAACTTTTTAGTTTGTTTAGCTATAATTTGTTTATTACAAGGTATCAAAATACACATTTTGCTGAACCTATCCACAACAACATATAAATAGTCATGACCTTTCCTAGATTTAGGCAGTCCTCCAACAAAGTCCATGGAAACACTTTCCCAAGGATGAGAAGGAACTGGTAGTGGAGTGTACAAGCCTAATTTTCTATTGTTGGGCTTGCTTTTAGCACACATGGTACATCCTCTTACATATCTAGAAACTGTCTCATTCATTTTTGGCCAATAATAAAAACTTTGCAGCTGTGCAACCGTCTACTTACCCCAAAGTGACCTGATATTATAGAAGTGTGTGCTTCTCGAATTATCTTTACTCTTTTAGTTTGTGGAATGCATAGCTTCCCACAATGATACAAGTGTTGGACCTTAACATGATAATCCAATTCTTCTACTCGTTTGCCTTGACTTAAAGTTGCATATACATCTCTAAAATCTATATCTTGAGCATATTGTTCAATGTAGATCTCATGCAGTATTGAATTATGCTTAAGTATAGTGGATGCATTTATAATAGGTCTAGATAACAAATCTGCAACTTTATTGTGTATGCCCTTTTTATATCTGATGACTAATGAAACTGTTGTAGAAAACCCATCCATCTATAGTGTCTTGATTACTGCAACTTAGTTTGGGATGTAGATATTGAAGTGGTTGATGATCAGTATGTATAACTGTCTCTTTGCCCATTATGTAGTGTTTCCACTGGATAGAAGTGTATCTGGCAACTAGGGCGAAGGTTTCCTCATAATCTATCCCTTCTTTCTATGCATAACCCTTTGCCACGAACCTAGCCTTGTATTTCTCTACACTATCGTCTGCAGCGTATTTAATCTTTTAGATCCATCTAGAAGCTACAACTGATTTGTCTTTTGGCCTTGGCACTACCTCCCAAACATCATTCGTCATGATAGAACTATACTCTTCTACCATGGCATCTACCCATACCTCATGTCGTGCGACCTCTTGAAAGCTGGAAGGTTCTATGACCTGAGCTACCAATGCTTGGTACCTGTCAAGCTCTCTACATGATCTTTTGTTCGTCTTATAGGAGTTCTAATAAACTCCTATGCATCTCCCAATGTCTGACGAAATTCTCTATTAGCTCAACCACCAGTTGGGGGAGGTTCAATCATCTCCTCCTCATGCTGCCTCTACTCCTCCATTTTCTGAGAACTCCCTGAATTTCCTTCACTTGAGGAAATACTAGTACTGGTCACAATACTCGATCCCTGTGACTGTCCTCCTGCCTCTCCCACTAGTTTTCCATGTGGTTGCCCCTATTGTTGGACCAAAGGAACTTCTGCTGACTGATTTTGATCACTTGCAGGCATCTCATGAGATCTCCTGAAAGCTTGGTCCTCCATGAACTTCACGTCTCACCTTATTACAGTCTTCATATTGCTAGGAGTGTATATTCTACATGCCTTTGAGGTTTTGTTGTACCCAACGAAGAATGCCTTCTCTACAGTCTGATCCAATTTGGTACGTTTATCATCTGGCATGTGGCAATAAGCAACACTGCCAAAAAATCTAAAGTGGCTAACTTTTAGTTTCTTCCCTATGAAGACTCCTTCTAGCGTTTTCTTTCCCAATGCTCTATGAGGAGTCATGTTCTGGATATATACTATCGTGTTACATGCCTTTTCCCATAGAAATTTGGGTAGAAGCTGGTCATATAACATAGCCTTTGCAACTCCAACAATGGTTATGTTTTTCACTACGCTACACCATTTTGCTGCGGATTATATGGAGTTGTCCATTCTCTCTTGATGCTTTCCTTCACATAAAATTCTTTGAATTCCTTATCAATATATACTCCACCATTATCTGAGCTAAAAACCTTAATCTTCTTCCCTGTCGCATTCTCCAAGAGAACTTTAAACTCTCTGAAACGATCGAAGACCTCATCTTTGGTCTTCAAGAAGTAGATCCAGGTTTTCCTGGTATGGTCATCAATAAAGGTGATGAAATATGTGGAACCGCTGAGAGCTCTCATGGACATTGGGTGTCTTAACACACCATGAGCGCTGTTGTCACTTCTTGGAAATGTTGCCCTATCATACTTCCCAAGTACACATCCTCTGTACACATCATCGTGTTTCGTGCTAAGTTCTAGAACCTTTGTTGCTGTTTCCTTAAGCATCTTGAGCGATCCATGGTGAAGATGTCCCATTCTCCTATGCCATAACTCATTCACCTCCTTCCCACTGCTACTGTCACTGCCTATTAGTGCCATTGGAGAATTGATCTGTAACCAGTTACTTCGAACTCCAATCTGTCTTACCTTTTTCCAGCTTGGGTGTTTGACATAAACTTTCTTCCATATGAAGTGAATATCATACCCCTTATCTTGTAACTAGGATATTGAAATCAGGTTCATACCCAATCCCGACACATGCAATACATCTGTAGCACTGGTGCTTGCTCCTGACTCCCTCTGAAGATCTATGGTACCTCTCCCTACTGGAGTACATTTTGATTTGTTTCCCATAGTAATTTGGAAGTCCATCCGCTCCTCTTGTAGCTAGAGAAATATTCTCTAACCCCTGTCATGTGAGCTGATGCTCCATTGTATATATACCAGACACTTTGTGAAGTTGATCCTGATAAGAAAGCAAATTCATCCTCCAATCTGGAAGAAAAATATGAATTCTCCTGAATGTTACTTTTGTCCATGGCTATGCTGAAGAATTTATAGTGTGCTATTCCTCTTTTCCACCTTGACGTTGGCTCTGCTCTAACGAAATGTTGCAAAAACCCTTTGCGTCTAGCTAGAGATTTGCTCAATGAGAAAATATGAGACACTCCCTCTGCCTTTAGAATCGCTTGTTCTGGAAGGATCTATTTTTTTAACCCTCTCAGAAAAATCGGTCTTCCTCAAGCAATTCAGTCTCTTGGGAAAAATACTGTGCTGCCCCTTTGGAATTTCAGCCTGCTCCCCACACTAAGCAACAAAATTCCTTCTTTTCACTTCTGAGCTCTCTGACTAATCAATTGTGCTTTGATACCATGTGAAATTTTATCTATTGCAGCTACTGGAAATTATTATTCTAACTGAAAATTTAATTATGCAGTTTATTTGCTACTACAAACAACGAATAAAATCACAACTGCAATTTTCACCATAAAAATACTGCGGAAAATAAAATACTGCAAAATTGAGAAATTCTAGCACACACAAGGATTTGGACACAATTATTTTGGACAATTGTCCCCAAAAAACCTAATGCTGGAAAACCGTTGCAATAGATGTGGGTTTTATTATTATTCTTCAACAGTAATTTTGAGTACAACTATTTAAATGCCCAACTTGTGATCTATTTTGAGGAAAATACTGACAAAATCTAGTGAGGAATTTTTTCTCACGCCACAGTTGTTTTCCGCCTCCGAAATTACCTCCCCAGCCTCTATGCTGAGCCTCCTTCCTTTACCTCTTCTGGAGACTAGAAACCTTCCTCCTAGCATATTGTTGCCCTCCTCTTCCACCTGCTACTCACCCTTTGGCTCTATCTTCTCTGCTAAGCTATTGCTACTGAGAAAATAAAATTGCTTGGGCAACTGAGTATCTGTGTTGGTCAAGGTTGATATTGATGTCAGTATGGAATTGTTGGAGATGGAAAATATTCTTGTGATACATGCCTTAAACCCTTTCATGATGTTTCCCTAACTCCATGAAAAAACCCGAAGTACATTTATGCCCTAGATTGATGATGCATGATCTAAATTCCCATAATACTCTAGAAGATGCCTTAGCCCTAACACATTGATGCAAGTCCTAATACTTATGATGCCCTTAAGATACATGAATGGAAGCCTATGTGTATCGAACCCTAAGCCTATGAAGAGGACCTTCACATACATGAATGAAGCCCTAATCCTAATCAATTTGATGGCCTAATTCTATAAAGAAGGAGCCCTAAACATCAAATGCCTAAAACTAAAATTTAATGGCTGCCATAAATAAAATAAAAATGACAATCTCACAAAAATAATTTTATTGGTGGTAAAATGACCCTATTTAAGGATGGGATTGGCATAAGAGTGTAGAGGAAATTTTCCTCTTTCTAAAAAGGTATTACATGCCCCCAAACTCCCTACCGTTGAAGAGAAAATGAATTTTTAATTTGAAAAATAATATTTTTTAATGCAAGCCGACTCATGCAAACCGACTTTACCTCCAGGAGATGTGTCCTTTCACTACGACTCAAAACCAGTATTAATATATGTTCGTACTCCCCATTTTAGCCATATAAAAAATTCATTGAGGATCACAAAATTCATCGAGAAGGACTTTGGCATCATGTTTTAGGCTAAATATTTTTGATTCGGTTACCTCAGGCTAGTGGACAACTCAAACAAGGACAAACATCTTGAAACCTGAAGTGTACACCTGTGTTTGCAGTGTTGGATTGTACTCATTTGTTGGAAGACAAAACTATAATCTTTGTTACAGATTGCATCCCCATTAATGAACTTCATACTAGTGATCTGAGGCTTTTAGCTTAGTCCTATGGACATGTTTCTCCTTAGCTCGGACTTTAGGGAGCTCAGTGCTATTAGTTCAGTTACCTATGGCATCTTTTGTGTGGAGAGCTCAGACTTGCCTCCTGTAGAAGTTAGCATTACAGAGGGTTGTCTCAGATTGCAGACTATTTTGGATTGCAGTCTAGGACTATCTCGGATATGTGAGTTATCTTTTCTCAATATTAAGTTATTGTCTACATCAGGTTCATTATCTAAAGCAGTAAAGTAGAAGGAGTACTGGAGATATTTTTTTCCGTTCATTTAAGAAGCAATTCGTAAGGACATCGTCATCACTGTTAGAGAAGGTGACCTACAATAGTTTCAAGAAGTAAAAGTGGTACCTATAGGACTGTCTTAACCAAATCACAACCACATAATCAAGAACAATATAATCACATCATCAAGAGAAGAACACATTCAGTTCACAGAATTAAAGGAAGAACAAATGCATCAATTTCATCATGAGCACATATCTTAAGCTTTGAAAATACAACATAAAATATATTGTTTGAAAGAGCATCTCTGGAGCATTGTTGGCCTGGAGCAGCATTATAATAGCAACGAATACTTGAAGAACATAAGTATTGGGGAAATTTAGTGAAGGCCTCCTTGAAGCATAGTTTGAATATTGGTTGAAGCAACTTAACCATTGGAGAATATTTTGAAACAATTATTGAAGACATCTCGAAGCATTGTTGATGACCTATTGAAGAGAACTTGTAGTAGCAGACCTTGGAGTTAATTGTTGACTTGTGATGCACGGTTGAAGGCCCTCATGAGGTGACTTTGGAGATTTTTTTTGGGGTATCATAAAGAGCTGTGGAGAAACCTTCATGTGAAGACAAAGTTGTCATTTATGAAGTGATTTGGAGAAGGCAGTGTTTGTGAAGATATTGTCAAGGCTCGTTGCAGAGGATATTGAGAGTCATGAAGAATCGTCAAACTCATCTTGATGAATTGAATCTAAGGGTTGGAGCCTCATAGAGATAATGTTGGTGCCTTGGGAGATAGGGTTGGAGCCCTAGAGGATAAGAGTCCTCAAGAAGACCAGGTTGGAGCCTGTACCAGAGATAGGGTTGGAGCCCTAAAGGTTGGTGCCTCAAAGTGACAAGGTTGGAGCTGTTAGTTTCAGTCTTTCCAGCCTTCCTCCAGTGATCAAATATGCTCTTACAAAGTGGTCTCAGAGTGTCAAGGTCAAATTTTGTCATTTCAAAGAGTTTTCAAGCAAAATTTGGTCACTAGGCATTAGGTCTAGGGTTTGCTTTCACTCTTTGAAAAGTTGCCCAAATTCCAATATATGTCACTATTCCGCTGAGTCTATCATCATTCATAGGGTTTTCATTATCATATCAGTGTCTAATGAGTCATTTTACACCTTGTTCATGCTTCAGTTGCACCCAGGCAAGATCATTTCCTTCTCCTAGGGTTTTGAAGGCAATTTCTCTTGGACGGTCAAATCATCAGCAAAACTTGTTTCCAGATGTTCATACACCTTCCCATATCCTTAAAGTACCTTATCAAATGCTTCCCATCCCTTAGATCCACCAAATTCCTCATTTTTGCACAAACCCTAGTTTCTAGCTACAATTTGGCAATTTTCTAGGTTTGGCCTGTGTTTTTCCCTTTTTGACCCCTTCCCCTCACTCAATCTCTGAGATTCCACTTTCCCTGCTTCCTAACATCCCTCCCCACTCCCAAAAATTTCCCAAGAATTTAGAAGCCCCCTATCCCCTTCATTTCGCTCCATTTCGACAAAATTCCTTGTTTCACACATCGGGACAAGTCGCACTCAAATGATGTTCCAGAGCAATAAAAGATGAATTTTGGGAAAACTGAGAGAGGTTTTTGTCCGAAACATGCCAAAGAAGAAAAACCTCCTTCACTTTTCGCACAGGTGTCATGGTTTTAGAGAAATGTCAAAATTACAATCGCTAGATCCAAGGCGGTTGGCCAGGCACAAAAAAGGAGAAAGAGGCCCGATCCCCTCCATATCTCGGTTGAGGCTTCACTCAAGGATCATGGCACTCATTAGCCTAGCCACAGCTCAAATCCCAAAAAATTCTGAAAATTTTGGGTAATTTTGGCATTTTTGGAAATTTATAGGTTTTGGCTCCTCAACGGGTCTCACCCCCGGTGAGACCCTTTGTCATGGCAACTCCTTTTCACAAAAACTCAGCATTTCCCGATTTTTTATGCAAAGTTACATATTCCCATGGATGGACTTGAGTTTTTTATGGAGTTTTGGGCCTCTAGAAGGTCAAAATACATGAAAAATTTGACTTTCTGCCCCTTTTTTGAGTTGCAAAAACCAGTCTTGGGAGAATTAACTTTTGACAGGGCAAATGACCTCCAAATCCAAAAATTCTAGTTGGGTTGGAAAGTAGACTCACAGAAATTTCCAACGAGCTATCCTGCACCCAATTCTGACACCTGCAAGTTCCCCAAACAGAGCTCCAAAGGGGCACGACCCGTTGAGCAGGGGGGCGCAACCCGTTGAGCAGACTTTGCCAGATTTCACTGTACAGCTCGGAAAAGCACAGTTTGACTTGGTTTGACTTTTTGGGGTTGAAGATGATTATCTTTGATGTAATTTTGGTAACTCTAAGACACTTTTACTCTTGTTTAACACTTCTAGAAGATTCATTCATGTAAAGGGTAAAAATTGATTGTATGAACTGGTTTCCAAGTTTATAGAGGCAAGTTGTTTTGACTGCCTATTTTCTAGTGTCTAGTTTAGAAGTTGTTGAAACAGCTCCTAGGATAGTGAGCTCGACCCATGGAGGCAGGGAAAGAGGTTAGATCATCTATATTATGTACTTTCTTGCTCATTTTCATGGTTGGACTCTTGAGGGAGAAGCTATCATTGTATATTTTCACTGTATCTCTGCAATTTTTGGCTAAGGAAGACCAGGGTTTTGCAGTCCTCTTTGGGATTCTTGTGGATTCATGTGTTGATGATGTGTTTCTCAATGTTCTTGTAAGTGTGTTTATGTGAATCATTTCCTTTCCTTTACTGCTGCACATTAAACAAATGAAGTGTTAAAGTATGAATTCATGCTAGCCATGCTCTGCTTTTAAATTTGTTTAATTTCAATGTTTTCTACTGTCTAAAGGGAATTCAAAGTCATTGTTTGCTCTCTTTAGCTCCTCATCCTTCATTCCTGATCATCCATCTCAATCTAAGGCATCAATACTGTTTCCTACCTCGCCCCAAAGAACCCCCTGCAGAAACTGTGTCAAATCCCCGCACCCAAAATTGCAATTCCTCAAATTGCCACCAAAAACCCTAAAAATCCCAAATCAACCTTTTTAATCAGTTTACTAGCCTAATATCAGTGTTACCTTGTTGGTCATCTCATCCCATTGAAGATCTGCCGAGATTGACCGGAGAGAGCCTTCTCCTGCCCCGTAGGGCTAGCTACGAGGCTGAATGGTTTGATGTAGCCTTGGGGTTTACCTTTCTCAGCCTGAGGTGAAATTTCAAGCGCTAACATACTGGCGACCATACTGGGGAGAAAAAATTAATCGTTTGCTCATTGTCGTGTTATTTCATAAGTCTTAGACGGAGCCTGAAGTTACGCCAGGTAGCCTTCGAAAACGCTCTTGTTTTACATCAGCGTTAGTAGATAAACGCTGCTTCAGTCAATCTCCATGAGCTTGTGAATACAACACTTCATTTGCATTTTACCCCAGTACATGTATCGAGTTCAGATCTGATTGTTGATAGTGGACAACGATCAGACACTGACAAGGCTGAAATCATTCACTGGCGACTCCTTCACTGAAAACTCCAGAGATCAATGCTTCATGGTGACTTCACTGCAGGAAGATCAGTAGCTTTGAGCTTTTCAAGATGGATCGGATCGCAAGAAGATATGCTCCCTTGAGCCGAGATCACATCCCTGGTTTTCCAAATAAAATTCCGAAGGTAGATTGGTCAAGGAATCTGCCTACATTTAATGCTGATGGTAAGAAGGATGCTGCTTTACATCTAGTTAGATTTCACATGCATATTCGCAAGTTGAAAGTGGATTTTCCTGAAGATTGCTTGATGAAGATATTCCTGGCTACTCTGGAAGGTAAAGCCCAATCATGGTATGAAAGTTTGCCGCCTGCTTGTATTTACTGTTTAAATGATTTTCATGCTATGTTCATTGAACGATATAAGGACTCTTATCCATCATTAAATTTAGTTCAAGACTGTTGCAAGCATGCTTATTGTTTTATTGAAAGCCTTGAGAAATATTATGAAGATGATAATTTTATGGATGTTGAGATCATGGAGGCTCTGTATGAGAATCCATTTCAGCAGCACACCGAAATCTTAGAGGATACTTGCCAAGATCAGCAGGCTGAAGATTTCAATATGGTTGAAAATGAGGAAAGAGAAAATGTTGTTTCAGATCTGCCCACAGAAGACAGCAGCATGCAACCCATCAAAGAGAGCTCTGTTGTTGAGATCATAGACAGAGTTTTGGATTCAGATGTTCATGAACAACAAGGTGAGATCTTTGTGCAAGTAAGTGATGAATCTCCTTTCAATAGCTCAGTAATAAATGATAGTTTGAGTGCCCTATCGTATGAAGATAATTACTGTTTAAGCAGAAGAGAACAAAAGGCATTGTCTCCTTTGTCTGAAGAGGAGATAGATCAGCTTTTGAAAGGTCTTGTTACAGCCTAAGCTACAATAGATTTGCAATGCACACATAGTCAGGAAAGTGTTGGGGAAACTTCTTCCTCTGTTGAAGAAGATGATTGTCTTGTAGATCAGCAAACAGATAATGTTTTCCTTCACAAAGATGATAATCCGGCTGTGATATCATATGAAGATGACCTACCATATTGTCAGACTACAGAAGATCATAGCATACAGGATTACCTTTCAGATTCCTCTTCATATGTTTCATGTGCTGAAATGTTATTTCAAGAGGAGATCTGCTCATCTACTTGTTCAGAATTTTTTGAGGACCAGGAACATACTTTTACTGAAGCACATGATGAAGGCAGATCAGAATTTGAAACAAAGGATACCTTGTTCTTTCAGCAGGAGGTGGCAATGTCAAGTCTTCATGTTTTCCAGGATCCAATGGCAGATTTGTTACAGTCAGCAGTGAAAGTGATTATTGTTGTGTTCAGTGATGAAGGAGATCATGGTCAGCTATGTTTTTGGATGCCCAGTTACCAGTATCTGTCGTTGATCATGAGATCTGATCAGGAGAACCAATCAAGAAGGCATCTGCTTGATTGGTTGCATTGGCATTTTGATATAGTTTGATGGTATATTGTCTTGTAAGAAACACAGGTGGTTGTCATCATGATTTCAAATCTTGATGGACTGCTGCCCTTCAATAAGCTTTGTAAGTTCTTGTTTTAGTTAAGTCAGTCATGAGTCATTTTTGTTGGTCTGTTGAGTGAGTTTTTAAAGTTATTTCAAGTTTGTCATCGAGTCGGTTTGAGTCAAGTTTCAGTCACTTTTTAGTCAAGTTTTCATTTAATAAATGTGTCAAAGGTTTTGTGTTCTCCGTTCAAAATAATGACTCCATTGCCCAATGATTGTAAGGCACTGGTCTGCTCTCCCAGAGGTCTAAGGTTCTTGGCACCTCCAAGGAGCTACCATCCCCATTGGAGCCAATGTTAGTTTCAGTCTTTCCAGCCTTCCTCCAGTGATCAAATATGCTCTTACAAAGTGGTCTCAGAGTGTCAAGGTCAAATTTTGTCATTTCAAAGAGTTTTCAAGCAAAATTTGGTCACTAGGCATTAGGTCTAGGGTTTGCTTTCACTCTTTGCAAAGTTGCCCAAATGCCAATCTATGTCACTATTCCACTGAGTCTATCATCATTCATAGGGTTTTCATTATCATATCAGTGTCTAATGAGTCATTTTACACCTTGTTCATGCTTCAGTTGCACCCAGGCAAGATCATTTCCTTCTCCTAGGGTTTTGAAGGCAATTTCTCTTGGACGGTCAAATCATCAGCAAAACTTGTTTCCAGATGTTCATACACCTTCCCATATCCTTAAAGTACCTTATCAAATGCTTCCCATCCCTTAGATCCGCCAAATTCCTCATTTTTGCACAAACCCTAGTTTTTAGCTACAATCTGGCAATTTTCTAGGTTTGGCCTGTGTTTTTCCCTTTTTGACCCCTTCCCCTCACTCAATCTCTGAGATTCCACTTTCCCCTGCTTCCTAACATCCCTCCCCACTCCCAAAAATTTCCCCAAGAATTTAGAAGCCCCTATCCCCTTCATTTCGCTCCATTTCGACAAAATTCCTTGTTTCACACATCGGGACAAGTCGCACTCAAATGATGTTCCAGAGCAATAAAAGATGAATTTTGGAAAACTGAGAGAGGTTTTTGTCCACAACATGCCAAATAAGAAAAACCTCCTTCACTTTTCACAAAGGTGTCATGGTTTTAGAGAAATGTCAAAATTACAATCGCTAGATCCAAGGCGGTTGGCCAGGCACAAAAAAAGAGAAAGAGGTCCGATCCCCTCCATATCTTGGCTGAGGCCACTCAAGGATCATGGAACTCATTAGCCTAGCCACAACTCAAATCCCAAAAAATTCTGAAAATTTTGGGTAATTTTGGCATTTTTTGGAAATTTACAGGTTTTGCTCCTCAACGGGTCTCACCCCGGGTGAGACCTTTGTCATGGCAACTCCTTTTCACAAAAACTCAGCATTCCCGATTTTTTATGCAAATTTACATATGCCCATGGATGGACTTGAGTTTTTATGGAGTTTTGGGCCTCTAGAAGGTCAAAATACATGAAAAATTTGACTTTCTGCCCCTTTTTTTGAGTTGCAGAAACCAGTCTTGGGAGAATTAAGTTTTGATAGGGAAAATGACCTCCAAATCCAAAAATTCTAGTTGGGTTGGAAAGTAGACTCACAGACCTTTCCAACGAGCTATCCTGCACCCAATTCTGACACCTGAAAGTGCCCCAAACAGAGCTCCAAAGGGGCGTGACCCGTTGAGCAGACTTTGCCAGATTTCACTGTACAGCTCGGAAAAGCACAGTTTGACTTGGTTTGACTTTTTGGGGTTGAAGATGATTATCTTTGATGTAATTTTGGTAACTCTAAGACACTTTTACTCTTTTTTAACACTTCTAGAAGATTCATTCATGTAAAGGGTAAAAATTGATTGTATGAACTGGTTTCCAAGTTTATAGAGGCAAGTTGTTTTGACTGCCTATTTTCTAGTGTCTAGTTTAGAAGTTGTTGAAACAACTCCTAGGATAGTGAGCTCGACCCATGGAGGCAGGGAAAGAGGTTAGATCATCTATATTATGTACTTTCTTGCTCATTTTCATGGTTGGACTCTTGAGGGAGAAGCTATCATTGTATATTTTCACTGTATCTCTGCAATTTTTGGCTAAGGAAGACCAGGGTTTTGCAGTCCTCTTTGGGATTCTTGTGGATTCATGTGTTGATGATGTGTTTCTCAATGTTCTTGTAAGTGTGTTTATGTGAATCATTTCCTTTCCTTTACTGCTGCACATTAAACAAATGAAGTGTTAAAGTATGAATTCATGCTAGCCATGCTCTGCTTTTAAATTTGTTTAATTTCAATGTTTTCTACTGTCTAAAGGGAATTCAAAGTCATTGTTTGCTCTCTTTAGCTCCTCATCCTTCATTCTTGATCATCCATCTCAATCTAAGGCATCAATATTGTTTCCTACCTCGCCCCAAAGAACCCCTGCAGAAACTGTGTCAAATCCCGCACCCAAAATTGCAATTCCTCAAATTGCCACCAAAACCCTAAAAATCCCAAATCAACCTTTTTAATCAGTTTACTAGCCTAATATCAGTGTTACCTTGTTGGTCATCTCATCCCATTGAAGATCTGCCGAGATTGACCAGAGAGAGCCTTCTCCTGCCCGTAGGGCTAGCTACGAGGCTGAATGGTTTGATGTAGCCTTGGGGTTTACCTTTCTCAGCCTGAGGTGAAATTTCAAGTGCTAACAGGAGCCTTAGGAAGTCCAAGTTAGTGCTTGGAAAAAATATAGGTTGGAGCTTGGGGGATTGGAGATTGGTGTCTTAATCTTGGGTTGGAGCCCTACACTATATTGTACTTGATTTATGGTAAAGAAAAGAATTGAAGTCCTCATTATTCCTGATTAATAAAAGTATTTATTATTATTGTTCATTTTGTGTTCTAATTATAAGTGATATAACTGGTAAAAATAACAATTGAAAATAAATACTGATTCACGCCCCCTCTCAGTATTTCCAATAATTGGAATCATAGCCAGTACCTTCACTCAAAGCCTAATAGCTTAAAGGTAGATCCTTAGAACACAAATGGAAAAGCCAAGGAAGAAATCCTCCAATCCTTCTAAAGACGTCTCTTCCTCAATCGTGAAAAATGAAGACAATCAAATTGGGAAAGTTCCATTGTTCAATGGAAACTTTGATATATGGAAAATGAGAATGGGGAATTCCTTAATGACTCAAGGTTTTGAAGTCTGGGAATCAATGACTAGTGAAAGCATGGTGGAAGAAGAATCGAAGGAATATAAAGCAAGAGCGATAAAAGTAATCAGGAGTGGGCTACCGGATCCTATAAAGGCCAAAGTGGAAAAATGTTCATCAACAAAAGGTATGTGGGACAAACTTCAAGATCTTCACTCAAAAGGAGCATTGACCATGATCTCTAATCAAGAAGATGATGGAAAGCAAGAAGGAAATCTAGAACCCATAAAGGAAGCTGAAAACAAGAGTGAAGACATCAAGATCAAGGAGGACCTAGAAGATGAAGAAAATGAAAAAGATCTCAAAGAAGATCTCATGGCAAAACTTGTAGCTGCCCTAGAAGAGATTAGCAATTTGAAAAGGGAAAATGAGGAGCTCAAGAAGCAAGCACAAAATGGTGACCATGATATTAACAAGACAAGGAAGAAAGTCGACATTTTAAAGCTTCAAGTACAAGAAAAGGATTAGGAGCTCACCAAGCTAAAGGAGGAATTTCATCAAAACAAGCAAAGGCATCATGAAGAAGTCATATCCATGAGAAATCAATTGGATAAAGCAAAGAAAAGGGAAGACACTTTATCAAGCCATCTTGAACAAAGACACGAGGCCATGAACAAAATTGAAGTGAAAATTGGTCAATACAAGGAAGAGGTCTCTTCCCTTAAATCTCAACTAGAAGAAGCAAAGAAACAAGCACAAGGAGCCGAAAGGGTGAAGTAAGTTTTGACCCTCCTGGGAGGATAAGTCAGTGAAGCTAAAAAGGAAATAAATGCCATGATATGCCAACTAGAAGAAAAGGATGTGTTATGCTCCTATACCAATAGGTGTCATATTTCATGATTGACTGGTAAAATCCTAAATATGTTCCTCCTTTCCATACTGCAAAGGTTCCATGTTTTGAAAAGATCAAAAAATTAAAAAATGAAAAGTGTGTATGCCCTAAAAGAAAGATCAAAAGGAAAAAAAGAATGAAATGGTAAAAAAGAAAAGAAATGAACCCCAAAGAAAAGACCAGGAAAGTGTGCTAGTCCAAAATGCCACTACTATTCTATTTTTGCAAAGAATCTCATTGTGTGCAATTAGTTGACTCTTGTCATAGTTGATGGATGGCCAAACAACTTAATCTTGGCTAGTACATGCTTGAATTTCTTGTTTTAGAGATAGAGAATAAAATCTGTTCAAACAGTTCAATCTTGACAGATAAGTAGTTAGGTAGAGAAACAAAGGTGCTCAACAGCTAAATCTAAGCCCTTGGAAGAAATAAGGGTAGACTTAGATAGGGTTGCAGTCAAAAGAAAAGAAGAGAGTAAGGATTTGCTAGTCCAAGTGCACCCATGTAAAAGGAAGAAAAAAATGTTAGGTACTGTAGGCTGGGTAGGCAGTTTTGGTGTTGCAGAAGCATGCTTATGATTAACTTTTGTTTCTCAAGAGGTTCATCTCATTTGATATCATAAGTACAATCACAATTATTTGGCTACAAAACAGGTGATGCATGTCTAACTTCCCCTCGCACTTCTCCCAAAAACACTTACTAACCTCCCCCAAGGATATTGAGATCTGCGCAATACTCTTAAATCACCCCATTTCATGAAAAAACCTGAGGAAAATAACATTCTTGCCATAGGAAAAGAAGCCACATTTCTAGTGTAAAACCCTTTTCATTTCCCTAAGCCTATGTTTTTGACTCTACAACTTAGTGCTTTTTGTTCAAACATATCTCTCATACTAGCACATTAACATTACTATATAAAATCCCTATGTTCCTCCCCTCCCGTAGTATGTATATAAAATAAAAATCCCATGTTCTAATATTCCCCGCCCTGGTTTAAATATAAACCATATTCTTGTTAAAGTTGGGAATTTATAGGTTCACTTGGAACTTAGTAAATAACCCTAACCCGCGCATTGTGTTGGAATCAATTAACCCCACGTTAATTGATTAACAAAGTCAAACCCCGCTAACCAATCAAACGAGTCTCGAAACCATTAAAAAAGCATTTAATATGATTGGGCCCCCGCGCCATAGCCCTCCGCCACCTCCATTGAGCGCCAGCCGTTTGATCCGGGCCTGCTGATCGGACGGCCCATGATCATATCGCGACACTCTCCATTGCCGAAGTTTACCGCCCGGGGAGCCGGCGGTATTCCCACTGTACGTGGGACACGTGGCGCCCTCCCGGCATGCTCGCGGCCCTCCCCACTAAAACTGCTTCGGCCCATAAGTAGTGCGGGCCCAAACCACTTACTGCCCCTGCTGACCCCCCCGTTGATGTCACGACCACGTCACCCTTCTGTACCCTCCGCTGCGCGACAAACTATCCCGTCATGCTGACATCATCTGACCAAAAGTGCCAAAAAGCCCGCGAAGCCAATTTTTGTTAAAAAACCCGTAAAAAACGTCATTTTCGTTTGTTTGTTTCCCAAGACTGTTGCATGCAAAATTACGTTCAGTAGCTGCTGGAGCTCCAGTCCGCCACCTCGACCAGCAAAGTCTAGCATCCCGCTGCTCAACTCGTCAATGAACCCGCCAATTGCACTCATACGCATCTGAAGCACAGGTATTTACCCCGTTCCACCTCCCGAACCTGTGTTCTTGGTTTTCCTCTGCAAAATTGTACCTGTAAGAGCCAAATTCAAGCCAAAACAGTCCATAATTGCCATACCAGCCCATTTAGAACTGCTCTTTTGCCTTTTTTCATAGAAATTCAACCTCCAGCTTAAAAAACACAGAGAATTGAAACAATGGAAGCCCTTGTGGCCCTCAATGTCATGCCTCTCAATGCACCTCATACAGAACAACATCATTTACCCTTGGCCGACAGAGATTTCCAAATAAAAGACCCAATTGGTTGCGAAAATCATCTGCAAACTTTCTGCCTAGTTAGGAACAGTCATTTGAACAATTCTGCTATCTATGGAATATGGGAATCCAATCTTCCCAGGTACTACCTTCCCTCAGTCAATGTGTTCCCTGATATTGTCTGCCACTGTTGTGCCAATTATGACCCTGTCAATAAAGCAGTTATGACTCCATCACAAACTGTGTTCTTTTACATAACTGCTGAGTCTATCAATGAAATGTTGCACTTCCTTCTAGCTCAGCCTCTTGCTCCTCTTTCCATGGGATATTTGCTTGAGCAAGGCTCTCAACTGTCCAGTGCAGAAATAGCCAGGATTGCTAAGTTATTCATGAAACCAGAATGC
This sequence comes from Pinus tabuliformis, assembly GCA_031772625.1. Lineage (NCBI taxonomy): Eukaryota > Viridiplantae > Streptophyta > Pinopsida > Pinales > Pinaceae > Pinus > Pinus tabuliformis. The sequence goes on from CM062816.1 coordinate 205,798,646, forward strand.
CAGCCCCAAGGCCCACCTCCTTATTTATATGTCTCCTTTAATGAGACTGGAAGAATTATTTTGGACATGATATCAATGATCTTGGGATTTAGGTCCAGCGAATTTGTGGATGAGATGGTCCTGGTTCTGTTATCCACCTTTACTCCAGGACAACCCCCTGCTATTAAATATGATTATGCCTCTTTCATTGCTGACAAAATCCATACTCAATTTATGAATATGGAAAGAGAATGAGTGTTTAAATACACAACTTTCATATATCATCTGCTGTTGTATTATCACCTAGACATTTTTATATTTCCCATAGGAAATTAGATTCCAAAGGGGAGAGGAGGTTTGTAATATTTTGGACCCCTGTCTTCCACAGAATTGTTGAATCCCCTTATACCTATTGTGAGTTCATTGACTTGTTTATACATCTAGCCTCCACTCTATTGATAGGAGCTCCTCCTCCTAGGCTCTCTAGTGACATAAGAAAGATTCTACAGCTCTCCAAGAACTACAAGATAGGTGACTGGTACTTCTACCAGGATCACACTGAAATCAGGATATATGGCTGTGAGCTGTGCCCTTATAAGCTGCCAAAATATGTGCCCATGAGACTGTTTGCTCTGGAGTATTTCAGGCAACTAATCAATGCAGATTTAACTCACTTTTGCAATGTCAAAAAGAAGGCTCAGCTGAGGATAAGAAACCAATTAGGCCCCTTTATCATTAACAAAAGGGAAGCATGGGAAGATGCTGATAAAATATTAGGGGAAGACCTGAAATTGAAGGAAAGCTTCTAGTGGGTACCATATGACCGAAATGGCTTTATAAGTGAAAGAAAAGTAAAAAACCGGCTGTCATCTTACACACATCATAGGATCCTTGAAGTAGAACAATATGCCAATCAAGATGAGGGGATAGAGGGTACATTAGTAGAAGAACTTACTCAGCAAAAAAACATGGAACAAGCTATGAAAGATTTAGAAAAGACCCTTGACCTAGACTCTTTTGGACAGGTATCTTTCAAGTTGCCTCAGCAAACCAGAGTGGGTACATCTTCTACTGGGACTTCACAGCAACCTATACAAGGGGCCAGCAGACCAGTTTCAGGTTCTTCAAAGGGCATGGAAGTGGCAGGCACAAAACAACAAGAAATGACAGATCAACAGGAGGAAATTCCTCCAGTACAGACCAAAGCACCAGAGATACCAACATTACAAACCCCTCTAAATGAGGAGAAAGGCAAGAAGAGAGATAGAGAAGAGACCACACCCATCAGTGGACCTGCTGAATAGCCAGGTGCTAAAAGGCAAAGGCTCAATCCTCTATCTGAAGAGGAAATCATTGAAGAGATAATAGAAAGCCTAAGAGGTGAGAGGGCAACCAGCCCACAGACATCCCCAATGATAGACACATCAACCGGCTCACACAGGTAGGAGTTGGAAAGGCAACATAGTGTGGAAGTTTCATCCACAAGGCCACCAAGCAAGCAGACCTCTGATGTCAAAAGAACGTTCACAGAAATAAAGGCTAGAAATGATCCATTGAGGCTGCAAATTTATGACCAATATCTTAAAATGGCCCCCACAAAACAACAAAGATTAATGTCAACATATGACATTAAAGAAGGGAAAATGATCATGAGCTATTTCAAGCCCAAGGTGCAGCAACCACAGTCAGCAACTGATTATATTAGGACAAATCTGGAGGTCTTGGCCAAAGACATTCATCCAATAGATCATATTGAGCTGCACAAACAGACAGGAGAGATGGTGTATTCTACACTAGCTGACAAAGCAATGTTGGCTCATAAATTGCAAAACGCATTGGAGAACACCTCTGCCCAGCTAGATTTAGAGAAAGCTTCTTCTCTAGCAAAAGACAATAGGATCAAATCCTTGGAGGATATTATCATTGAGTTGGGACATGATCCCAAAGATGCCAAAGGCATAAAAGCATTAATGAGAAAGAAGGAAGAGGACATTACTGCCCTCAGAAAACAGCTCAAGATGTCTCCTTCTATGCATCCACAAACAGCAGATGTTGTACAACAAAAGTTCGAGGAGGACATGATGGACCTGCTCATGAGGTTGAATGAAAGATTGAGTGAGACAGAGCAGGCATTGGAGAAAGCACTACAAGAAAAGCAGGGAGAGTCGACCTCCCAGCCACCTGAAGTTACTCCAACAGCCACAGCTGCCCCTCCCACAGGTATAACAGCAGTACCTTCCACTATCCCAGCATCAACTGCAGAAATCATCACAGCAACAACACCAGGTAGCAGCGCTGCTATGACCACAGAGCAGTTAATCAAGGCCATGGAGGAGTTGAAACTCCACGTATCTGAATTGAAGCAAGTCAAAGAAAAACTGGCAAAGATTGAGCAAAGCTATGATAAATCTAAAATGAATGTGGCAGAGAAAACAAGGGAAGTCAAAGAATTGGAAAATAAGGTAAGATCCTTAGAAAAAGATCTCTCTCTGCATAAGCCTCTGGCAGAAATCAGAGGAATTTTGTGGACCAACATCATTCAATCACTTAGTGGTGTATGGAGGTCTATTCAGACCATTTATGAATAGATTGATTTGATAAAAGTAGCCCAAGTAGAAGTTCAGAAAAAAAGAGCCGTATTGGGGAAAATGCCTGAGCAAGCTAACAGGCTAATCCATTTTTTGAATACCAAGGTTAAAAAAGAGAGAGCTAACTCCATATCACTACACATGAATAATGAGAGATTCAAACAGATGATTGTGAATTTGGGGGTAAATCCAGAAGACAAAGTTATATTCGAAGCCCTTCTCTAAATTTCAAAAGTAGAAGTACAGGATTTAAGGCACAAACTGAAGATGTTAGTTAGTGAGCATGTTTAATCTAAGGAACTTGTACAGGTGGAAGAAGAGAAGGAAATCATGGCCAAAGAACTGATATAAATAAATATTGAGATAGTATCCCTAAAAAATCAGGTAACGAAACTTCAACTGAGGATAGACATGCACATTTTTGCAGTGCTTGTGCCTAAAAACCCCCAAAGCCCACAGAACAATACACCAATACCCTCACTGAACTCCAACTTTCGGAAGGGGAGCTTAAGAAGGTGCAAAAGGATTTGGACACTGCCTAGAGAAACCTAGCACAAAAGGAAATATAGATTGAAACAGAGAGGACCAACGCAAACCAGGAAATTTCTGAGCTAAAAGGCAAGCTGAAAGGAAACGTGTCTCTCCTGTAGGCCAAGAAAATTGTCTAGCTTAAAATCATATTAGAAATGAAAAGAAACTAGGAGTACATAACTTTTATGGATGAACAGAAGATAGTAATCAAGGATTATGAGTTTTCATCATAGCTGCCAAAGAATATGGTGAAAATAACTCCCATACTTCCAAGAAGTCCATTCAGTTTGTAAATCAAAGGCCACTGAGTGAGTTGAGGCCAATAGATGTAGTGGATAGAGTGTCTTCTATCATGGAGATCTGTAAAGTTTTCCTAAAGGAGGAGGCCAGAGTCAAATTTGAGGAATGCCTAGGGGTGGTACTGAAAGATGTGGTTTCTTTCAATGCTGAGTTTGATGAGAGAGTAGGGGCAAGGTTGCCTAGATTCTAGGATCTCGTGGGAATGTTAATCCCATAGACGCAATACAATCAGATGTTACTGGTGGACAAGAGTAAAGTGGATTCCTCTCATGAGAAGAGTGTCACCCTTAAAGGTAAAACAACTATCTCAGAAAGGAATTTCAGTTGTTAGGGTTGGTAAATACCTTGTTCTGACCTAGGCTAGACTATACAAGGGTTACGAATCTCAAGATTCATATCAGTGATTCTTTCACACTCCTCTACCAGCTCTGGAAATATGGAAAAGGTGCGAGTAGTTTGTCAATGATTTTGTGCTCCATATCATCAACCCAACGACGCTACCTCTAGAACATGTTTATCATGACTAAGGATATTGATGATCGTGTTGATCATGACACTTTGATTTTATATTTTATGTAAGCATTTTATTTCAGAAGATATAATATCAATTAGTTAGAAAATGGTTATTACAGTTGTGCCACTAAGAACGCTGATATTTTGTTATGATGATTCACTGCCAAATCAAGAATGAATATTTTGTAATGGGCTCTCCCTTTGAGGCCCTATAAAAAGCAGTTCATGATACAAAACTAGGGGTTCAGAACTTTGGTTTTCCAAGACAGAAGCTCTACAGTTTTTCAATGAAATGTATCTGGAATATTAACGAAATTTTATGGCCATTCTAGCTCATATAAATGTGCAGTATGTATTCCTTCTTGTGTTTGTTCCATATGTTCTCACTCTTATTCTCATATTACATGTAATAATAGTTGTTGGATATGTTTTCATGGATTTGTGGATTCATCTAGGTCTAATGTTGATTAAAGATGCCTATAACTAATATGAACCTTAAAATTCACTCCATTTATCTTAGCACTTCATTAAAACATCATTCTCATACATTTCACGCTAAAATTCAATGAACAGGATTCTTAAGTTTAAGCCCTGTGCATTGGTTTTCTTTTTTACTTTGTTGTTCTATCCGATATACTACAAATGACCTATAAAATTTCATGTGCATATGATATTGGCCACTAGAGCTAGATATTAATGCTTCTGTGAGTTATATTTGGTGGTATTTCTCCTCTTAAGGAAGGTGTTAACACCAGAAAATCGTACACATGTTTGCACAATCCAGAAGACGCTAAAAGATGTCTAGTAGAATGCACAAGTGAAGGCTTTTCAGTTGAAGACATGATGAATCTTAAAAAAATTATTTCTCCTAAGGTCCAAAGTTTATAAGGTTAAAAATTGAGGATGTCGTGTCTATTTCTTCGATAGTTGCTCACCCCACGAAATTTTCTTCGAAAGCCACATGGTAAAGAAAATGGATGACTTGGAAAATTTAGGACCACTTCACACACTTGGAGTTGATTCTATGACAAGATCTTAGTCCAGGACAACCGAATTTGATTTGCCCTGAAGATATGAAACTCTCAATGGAATCATCTTATCCTACTCATGAGTCATTGTCATGCATGAACCAAGAGAGGGAAGATGGATTCGAAAATTCTATATAAACAGGTCACGGGAGAACCAAAATATGAGACATTGTTATGCTGGCCAAATTGCTATCAGAGCAAACAAACATTCCATTATTGAGGCCAAAGAAAGTAATAACACTAGGATGTTTGCCATATTTCTTTTAAGCAATCCATCATCTTAGTGAGAGGAGAAGAGTCCACCATTAGAGAGTCGTCATACTTATTTGAGAGAGATGAGAATCTTACAAAGATATTGAGGAAAAGAACCTCCTTGTTGAGGATGTTTTAGCACCATAGCTCAAAGAATTTTCTTCAACTGTTTGAGATTCACTTATTTTATTCAACCTCTACTACCAGCAGTCAATAAAGGGAGATTTTTCCCTTATTTTGTGGAATTGTTTGCTCCACTAAGCATTATTTTTTATTTATCTCTTTTTTTATGTTATGTCTGTATATGCATTGTTTTCACTAATTTCATTTTCTTATCTATGTTCACTAACAACACCAACTATGTATGTGATCCTATGCAGGTAACAACCAACTGCTACGGAGGTGTCTTTTGGTACACCATTTCCACAAAAACACTACCACAGGAATGGCGACGATGTTGTTGTCTTTTCTTTAATCTAAAAATTTTGTTTACAAGATCTTCTCTCTGCATAGTCGACCTACAAGCATTTAGTGCCTCTCTGGAATTTTTGCAGAACCCAATGAACCTGTGGTGGGTGAAGAAGCTTGTTAATTTACAATTTTTTTCGACCGCGTAGCTTGTTCTCTAACAGACACACACACTACAGATTTTTCCATGACAAATGCGTTGCTGCATCTGTGCACTGCGAAACCCGCGTGGTTTTCGAGAAAAAAAACTTGTAATCACACATTTTTCAAGTGATTGGCATCCTTTAGTGAATTTCCTTCACCTCTGCAAATTCTCTACAATCATTTTAGATTTCTTAGTTGCTTTACTAATCATAATTAGTAGAGTAATTAGATTATCCTTTTTTTGGTCAGAATAATCACATAGCTTAATTAGAGAAAAAATTAAGTGGCCACATTCCACATATATTCTTTTTCAATTAATTTTGTTATCTTTCACGATTCACCTAGCTTAATTAGTAAAGGATTAAGTGGCCCATCATCCAAAAATCTTGTTACTAACCAAAGCATGCATTTTTTCACTTTTGGGACTAGGATCAAGTGTTATTACATAAAGTAAGTAATATCTCCTTCCCTTGCGTCTCTTAGACGAACCTGTGCTTACATATGAAAACTTTCTTAAAGAATTTGAATTTCCATCAACCTATTTTGAAATTCACATAGTGTAATAGGAAAAAGAGTAAGCGGCCCATTATCAGCATATCACAACGTTTTCATGCAAGGAACAATTGAAATCTAGTATGAGTAGGGGAATATTGGAATGCATCACCGAATATCCCATCTTTTCACACTTTACATGCTCACTTAATCACTTGCACACAATTACACACCACACACTAAACTTCTATAAAATTCATATTAGAAGGAATCTAGTTTCTAGAGATTTTGATACTTAGTTTATTTTATCTTACATGTCACACTCTCAAGAAAATGAAGACTCCTTAAAAACAACCATAACTTGAAACAACTAAGTTTCCCATTAGGGGCCACCAAAAAATTTATAGTTTAGGTTAGGACCATTAGGGGTAGGCATCCCATAAGACGCCATGGCCATGTTACATCTTTGAAACATAGTTGTTGAATTTTTAGGGAGCTTAAAATCCTTCAATCATCCCACGAAAAAGAATACCGAGCATGGAAGAGACTCGATTCAGAGGGGGTTCAACTTAGGTCTAGTGCGTGTAGTACTCTTTGGGGCTACCTGACCCATATAGTGCTTGGTACTGATAACTGACTACCAAGAATCTAAAGACTCAAATTCTCACGTGGGACGAAGGTACTTTAGTGGCCAAAATCTAGGGCATCCTTTCCCTATAGGTGATGGTTTGGGCAACAATTGAGCCTCATTTCCATTACCTTGGTTGATTCTTCGGATGTTGGAAGGTGTTTCCAGTTCTTTTGCGATGTTGCCTGGGGACGCATCAACATATATCTCCGCAAGGCCCAGTTACTTTGAGACTGGCAAGGACAAATAGGTATTCTTAGGATCTTTTCTCACACGAAGAAACAAATGAAAACCCTTTCTTGTTTGATTGATAGCATAGGCTAAAGTTAAATGGAAAATAATATTGTTTATTTTTCGCTTTGTTTTATGTATGTGATTGATTTTATTTGAAGAAACATCTCCTTCGCTCACCATACATGAAGTATCGCACTCTCTAATAAACACCATAGGAGATCCCACAGCTCCTCATTGATCTAGACATTTCTTAAACCTCCCCCCATTACCGAGAAGTGTGCTAGGACTCCTGCCATTTAGGCGTAGAGGATGTCACACACCCACCATTATAGGATCTTCCTTTATTGGTGCATCATTTCTCAGGACCCCTCCCCATCAAAGCACACCCTTCAAGACCCCACAAGGGTCCTTTCCCACATACCACTTCTTCAGACAGCCTGTGAGACACACATTGAGGTAGTTCTCCTAAAACTTCCCCACATAGGACCCCTTTACATATAGCTATCCAAAATCATTTCACGATGGTGGATAACTCGTAGATCCCATTCTTAGCTTCTTTAAACCTACCATATTTAAGTAAGCTAACCAATGACCTAATCGCTCATATCTAGAACTGGCTAGCCATACCCACCAAGCTCCCTTCGGATATTCCAAAATTCGAAGGGAAACATGGAGAAGACCCAAGAAACCATGTCATGAATTTTCACCTATGGTGTTCATCTAATAGTATCATAGATGATATTATTCGATTATGACTATTTCAATGCACCCTTACTGGGCATGTAGTGAAATGGTAAATTGACCAGCCTTCTGCGTCATGTGGAAACTTCGACTCACTAGCAATAACTTTCCTCACATTTTTCCATCTCCCATTTCATCATGATTCAAGCCTGCAACTCCTCACCCACTTCAACCAAACACCTTCTACCCACATATCCAATCATATACATGAATGGCGGAAACGTCATAGCTTGTGTAAAGCATAATTTGAAGACAAAGTCCTCCTCGACCTGTTTTTGAGATCCCTCACATCAAAAATTTCAAATATGTGGAAAATTCATCCCTGCATAACGAGGAAGAAGCCATTATCAAAGCTCAACAGTTAGAGCTCATATACACCCAGTATGGATATATCTATCATGTGCTTCCAGATGCCCCACGCCTGCAGATTTATAAAGAGACACCAGGTGAATCCAAAGACGTTGATGGATTAATTGGGTCCATAAACCAAAACCAACTTAGCAACACCTACCAGTACCCTAGATACTCATTCAATGGCCAATAATTTGATGCTACGCAAAACACACCACCATTACGTCATACATGACACTAACTTGGCTGACCCACATGGATGCAGAATACGGTCAGTAGGGTTAACCAATATCATCCCCCACGAGGAAACTAGCACTCCTCTAGGAATGAGGACATAATTTCCTCTTCCCAGAATCCATATACCCATCAGGGACAAGGAAACTAGTATTCTCCTTTCCCCGCACAACAACAAAATCACCCACCAATGCAAAGTAATTCAAGGGTTAATCTAGTTCAAACTTCTCTCACTCAACAACAACAATCAGAGGAGAAACTTAACCTAGCTAACCAGCCTAATGTTGATAAGAAAAAACCAAAAAGAAAACCAAAGAGAGAACCCGAACAAGGGGGAACCAACCACTAGCAACCCCTATGGGCACTGATAAGGGGAAACCCTCACTATAATCAAAACCAGGGATCAACCAAAAACAACCCATAGAAGAAAAAAAAGAACACAAGTCTACAAACTAATCATTCTTGTGTTATTTGTGGGAAATACACTCATTATACCCATCATTGTCCTCAACTCCTTGAGTTAAAAAGGATATAGGATAATAGGGGGTAAGGAGGTCAACAAACTGCAGTAATGCAAGACCCTTTCCCCCATCAGGGAGTTTTTAACACTGCAACAATCATCCCACCCACCTCCTTCTGGAGGGAACCCTCATAACAATTCTAATCATGACATTTTCATGACAGGAGAAGGTATCCTCCTACAAACGTGAAATAGAATTCATGAAACTCCCCCAGATCCCAACCCTTCCACCTCGAACATGGAAATACCTATAGGTTCGTTGATCATTCCTCGAATTCCTATAGAACAGATGCCAAACATGGTCAAATGACCTTTACAGCGAGAAGGACATAACTCAAAATTTTCTCATAGCTACAACATAGTTGACGACTTATTGCAATCACCATCAGCTATGTGATCATTAAAGGTCCTACAAACATGCCCGACCCAATGGAAAGCGTTACTTTCCTCTATAGGCACAATTGATCCAGCTGATTCTCACCTAATGGTATTCGACTTGGATAAATCTACCCCATGACTAACATCAATCATTGCTTTCCAAATTCTAGTCTCAGTCCAAAACATCACCATCCATCGTTGCATTATCGACGAAGGGGCATCCACATGTATAATGTCCAAATCTATTTGGCAGAAACTGGGATCCCCCAAACTCAAGCCTTTTGACATCACACTTAGAGCATATGATGGGCACCCTTCAGCCCCCATAGGCCTATACCCTAGCTTGCTAGTACAGCTGGCCAGAAAAATCGTGCTAATAGATATTGAATTACTAGACTCCCAATTGGATTACAATATCCTATTGGGCCGAAGTTACATGTATGAGATGTTAGAATTTTCCTCATCTGTGTTCAAGGTAATGATGTTCCCCCATGACAAAAATATCATTACAATAGATCAACTCACATATTGTGAGAAGACATTATCTGCACCTGACGGTGTGCTACCTTTAGTCTCATCTTCTCACAAAGGAATCACCACTTATATTGAACTCATCCCTGGTCAATTTAAGTCATCAATAATCCTAGGGACATTTCCAGGAGACCCTCCTATGATAGAGGAAATGTGCCCAGCCACAACAGCACCAGTTTGCATGATGAGCTCATCAAACACCCCCCAAGCTCAAGAACCAGTTTCAAACATTAGCAAAATGTTGTTACCGATCTAACTTTCTTACCACATTCCATCACTCAAACACCCTTCTTATTTCCCCCACCTAGTTTTGTCTCGCACCAAGTCATCACAATGCTCTCGTTTCCCCGTGTGCCTCTCATGATAATAGTATGGTATTTGGCCCCTCAGGTTATGTTAGCAAGCTCAGGAATCACTGCAACAGGAATCAGTCCTATTCCTCCTCAGGATAACATGACACCATAAGCAATGCCTACATTGACACCAGTCAGTGTTAGAACAAGGGACAATTAAAAAGGTAAAAAGGTGGAAGCTTCAAACACTCCTTCCTCTAGGGTCCTTCAACCTTGTGCTTTGTGTGAAATAGTTGGGAACCCCACCAATATTTTCCCCAAGTTAAATGAACTAAAAGCTCTTCTGCATACCCAAAAGCGCTAGTGAACCCTCCTCCCCCTCCTAGAGAAAAGAGCACATCCATGTGTCATAAGGCATTTTGCATCAACCATGCATGTTCAATATTCACAAAGTATGGGCATTACACTCATCATTGCCCCGATGTCCCTTGATATCGAGATGTGTTAGGTGCACTCACCCAAACCAATACCCCATTACTCCCAGCAAAGGATGGATCCAAAAACATTTTTTACGTCATAAGGGAAGAAGCTTCTTGCTTCTATCCCTCATCTAGTCCATCAACTCGTCTGGTCCACCAACAATCCTATGAGTTCCTACTTATTCTTTATGTGACGCATGAGATCATTTGATCATTCAATGTCTCAAATTAAGGGCCTTTAACCGATTATATCTGGTTACCCGCATCGCTCAAAGCACCAAACCCAGGCACAAACTTCACACATTCCATATTTGTGCAAGAAATCATCATTCGCGACACTGTCCCCACCTTTCTGAATTTAATTCTTTGTTAGGATTCATGTAACGATTTATCACTCAGAATTCTGATTTAGTCGGATCAGATACCGAACCATCAGATCATACCCCACCATCATAGAATGGAACATCTAGGTCCATTTTATTTGTGTTTGAGGAGAAAAGGTCGCCAGTAATTCAGCAAGGTCCCCATAATTTCATCTTCCCTCCCATCATCAATATAAATCAAGCAAAAAATGACCTAAGGCCATCTAGAAAAAAACATCACCCCTCACATGTGCCCTATGTGATAAACCTAACCATTTGGTAAATCAATGTCATGAATTGAGTAAGTTTAATGACATCTTTCGCTTAGTGGTCCAAATTCCACAATTCCATATCTCCAATTAAGAGAAAATCACATGTTTTTATTGTCACATCTACTCTCAACTACATCATACGAGGAATTGGCAGTACCTTCCACGTTTTCGTACAATGAGAGCATCACTGAAGCAAACCCAAACCAAGAAGTCACATCATGCCAATACTAAGATCGAGAGATGGCTACCACCCCAGGATGTCCTATCTAATGACGTCAACCAAGAGTTCAACGTCTCATACTATGAGAAGTGTCGCCACCCACACTATCTATTTGATTAGTTCTAGTCTGATGTGTAGTATATGTACTAGTGCCTCTCATAGCACTGAGACATGTCATATGTTACAAACATTTTGGCAGCTTAGGTGTTATGAAACCAGCTCACAAAAAGATAGAAAAGAGATATCAACACCTTCAAAATAAGCCTCTTCGAGGGGGTAACCTCCTTTACATTACAAAAATGGATAATTATTGGATGATACAAATGACAAGACCTCCTTTCTATATATAGGATTCTAAGGGGTCATAATATAATCAGATCCGACATAACAATAATAATGTAAGGGCACAATAGTAACAATAGTGGGCTTCTATGGGGCACAATAATAATAATATGGGGACTACATGGGCACAAAAATATAACTAGGGGGTTGTACTAATAACAATAAGGGGTTACACTAGTAGTATAGGGACCTAACATGCCCCTCCTCTTCAAAAAGTGTTTTCCTCAATGCTTGAGTAGTTCTTGATGCTTCTGTATAAAATTCTTGTCCCCCCATGTGGAATCTTCAATGGGTAAGTTCTTCCACTTAATGAGATACTCTGAAATTGATCGATTTCGTAGCCATGGGGTTCTTGTTTCTGTGACTGCTCCAGGTTCCAATATGATTTTTCCTTCCTCGTCAAGTTCTAGAAATATTGTTTGAACTGGTATCTTCTGAAAATTTATAATCAATGGCCACACTTCTTCATCCTTCTTCCATTCATCCCTTGCTTCGTTTATCCAATTTGGTTGGATAATAGAAATAGCACAAAACAATGCTTCCACATCCTCATCCTTTCTTGAGAGTGCATCTGCAACAACATTTTGCTTCCCTTTTTGGTATATTATTTCAAATTCATAACCCAACATATTTGTGACCCATTTTTTATGTTCTTCTAAAGATAATCTTTGTTCTAGAATGTATTTAAGACTATCATCATCCATTTTTACCTTGAAGTGTCTTCCCATTAGGTAAGGTCGCCATTTCTTAACTGCATGTAGTATTGCCAACATTTCCTTCTCATAAATAGCTTGCTTGAGATGTATTCGTAAAAATAAACAATCATCTACATCAAAGATTCTTTCACTACGATGTTGATCTACCTATTGTTTCATTTGATTCTGCACCAAAGTGGCGTTATCCTTTAAAAGTTGGAGAACTTGTTGTTGATGCTCGATGTGATATTTCACTGCTTGAATTTTTTTCTTTTTGATATGTCCTTTTATCTTGAGAGTTTGAGTGGTAATTTCTTCCAATGCATTACAAGATATGGTTGGATTCATTTCTTGATGCTCAATGTGATCTTTCACTTCTTGAACATTTTTCTTCTTGATATGTCCTTCTATCTTGATAGTTTTAGGAGTGGTAATTTTGGCCAATGCATTACAATATATGGTTAGATTCATTTCTTCTTTCTCGATGTGATCATTCACTTCTTGAACCTTTTTCTTCTTGATATGTCCTTCTATCTTGAGAGTTTGAGGAGTAGTAATTCTTGCCAATGCTTTACAAGATATGGTCAGATTCATTTCTTCTTCCTGTGGGGTTGGTTCCTGTTGTATATCCTCTTCTTTTGATGTTTCTTGATCCTTTTCTTCCTCCTCTTCATCATCTATGTAAAATGATTTCTTCTCAGCACACTTATGACCTTTAGTATATTTGCTATCACAATTGTAACAAAGCCATTTTTCTCTTTTTTCTTCCAATTGTTGTGGTGTAAACCTTGTAGGTTGTGTAAGGGTAGGAGAAAAAACACTTCCATAATTATAGTCGTGAGTTGTGGGATTCCTTGTTTCCATAATTTTGCTTTCATTTTTTCTTGCCAACCTGAATGCCTTCTCCAATGAATCAGGTTCCCAAAGACGAACCTCATGTTGAATGTTATCCTTTAAAGTCCCTATGAAGACATCAATCCTTTGCTTATCTAGAATATCATTTACCCTTATATTCAATTTTGAAAGTCCTCAATGTTCTCTACCATTTGACCCTTTTGTTTGAGATTTATCAATTGGATAAAGACAATGTTCTCTTTGTATCCTCATAATGTGCTATCATTTTCTCCGTGAAAATTGACTAGGTGACAAGTGGTTTACGAGAAAAAATCCCTTCATACCATAAAAATTGATTCAATTACAAATATTAAGATGCGATACATACCTTTTGTAACAGTTTCACCTCATGTAGATCAAAATATTGCTCCATCTGTAGTATCCAATTTAACGGATCCTTGCCATCGAACTTCCTCATATCGCCTTTTCTTGATTTTAGGAGCTCGATCTTGAAATGACTGTAACTCTGTAATTTGAGATCTCCAAGTTCTGAAATTGTGTCCTACAATAGATCTATGAGTCCTCTTTCTAACCCCGCAAGTCTGATCAATATTGGATTCTGCAAGGAAGCATCATGTCAAATCTCCCACGATGTCCTTATTATAGACTAGTTCCGTAGATCGAACTTGTACGAAGTTCTACATGTCACTGTTTCAACCTTAGGACCTAAATCCGATATACAGAAAACTAAAATCCATCCTATTTCTGTAGCTTCTTACGAAATTTCAATCTGATGCTCAAAGATAAAGTTATGACAATTTTCCCAAGGTCACCTATTTGGGATGTAATTCAGGAGTCTGCAGAAACCCTAAATGTCTTGGACTATATATTTGAAAATTTAATTAAAAAATATCTAAAATTTGGGCCTGAGCTTCACCAAGTTTTCGGCTCAAATGGGTTTTAATTTCAAAGTCTGAGCCTTGGTAGAAAACAAATTATAGCGAAAATTCCACGATGACCTGTTTGAGATGGAATTTGGAGCTTTCAAACACCCTAAATTCTTTAGATCAGATATCCGAAGATATAGCAAGAAAAGATCTGAAATTTGGACCCGAGGTTCAGTGAGATTTCCTCTCAAATGGGTTTTGTTTTTAGCTTCTAAAATGGTGCATAAAAATAGTTATAGCGAACATCCCACGATGACCTGTTTGGAGCAACGAAACCCTAGAATCCAAACCTCTGATACCAGATGTTATGAAATCAGAGCTGACATAACAATAATTATATAAGGTCACAATAATAACAATAGTGGGATTCTATGGGGCACAATAATAACAATATGGGGACTACATGCAATAATATAATAATGGGGTTGTACTAATAATAATAAGAGGTTACACTAGTAGTATAGGGACCTAACATTAGGATTCAACGTCAAAATCCTATTGAGGAAGCTACTTTTTCCCCTTGGACACAAACAAGAATGTAAGAACTTCCCCCCACGTGGCATCAACCCACCATAAACAAAATTCTACCACCACCTAATGCTGACAAAATGCAACACCATATATGATTCATTTCCTCATCCATAGGAACCATGATTCGTGATGTTCGCTCTTCATTTTTCAGTGTTGAGACCGCAAAATCCACCTCACCAGTGGTAACACCACCAAAGGTATAGAATCATCCCATATGCACTTTGTCAACCTCACTTGGTTCTACGACATCAACCAATGAATCATATTCTTACTTGTCAACTAGCACAACTAGGTCTAAATCCCAACCTCAAGACCTGGCGCAACCCAAGTCAACACTAGATAATATCTTTCACTCATATGAAGATATTCTAGAATCCATGATGGAACCTGAATGTCCATTTGATGCCATGCACCATCATTCATTTCTTCTACCTGAAAAACGTGTGTGCCCACTAACACACCAACCCACGATATTTGTGCCATC
This sequence comes from Pinus tabuliformis, assembly GCA_031772625.1. Taxonomy (NCBI): domain Eukaryota; kingdom Viridiplantae; phylum Streptophyta; class Pinopsida; order Pinales; family Pinaceae; genus Pinus; species Pinus tabuliformis. The sequence goes on from CM062816.1 coordinate 205,814,017, forward strand.
GAGTCAAAAGATTTAATCCCCCCAGGAAAATTCGATTGGTTCAAAAATCCCATACCAGCACCTGATGCATTTAAGGAAGGGAACATGTCAAATATTTCACCTACCATCAAGGTAAATATTTCAAACAAACCTGGAAAAGTCAAAGAGATCTCTATCGGGCAGCATGCTCTCTAGAAGAAATAACTGCATACACATCCTTGTTCCAAGAATATAGGGATATTTTTGCATGGGATTACTCTGAGATGTCATGCATCGGTCCCACCGTTGTGGAACATCATATTGAAATATAGCCCGACACCCATCCCATTAGGTAGAAACAATGATAGTTACATCCTTCAAAGGCTGAAGCAATCAAATAGGAAATCGATAAACTCCACAAATCTGAGTTCATCTATCTTATCGCTTACACGTCTTGGGTTTCCAACCTTGTACCCTATTGTAGTGGCTACAACCACCCTCCAAAATTTTTCCTTATCCTATTTTGGAGCCTCCCTACAAACCTTTCACAGCACCTTGTCATGCTCCGTCAAGTACAAAAGCTTTAGTGTTTTTCATGCACAAAGACAGCCTGTCAATCACAACTTGATGCCTTTCCCTCATAAGTTTTTCAACTAGACTTTGTCTAAATGTAAGCTGAGAAGCTTCCCCAAGAAAATTGTGCATTTTTGGAGGGAAACCAACCTTCCCTCTAGAAATTCCGTAATTCTGCCAGCCAACACTCCCAGCAGGAATTACGAAAATTCCCCAGCAGGGCTGCTCAGCCCAGGATTTGCACAAATCTCGGTAGCAGTTAGCTGCTTTGCCCAGAAATTGCGCAAACCTCTTGGGTAGTAAGCCTAGCTCCCAACCAGAAATGTGCATTTTTCTCAAGCAGTTGAGCAGTTGCATGCATGAGCAGTCTGGTTGACCAGTTCCACCTGGGACCAAGGAAAATTGACTTGCATGCATGCATGACTTTCTCTTCCCAGAATAGCAAAAGGAAACATACAAAAGGCATCCCATGCTTCAGGGAGCTATTTTTAGCAGTAGGGGGTTACATGCAAAGTGGTTTTAGAAGCTTCCCTCCAAGTGTCGCTTTTTCCTAGATTTGTGGCATGTACATCATGAGCCCAAACTTATTTATTCAATGCATCAAAGCTCATTCTTTCACATCAATCTTGGAGCTCTGACATCCCACAACACATCCAGGACTCTTCGACACATCTAGCTCAGCTATTCACGATTAAGTGGCCTCAACTTGTCTTTTTCAACATTTATGTCGCTTTTTGTGTATTCGCTTGTGTGAGTGATGTTTCATGATTTCTTTGAATGCCGTTGTCTTTTACATGTATACTAGCTTTCCTAGCTCTGTTTCAGTTTTCGTTGCTATCTCACTACTATCATGTGCATGAAACTATTTTGCACGAACATTCGCCGAACGGGTGAACTACTTCACCCACATGCATGTTGATCTGTTTACTGAATCTTTCATTCATGTTTTGCATGCACTATCAATCACTTTTGCTTTCACTTAGTGTCGCCATGCATTCCCTGTCTTATTTACTTTTAGTTTCTCGTCAGCGAGTCGGGCCAACCTTGGTACTCTGCCTTCACTGAGACTACATTGTGCAATCTAGGGAAGGAAGGCTCTGCCTTCCTCTCTAGAAATGCACATTTCTGCCCATCACTACCCTCTAGGACTGTTTTGCACATTTCTGATGGGCAGTGACTGTTGGCCCAGAAAATTGCACAATGCAATCCCTGAGCCTGCAGTCATTCCCAGCTGGAATTGAGCATTGCACAATCCCAACAACCAACAACCAGTATGGATTGTGCATTACGCAGATCCAGCAGCCAGTCCTACCTCCCAGACAGCGCAAACTTCCTTTTGCGCAGTTCTGGCAGCCAGTCACCCAGCCTCCCAAAATAAATTCTACAATCTTGCCAATTAGTTTGCTAGGTATATGTTGTGTCATTCCCCGAAGTTGCTTTGTTTTCACTGACATATTTCTTGCCATGCATGTTTCTTGTCTCCAGATCTTTCAAGTGTTCATCTGTCTCAATGGATTCCAAGAGAACAGGATCTCAGGACACTGATGGAAATGTAGCTGGAGCCGCAGTTGAGCAAGTGCCCTCTAGTCTGTCGATCTACGAAGATACAAAGTTGTATCTAGACAAGGACATCAAACTGAAGTGGCAAGAGGTCAATGAAAAATTTGCAGGAACCTTTTGGGAACACCTCGAAGACTGTCAGGTGTACTTGAACATTCACAAGTATGGCTTATACTAGATTGCATGTAGATATCCCATGTTTCCATGTGCGAACATGTTACACTGGATCGCCTCTCACACTGATCCCGAGACGATGACCTTGAGCAGTGTCAGTGGGACGAAGCTTGTGACCTTCTGGGAATGAGATTATGATGAGATGTATCAGATGTCAGAGCCCGTGACTATCATGGAGACTCCATTCATCTTACCCAATAGTAGTGCTAACTCCAGAGACATTCTGAAGAATTGGGTAAAGGAGCTAGCTCGATTCAGGTTGACACCCAACTAGGTCTACAAGACAAAGATACTGAGGAAGGTGTACCAATACTTGGTCATATTTTCTTGTCAACTATATGGCCAAGCAAGCATAGAAACCTTCCCACAGAGTTGGGTAGCTTCTCTGGACCAATTGGTTAGAGAAGGAAAACCATGTAACTAGTCTAGCATACTGGATCATCAGCTGAAGGAGCAAATAATGAAGGCTCGACAGTCACCTGGAGGTATGCATGCAGAGATTTACATGTCCGCCTACATCTTAGATGCAATATGTGCCTGGTAGGAGTTATCGGGCTTGGAGTGGACATGGTCATCGACGGAGATTGCTGTGAACACATATTTCAAGTTGTTGTCTGAATCCATCTTCAAAGGAGTAATGAAATGGCTATTCGATCACTTTTTTTGCCCCTATGTACAAGATGATATTCAAACAGGATCCACCCTGCATGTCAAAGGAAGTAATGGAGGCATTGATAGGCATTGCAGATTGGTATGCCTCACCATCTGGCACTTTCATCCGAATGTTCAGTGCGGAGAAGCCTTCGCATGTTCTGCCAAAGTTTTCCTTGGACGTACTTGTCATGTAGGAAGTAGACTATCACATCTCGGCAGGATTGACAACTAGACTGCATCAGAAGAAGAAGGCACCTTGGCCCACCCTTCCGTTGCGGATTGGGTTATATTGTAGAAATTTCTCTATAGATCAGCTAGCTCTGATACCATGTAGAAATTGTACAAATTCTCTACAAATCTACCTCTAAGATCTATGTAGAAAATCTGACCATAGATTAACTTGATAATGCAATATACCAAAGCAAAATACTCAAATCTACTTCTACTATCAAACTTGCGGAAGCTTAAAGATTGAGTTGAATCAGAGTTGAACACATATAACCATAATAAGAAGAATCAATGCACATGAAACACAGAAAATACTCAAGGGAAAGCCTCAGCTAAAAACCCCACTATCTATATTATCATACAAGGTGGAAATACATCAAGATTACACAAAGCTTTAGCTCTCACAGCTAGCCAGCTCTCAGTACAATCCTCTTGGATGCTCACAGGCAAACAAAGCTCTCACAAGCCTTCCTCTCTGCCCTCCAAGCCTCCTATTTCCTTGTGTTGTTTCTCCTCGGTGATCCTACTATTACCAAGTGTAACACTGATCACTCACATTGATCTCACACCCTGTAAAACTGCGCAATCCTCAAGGAACCCTATTCCTTCTACATGGATAAGTTTCCTTTATAGGAAAATTCCTCCAACTGATAGTACAATGTCCCTGTCTTTAATCTCAAATGGGTCTTTCTCTGAATAGACATGCATGAATTATTTATGAGAGAATCCTCAGTTATCTGGAGTACACTAGTTTGATGCATGCATGCATTAACTGACTGAACTCACAATTAGTTCCTCAAATGGTTTGGAACTAATTTAACTAGACTTAACTCAGTTAACTGAGCTAGCTAATTATAACTCAATCTTATCTCCTTAATTAAGGGATAATCTCCTTAATTTAAGGGATAATTGTTGCATGACTTCACAAAGACTTCTAGCTTGAATTTCTCCAACTAATTAACTCAAGATGAATTAATTAATTATTTTTCAAGTAGCTGGTGAGACTAAATTCGGATTTTAATTCTCAATTTTAATTCAAGGACAAATTAAAATTGGAATATCCTGGATTCTATTTTTTACATTTCTTGTTGCTATTTTCAACACTCCCTCTCAACAAGAAAGGAATTCAACTCAATCCTGATCTTGAACCTTTGGATTGTTTTGCATGCAACACTTCTCTCAAGTGTTTTTGCTCCAGCAACTATAGAAACAAAAAAAACATCCAACCTGAATCATAATGATGCCTTTGTCATCAAAGTCTATGACTCTTATTGCCTCTATCGACTGAAAACTTTGCGCTTCTGTTGACTTAGCCTTTCTACGCTATTGTCATTCTTCTCTATGCTCTTTAGCATCTGACTGCTCTAGCCTCTGTCACTTTGATCTCTGGCTGCATCAATCCCACTAATTCCTCCCGCCACTATGTACTTTGGGCTCCCGTAGCAAGGTACGATCCATGAGATAAAACCTCTCAATGGACCCTGCCCAATTTCAGCCTTCTAAAGACTATCACTTCACATCGCCCCACCTCACACCTGGAGGTATGGATGCATGTGATCCCTCTACCCACTTGGCTCTAAATTTCCCCCTACTGGAGGTCTCTGCATCAATGGATGCCTCCACTCAGTCTCCTCTAAGAATCTCCAATTGTGGCTCCTCCACAATTATCTGAGACTTCATCTAGGACTGCTTGTTGAGCGGTAATTTACTCTCCCTCTAGACCACAAAGTATCTAACCTTTGCCTTGCACCTCAAGGCTTTGCATGCATCTTGTACCTCAAGTGCACACAAGTTTTTGGCTAGCACACCAATATGTTTCATCTGTTCTTGCCGTCATGAAATTTTCTGGAAAAAAAGCTGATTTTAAATCAGCGATATCTCCCTCATCCGAAATCCTATTTAACTGATTGTTTTTTTGAATTTGGGTATTTTTTTGTAAGAAATCTAGATATGTTATTTGTTTCTGAAAATTTTGCACAAAAAATTATATCTGCTCTGCAAACTCGCAACCCATTTTTTTTTCGAATTCTCTTCTTCGTACACTGTTCACTGCTCCGATAAAATTGGCTCTGATACCATGTAGAAATTTCTCTATAGATCAGCGAGCTCTGATACGATGTAGAAATTCTGCAAATTCTCTACAAATCTACCTCTGAGATCTATGTAGAAAATCTGACTGTAGATTAACTTGATAATGCAATATACCAAAGCAAAATATTGTAATCTACTTCTACTATCAAACTTGCGGAAGGTTAAAGATCGAGCTGATTTAGAGCTAAACACATATAACCATAAGAAGAAGAATCAATGCACATGAAACATAGAAAATACTCAGGGGAAGCCTCAGCTGAAAACCCCACTATCTATATTATCATACAAGGTGGAAATACATCAAGATTACACAAGGGCTTTAGCTCTCACAGCTAGCCAGCTCTCACATCCAACCTGAATCATAATGATGCCTCTCTCATCAAGTCTATGACTGCTATTGCCTCTGTCGACTGAAAACTCTGCGCTTCTACTGACTCAGCCTTTCTGCACTGTTGTCATCCTTCTCTGCGCTCTTCAATATCTGACTGCTCTAGCCTCTGTCACTTTGATCTATAATTGATCAATCCACTGACTTCTCCCGCTACTATGGACTTTGGGCTCTCTTTAGCAAGGTACGATCCATGAGATAAACCTCCAATGGACCCGCCCAATTTCAGCCTTCTGAGACTATTCACTTCACCTCGCCCACCTCACACCTGGAGGTATGGATGCATTTGATCCTCTGCCACTTGGCTCGAAATTTCCCCCTACTAGAGGTCTCTACATGAGTGGATGCCTCCACTTGGTCTCCTCTCAACATCTCCAATTGTGGCTCCTCCACACTTGTCTGAGACTTCTTCTGGGACTACATGTTTAGCGATAATTTACTCTCCCTCTCAACCACCAAGTATCTAACCTTTGCCTTGCTCCTCAAGGCTTTGCATGCATCTTGTACCTCAAGTGCATACAAGTTCTTGGCTAGCACACCAATCTGTTTCATCTTTCCCGCCGTCACGAAATTTTCTAAAAAAAGAGTTAATGTTAAATCAATGATATCTCCCTCATCCGAACTCTGATTCAGCCAATTTTTTTTTGAATTTGGGTATTTTTCGCAAGGAATCCAAATCGGTTATTTGTTTCTAAAATTTTGAACAAAAAATTTCAGATTTTCTCTGCAAACTCACGCCCCATTTTTTTTTATTTTTACTTCGAATTCTCTTCTTTGTATACTGTTCACTGCTCCGATAAACTTGGCTCTGACACCATGTAGAAATTTCTCTATAGATCAGCTAGCTCTGATACCATGTAGAAATTCTGCAAATTCTCTACAAATCTACCTCTGAGATCTATGTAGAAAATTTGACTGTAGATTAACTCGATAATGCAATATACCAAAGCAAAATACTGTAATCTACTTCTACTATCAAACTTGCGGAAGCTTAAAGATTGAGCTGAATTAGAGCTAAACACATATAACCATAATATGAAGAATGAATGCACATGAAACATAGAAAATACTCAGGGGAAAGCCTCAGCTAAAAACCCCTATCTGTATTATCATACAAGGTGGAAATACATCAAGATTACACAAGGCTTTAGCTCCCACAGCTAGCCAGCTCTCAGTACAATCCTCCTGGACGCTCACAGGCAAAAAATGCTTCTCACAAGCCTTCCTCTCTGCCCTCCAAGCCTCCTATTTCCTTGCGCTGTTTCTCCTGGGTGATCCTATTGTTACCAAGTGTAACACTGATCACTCACACTAATCTCACACCCTGTAAAACTACGCAATCCTCAAGGAACCTTATTTTTTCTGCATGGATGAGTTTCCTTTATAATAAAATTCCTCCAACTAATAGTACAATGTCTCTGTCTTTAATCTCAACTGAGTCTTTCTCTGAATAGACATTCATGAGTTATTTATGAGAGAATCCTCAGTTATCTGGAGTACACTAGTTTGATGCATGCATGCATTAACTGACTAAACTCACAATTATTTCCTCAAAATGTTTGGAACTAATTTAACTAGACTTAACTCAGTTAACTGAACTAACTAATTACAACTCAATTATAACTCAATCTTATCTCCTTAATTTAAGGGATAACTGTTGCATGACTTCACAAAAACTTCTAGCTTGAATTTCTCCAAATAATTAACTCAAGATGAATTAATTAATTATTTTTCAAGCAATTGGTGAGACTAAATTTGAATTTGAATTCTCAATTTTAATTCAAAGACAAATTAAAATTGGAATATTATCGATTCTATTTTTAAATTTCTTGTTGCTATTTTCAACATATATGAGATACAAAGTATCAAGCAAGCAGATGTCAAAGCAGAACTGATGAAGAAGTACCCATTCAACCTCCGAAGCTACAATCCATATGACCCACATTGCATTGTGAAGGATCACTACATGAGAGTTTAGCTCAATTGGATCTATAGGGCATTTCATTGGGCTGAGGAGGACCCATGGAGATATTGCTACAGTTTCTTTAGATCGAATGAACCGGTCGGCTTCACGGTGGAGTGGTTAGCAAAGCAGCGTGAAGCAGCATCATGGAGAGCACTGGTAGTAGCAGCAGTGGCAGCAGAGCCAAGCATACCAATGCGCGACAAAGGGAAGAGGAAGATTGTCAATGGCATGGAGGAGGAGAAAAACTGCAAGTTTCGAGCAAATCCACTTATAGAGAAAGCAACTATGGATATAGAGGCAAAGAGGTAGCAACGCGACAAGCGAATTGCGCAAAGGCAGAAGGATAAGAAGAGAATGGAAGAAAAAGAGAAGGAGTTTCATGAGCTAAGAGAGAAACTTTGAAATGAACAAGAGATTGCCAAATAAGAGAGGGAAGCGCGGTAGCAGCAGATATAGCAGGGGGTGAAACACGTGAAAATAGACGAAGCAATACCCGTACAAGTAGTTGATTCATCTGAACAGCTGGCATTAGGTGATTAGAGTGAACCATCACAGGGGCAAGACTTTCCTCATGAGATAGAATAGGCACTTCAACTATTGGATGTAGACATGGAGTAGTAGGAGTTGGAAAAAGACACTGACCTCATGCCTCACCACAAAGAGGTCGACTCACCTACTTCAATGCATCCAGAAGAGGAGCAAGTCTTGGATGACCAAGGAGGCACTGAGATCCTTGGTGATCAGACAGAAGAAGAGATGCACAACATATCGTTTGATGAATCCCAACATAGAGTTGTGCAGTCTCGCAAAGTGTCAACAACAGAGGATCAAACATCTCCTATGCAAGTTGAAGAATGAGTGATCGTGACTGATGTGTGCAAACATCCAGTTGCCTTGGCTGATGCAACCAGAGTGTATGCCGAAGCCACTAGCTCAAATGTTCGCTTCCTAATAGCCGAGAATGGGCAAATGGAAGAGGAACTAGAAACGACCAAGCAAGGAGGAGTCTTGGTGACAATATCTACTCGAGCTGAACTAAAGAAGGAAATACTAGATGAAGTATTGTCCCTTGACACAATTATGTGAGCATTGTACTCCAAGCTTGCTACCATGCACAAGGCAGTCATCCATCTCAACAGATGGCAGGAACGATGTGCTAAAAGAGCACGCATCTTGATGAACGTGCATGTTGTTTTTGATGACATGCAAACATGGATGATGAATTACAAGGGAGCCCCACTTCACTTGCCTAAGATGATTAGGGTCAATGCGGTCGAGCTGAAGGCACGTATTCGAAGTCAGATTCAAATTATGAAGAGCTCCCGCAATTCATCACTAATGTACATGCCTCCCATGCATGAAAATTCAAGAGTATGGATGTTGTGGTGTGCATGCATGCAATACCATCAATTGGGACTCTCACCAAGGCGAAGACAAAGAAGAAGGTCTGACTAGAGCTTGACTCGTACTTCGATGAGTTGATGCGCATCACTACCAGCCCAGACTTGCCTATCAGTGTAGACATTATGCACTAGTATGTTGCTAGTCCGACCACATTGAAGATAATGATGTGCATGCTTTCAAACGAGTTAGATAGAGGAGCCCAAGCAGTGTACCTGGATGCAATGGAGGAAAATGTTGGGTTTCATATGGATGTCACCGCAAAACACATGGAAACTATCAGACACTACAGAGCTTGGCATCAATATGTTACTGTTGATCAGCATGAGGATGTTGAACAGTTGGACTTCTATAGTTGTCTAAGTCAGAGTGATTTCTAGTTTGGCTTGCTCAAGCCATTGTTTTCACATGGGTACATGTGTATTGTAATGTTGAGTCATATCAAGTGTAAGTCAAGTGTCAATAGTGGATGTAACAGTCATAGAGTAGGTGAAGAGTCATGAGGGTAGTTGAACAATCACAAAGGGGAATGTCAAGGGCCACCCCACCCTTTGCTATAAATAGTACCTCATAACTCATTGTATAGGCTTTTGGTCAACCAAGCTTCCAATAATATTATCTTGGAGAAAGGTTGGACAGTATTGTAACGCGCCTTGGCTTCTCCATTACACGGAGCTAGTTCATCTCTTTGGAGGAGCAGGTGGATGTGGTTGTAATGTTCCACTGTTGGGGCTAATAGGTTTACATGGACGTATTGTATGATTGGGACTTACAATTATTTAGATAATAAGAGCCAACACATTTGCATGCATATGTTGTTATTGTAGTTGGATTGTTTCGGTTTCTTAGCAATGTATGTTGTTTAACTTATGTAGTTTTGTATGAAATGCTTTGTATGAAATTATATGAATCTTGTTGCAGATGTGTTGTTGGTTTAACCATCACTTTTGATTTCCGGCTGACTTGCTTTCTAGCTTGTGATTCATCTTCACTCATGTGTTCCATTCCTAGCTGAGTACTGTTACAGGTTTCCAAGGGGTGCATTCATCTCAACCCCCATGTGTTAGAACATCCCATACACCTTCCTTGACTCACTACAGTAGTCACACCCTTTCTACTGACAGATTTATCTTACATGCCTTTATGCAACATCGTGGTCAAGGCATTACTTTATGACCCACTGCTGGGACTCCTACACCAAACGGTCTGAGGTCTAATTGGGACTTCTTACCAGGGAGATCCCCTTGATATGTTGGTGGGTTGTTGGGTAGCGGAGGCCCCACATAATGGTTTTGGGGCTCAAAGCCTACAATTTTCGATAAAAGTATGGTAAAGGCTCCATGAGGTGCACGGAGCGTGAATGTTAATGAGTCAAGTCAAAGGGTTTTCCACCCAAAAATTATGTAAGAAAATAGAAAGTGAGTCGGCCTGCCCGTGGTCCACGAACCATGGAAATGTATAAATAGAGCAAGGCTCTATGGTTAGAATTCAGTTTTAGTGTTGGATCTGGAATGTAATGGGTTTATGAAGATAATATTCTCTCAGCATCTGTAAGTCCGAGTCAAGGGTGTTGGTAGATAGATAGAGGCTCTGCAGCTTTGTGTGCAGAGGCCTGGTAGAGTCCGCAACTGTGTGCGTGGACCCCTGCAGCTGAATGCGTAGGGCAGATCTGGTTGTATTGACGGAAGATATTAATAAAGATAAGTTGTTTCTGAAATATCATGGATCTATTGTATTCTGGTTTATGCATCTGTTATATGAGTTT